>PVJX010000925.1:0-43240 GCA_004027295.1 Dolichotis patagonum
CTTCTGTCTGTGTCTTCTTGAGAGGTACCCAGCCCTTCTTTTATTAATCTACTTATCTCTTGTTTAATTTGAATTAATATTTCAGTTTTGGTCCCGCTTACGAGGTCTTGAATATATCTCTTTATGTCTGCTAACGCTGTGTTTGATGTTGCATTTTTGCTGCCCTCAGTCTCTTTTGTATTTACCTCTCCTGGATCAACATTCTCAGGGTTGGGGGCTGGGAGTGTTTTCTTATTTCTCCCTTTCGTCATGTTTTTGGTTCCTTCCATACAAGTGTACAGTGTAATTCCCAGACCCTTTTCTTGTTGTTTAAGGCTCCTCTAGAGGGCGCAGGCTAGGAGCTTTAGCCCTCTTCAATAGGTTATCAGAGATTAGAGTTCACCCACGGGCAGTATAGGCTACCTCTTCCCTTCTGGGCCAGTCAACCTTTGCAGGCCTTCACTGTGTCAGTGTGTACTGATCTCAGGGAAGTAACTGGGTCCCCGCCAGGGGCGTGGCCTAGTCCAAGCAGATTCCACCAATCCGCTCGGCGAGGGGAGTAACCAGCTGAAGCCACTTCCTTATGGAGTTAGGGCTGTCCTGCCCAAATCCAACATGTCGTCCAGTCGGTTTCCCCTTTCCTGTGGGAGGGTCTTATTCCCATCACTCACCGTGTCCCCGAGAACTGCTGGACTGCCCGACCTCCGACTTCAGCGTGGCTGCGGTGGGAATTCACGGTGCCTCTGGGTGGGTCGTGTGCAGTGCCAGTCCCGGCGAGCTGCACGCAGGGCTGTTCAGCTCCTCTCTCCGGCGGCTCAAGCCAGTCGCTTCGGCGCGGATCGCTTGTTCAGGTCGGGCGGAATTCAGGCGTCTTGAGGCGGGTGCCATGCTCGCCGATCTTATCTTCACTAATAGTAGCCCCAGGACCTCTTATTCGAGCGGGTTTTTGTGCTTTAGTTTCTTTCTGGGTTGTGAGAGTCTATCTCTCTCTGTTTGGGTCTCTCCAGGGTGTTTTATTCTGGCATTTGAGCTGTCTCTCTCAGAGAGGGTCTCTCTCCTGCTACCTACCAGTCCGCCATCTTAGTATGGTTTTGAGAACCTCTTTCTACCAGGGAATCCTGGTGCCACAGCAGGCTGTTCCTGTCTGACCCTGGAAAATCTTGTTCCAAAGTTTGTAGTGTCAATTCAGTAAAAAGAAGAATAAATGTTGAATCATGGGTTTTTGAACCACAGTGACACCGACTATAAAGTAGCAGAGACTCTCAAATGTTCTGTGTGCAGCCTCAATCCTGGGCCAACTGGGGCTCCTTTTGGGTGCTGGGCTGTGCCTGCAACTGGCAAGGTATTCAGGTGGGGCAGGCGGGGTCACGGGGTCCCCCAGCATTGAAGGTAAGGTGTGTGTCCTCAGCTGGGTGCTGTGTCCCGGGGCCTGTCTCCTCGGGATCTGGATAATGTGGGATAACCCTTCTGAGGTTGAGACTTAGAGGTTTCCCTGAGCTGTGATGCATGGAAAGGGGGCACCCCAGAGCTGAGAGGAATCTGACAGGTAGGGGTGACAAAGGGACTCCATGTGTGTTGGGGACATTGCTCAAGCCTCTGCAGGCGCTCAGGGATGGGTGAGTGGGGACTGCCAGGAGTGTCCCGTGGAGGCCCAGAGCATGCGGCCCTGAGGCGTTGGGCAATGGGCTGGGACCAGCACTATAGAAAGGTGTTTGGCATCTTCTGCAGAACAGGGGGATCAGAGAGAGGGCACAGACTTGGCTTCAAGAGGCCAGTGATGAGGAGGTCCTAAGGCAACTGAGGTTGGAGACACAGACACCATAACAGCAAGGCCAGGGCACAGTGGGATGGAGTGTAGTGTCCACAAGGCAAGGACAGGCAGCTTGGGCTTCCTCACATGGACAGCCAGAAGACCAGAGATGCTGAGAAGCAGCTGCAGCCTATACCACTGGTCTCCAAGTCTGAGCTGAAGTACGGGGCACATGTTCTCTCCACCTGGGGCCTCTGAGAACAGCTGGATATGGATGTGACTTGCCATTGGCTGGGCGATGGGAAAAACCACCTGATCTGCAGTGAGGCCCACATCATCCTGCCTCTGCAAGGCCCCTGGCCAGACAGTGGTCACATGGGTGGTGCCAGGGTGGAAGATAGATGGGAGCACCGAGAACCAATGTCCACCCTGGGCAGTGCAGCAGCAGGACAATGCCAAAGTGCAGATGGGGGGGTTGGACAGGTCCCGAGGACATAGCTGGTCATGTACCACACAGAGCACATGACCCAGCCTGAAGAGCACAACCTGGGCCACAGGGGACAGCCAGGGATGTAATGGGTGCCAGCTGCAGCCCCAAGCCTATCCACACGGTAGGCCCTAAGCCCTCCTGTGAGGCCCTGGGCACTGCAGCAATGGTGCTCAGCACTTGAGTTCACCCAGGCTCTTTGGAGAGCAATAGGGCTCAGGGCCCCACATCCCACTTCCTCCTCACCCACAGTCAGTGCTGTGCACACACAAGTATGTCTAGGACACTGGTCAGAAGGACACAGTTGGCAAGGGCCAAGAGTGGGCTTGTTTCAGGACCAGAGAGCAAGGTCCCCAAGGACAGAACCATGAGGCTCTGATGGACACAGGGAGAGATAGCCGGCAGTTTGTGCTTTTTGCGTCAGCATCTTTCCTGCTGGTCATGGTTCCCTTCCCACCAGGTGTCTGTATCACTACTGGTTTGGTGTAATGAATAAAGGCTCTTGGACACTCAGTACAATGCAAAGAAATATGAGTCTGCTTCTCTGAGAAGGAGTCTGCAAATGGAATCCAGTCACACTGTTTTATTTTTTTATTTTAAACAGAATAAAACTGAACAAAATAAAGCAGGATGAAGCCAATCAAAGCAGAACAATGAAAGTTATACAGGACTTCTAATCAAGATAATAGGAAATCAACAATGGCTGCCAACAATATCTCTTGTTATCTTCAAAATAGCTGCCCATTCCATTGGACATAATACAATCAAATAAAACATAACAGAATAAAACCAATCCTAATGAAACAATGAAAACAGTATAGAATTCAAAACAAGGTAATAGGAAATTAACAATGGCTACCACCTTTCCTTTTGAGATATTTCCTCTTCTATCACTTTCATAATACCTATTACACATTTTGGATGCCACTAACTCCTTTAGTTTTTTATGCTAGGGAGATAACATCATGCTCACCCTTATGAGTCTGAACCATTTCACCCATGAACATGATCTTAAGTTGCATCCATTTACCTACAAGAGCCTTGAGATTATCTTTCTTTATAGCTGAGTAACTTTCCATTGTATAAAAATACCATATCTTTCTTATCCATTCTGTGGTTGATAGACAAGTTATCCCTGTTTTTTTCTGGTTTTCTGTAGCATGGAACATTGTTTTCTCTCCTTTGACTTTTGATCTATGAAGTTCCTTTTAAGTATGTTTCTTGTATACAGCAAGCATATTGATGGATCTTGTTTCTTGATCTAGTCTCCCTGTATTTCTTTTTATTGGTGAATTGAGACCTCAATTAATGGTTAATTAATGGTTATTAATGGTTATGGTCAACATGCACTGGCTTGTCTCTGACATGCTATCCTCCTGTGGTTGGCCTCTCCACTTTCTCCTTCCATTCACTTGCCTTCCCTGTTTTGTGATCCCCCTCTGCTTGTATTCCTGGAAGCATGGTCATTTTTCTCTCTCTTTAGAATATTCTTTAGCACTGTCTGTAAGGTTGGTTTGGTGGTCATGAATTCCTTCAGTTGTTCTTTGTCATGGAAGTATCCTATTTATCCATTAATTTTGAAAGATAGTGCTGCAGGGTACATCAATCTGGATTGGAAGTTATTCTCTTTCAGGATTTAAAACACTTCACTCCAAGATCTTCTTGACTCAAGGGTTTGTGCTGAGAAGTCAGCTGTGATTCTGATGGGTTTTCCTTTATAGGCGATCTGTTTCTTTTCTCTAACAGCCTTTAATAGTCTGTTCTTGTGCTGAATTTCTGGAATCTTGATTATTATATGTTTGGGTACAAATTTATTTTGGTTATGACTAGTTGGAGTTCTATATGCTTCACTTATCTGTATGCCAGTTTCTTTTCCCATGTTTGTTTTCTGCTATTGCTTCTGTAGTCTTTTTATGTCATTTGTGTTGACTCCTGCTTTTTTACTGACACCTATCACTCCTAAACTATTTTTCTTTGCATCACCTTGCAGCCATTGAACAGTTATATCCTTTGTTATTTTTAAGAGATTTTTCCTTTCACAATTGCTAGCTACCGTCCTGTCTTCAAGGTCTGAGAGTTTATCTTCAGTTTCTTTCAAGTGGTTTGCCAGCTTTCAGTGGAGTTTTAATTTCCTGGGTATTTCTTTGAGTCTATTTCATGCATTCCAATTCTTCTCTGCAATGTTCATTCAAGGTTTCTCTCAATCTCCTATGCTCTTCTTTCTTCTTTAGATATGCTCAGCAGTCCTTTCATTATGTTTGTCATTTCTTCTTACCTGAGATATTATTCCTGATCTGATTTATTTTACAGCCTCATGAAGTAGTTTCTTTACTTCAGTTGCCATCAACCCAGAAATTTCAGGTGAGCAACTTCCGCTTTCTTCCATGTCCGTGTCTCCTGTTCTGTGTGGGTTGGAAGCCAGAGATTGCCTGTTGCTCCTTCATCTTGACATACTGTTATCACCTCTCTGAGGCCTGAGGACCCCACCATCAGGTGGGCAGGACAGGCTTCAAGCTAGAAGTCCTCCAGCCTCACTGCTGCTGAAACCTACATTTCCTCCAGCAGCTACTGCTGGACTTCTCCTTCCTACTTACCACCCTCATCTATCTTCTTTTGTGAAATATGCACAAAACACTTTGTCCTTTAAGATCAGTGAGTGGTTTGTACTCGACTTAGTTGTAATACTTTTCTTTTACATACTTCAGATGCAAATCTTTGCTAAATACATGAATTACATATATTTTCTCTAGCCCCATACCTGCCTTTTTTCTTAAATGTCTCTTAGGAACAATTCTTAATTGTAATGAGTCCATTTGCTCACTTCTTCTTTATGTTTTTGCTTGCTTTTTTATGTGTGTGTATAGGATGAAGCCTCCCTGTGCTGCTCAGGGTGGCCAGAAACTCTGGGGCCTGAGCAATCCTTCCACCTCAGCGTCCTGAACACCTAGGACAACGGATGGATACCACCACCCCAGCTCAAGTCAATCTGTTTCTCCCTCAACCCTGTTTATCATTTTCTGACTCTTACCTAAGAAGTCATTTCTGAAATAAGCTTGCAGTTTTCCCTTCTTGAAGCTTTGTAGTTTTCATTTACATTTTGATCTATGATCCATTTTTTAAAAAGTATTTTTGCCTCACCCTCTCTCAGTCCAGGGACCACAGGCATGTATCAGCATGCCTGACGATAATTCAATTCATCTTTGTGGATTCCATAAGGAGGTAAGAGTTTCATTTTTCTTCCTGAGGATACTCAGTTATTCAAATACTGTTTGTTGGAAAAGTTTTCTTTCCCCCATTTATCTGCTTTGGGAATCCTATCAAAAAATCAATTGAGGGCCAGGAATTTAGCTCTGTGGCACAGCGCTTGCCTGCAAGCATGAGGTCGAGTTCAATTCCTGTTATCCCTCCAAATAAAATAAAACACAACTTTTTCTAAAAAAAATCAGTTGATGTGTATGTAGCTGGGTCCCTTTCTCTCTTGTCCCACTGATCCATGTATTTGTCCTTATGCCATAGCCACCACGTTTTCTGTGCTTTACAGGAAGTTTCACAGGCAGGAATGTAAGTGACTTAATTCTGTACTCTTTCAAAATTTTTCAGATTTTCTAGGTTATGTTTTTAAATTCAGTTTTAGAGTTAGCTAACACATTCCTATGAAAATTTCTGTGGGATTACATTAAAGGTATAGACTGCATTGGGAAAGCTGACATCTTCATAGTTTTTGAGTCTTCTAATCCACGAGCAATGTATGTCTCTCCGTATACTTAGTTCTACTTAAATTTTGTGGAGTTTTTATTCTTTTTGCAGCAAGAACTTTCATAAGTAAGATTGTACAGATATTTGTGAAAGTAATCTGAAAGAATTTCAGTTTTGATCCTATTGTGTTCATCTAATTTCCAAACATTCTTTGTCAGTTTTGATAATTGCATCTTTTGTAAAGTAGTACATTTCATCTAAGGTATTGAATGCTTGGTATAAAGTTGTTAATAATATTAATTAGTATCCTTTTAATGTTAGTAGATCCTGTTGTGATGTCTCCTTTCTTTTCTTTTTCTTTCTGGTTTTTTAATATAACAAAAGATGGTTTATTTAGAGAAAAAGATAAAAGAAAAGAAAGAGAATAGACAGTCACCATGAGGTGGTAAGGGGCTTCAGAGCTAAAAGGCCCTGTCTTTTCATTCTTGACACTGGTAATTTATATCTTGTCTCTCTTATTTCTTGAGCAGTCTATAGATATCTATGTTATTGATATCAAAATTCAAAGTTCAGGATCACTGATTACCCTCATTGTTGGTTTATATTCTATTGTATTGATTTTTTTTTTTTTGTCTTTCTGAGACAGGGTCTCACTATGCAGTTCAGGCTGGCCTTGAACTCTCTTTGTAGCCCAGGTTGACCTGAAACTCATAGCAATCCTCCTGTCTCAGCCTCTCCAAGTGCTAGGATTACAGGTGTGTGCACCACACCTGGATATTCCATTGATTTATGCATTTATTTTTACTGTTTTCTTCCTTCAATTTACTTTGGATTTAATTTACTGTTTTTTTTTTAAATTTACTATTGAGGCCAAAAATATAGCTCAGCAGCACAGAGCCTGCCAGGCAAGTGTGAGGTCATGAGTTCAATTCCTGGTACCAAAAACAAAAATTTACTTTTGATACTCTTTTTCTAATATAAATAGCTAAAGCTATAAACTCTTCTTCTCTTAGCATTGCTCTGTCTCCCACAAATTTTGACACATTTTCATTTTTTATTTGTTTCATAATTTCTATTTAATCCATGGGTTATTTTAGAAGTTTGTTATTTAATTTTGAAGTACCCGGGGATGATGACCAAATATTTTTTTCTGCAACTGAGTTCTAATTCTGTTCCGATTACACAACATAATCAGTACTATTTCTATTTAATTGATTGAGACTTACACGGTCTATCCTTGTGATTTTTTGTTTGTTTGTTTGTTTGGTACCAGGGATTGAACTCATTATCTCGCCCTTGCCAGGTAGGCGCTTATGCCACTGAGCTAAATCCTTGGCCTTCATGAGTGTCTTATGTTCATCTGAAAAAGAGCATGACTGCTTCAGTCTTTGCTGGATTGTCTGTAAACATCTATTAGATCAGTTTGTTGTTTAGGGTTTTATATTTCTATTAATTTTCTGTCTACTTGCTCTATTACTGCAAGAGGAGTGTAGAGACAGTTGATTATAATTGTTGATTTATGTATTTATCTTTAAAGCTTTGTCAGTTTTTGCTTCTATATCACAAAATTCCTCTATTATGAACATGCATATTTGGGAATGTTATGTTTTCCTGATATATTTAACCCTGAATCATTGTGAAATGCTTCTTTCTCTGTCAATTTTGTGTTTTAAAGTCTACTTTGAGATGTTGACACGGCTATTTTACATTAAGCATGAGTAATTTTTGTGTGGTACCTCACTCCTTCCTGTCTTCATATTTAACGGGCTCATATGCACAGTAATAGCTGGACATTGCTCTTTGCCCGTTCTGAAAATTGCTTCCTTTTAGTTGATATTCTTAACTGACCTTGTCTATCATCTTGCTATTTTTTATTTCTTCCATTTATGTCTTGTTCTTTTTTTTTCTTGACTTCTTTTGGATTGTATGACTACCTTATAGGATTCCATAGTTTTATTCCATCACTAGTGACATCTTTATTTTTCTCTCTTTTGGTTTTTAAAGGGTCTGCCAGGGTTTGTAGTACTCAGCATTAACTCATCTCTGCCAGCCATCAGGCTGTGTCTCGCCTCCCACCTGACAGAAGATGCTTGTGATGCTACTTTACTTCTGTGTATGTCATAAACTCTGCCATACGCTGGGATTGTTTTAACTTTAGCAATTACTTTAAACATAAATATTTAAAATGAGAAAAAGACCCTTCGCTTTTTACCCACACATTCAAGTTTCTACTCTTTCCGTCCCCGTTTGTCACAGTTCCTGTCACACTCACACATGCTCACGCACACACATGTATGCATCTCCATACTTACCAACATCTTGGGTTCCTGGGAAGGTTTCTGAGGCTCTCTCCTGTCTGGGCTGTGCCTCTGACCCCTGAACTCTGACTTCTGACCACACTGCCAGGCTCTCTGTGCTGGCTCCTGCTCCCTGCTGCCTGCTGTTCACTGTCCCCAAAGAGCTGCTTCACACATTCTGTGCAGCTCCTGGTGGGGTGGGAAAGAGCTGCTTCCCTGATGCTCCATCAGGTTTAGGGTGAAGGCTGAGGTCTCAGCTGCAGGTTTTCACAACAAGCTCGCCTGCTGGTGGCCATGACAAGGTGTTGGGCTGGGCCCCCTCCTCACAGTGACTCCGGTATTTCAGAGCCAAACAGGCATGGGGGGCACCCTGGCACCTCTAGCTGTGCAGGTGGGGGCTGGCCACAGGGACCTCTCAGTTGGCCCAAGGAAAGTCTGAATGCAGCCATGGCAAGGGGCCAGCAGCCTGGGGAGGTGCTGGATGGGTGAGTGCAACACTGGTAGAGGGCGGGGGGGCCCAGGGGTCTGTCTATGCTGCCAGACTCCCACGCCCATGGAGATGGCCTAGTTAGGGTCTGGCCTGGGTGCTGGGGGCTGAGGGTGGGTGCATGTGGGGCCAAGGGCACACAGGCAGGAAGCAGATCTTGGAGCTAGTGGCCTTCCTAGTGCACTCTCTGAGCAGGCTACAAGGTCTCCCAGACGATGAGCCTGGCCTGGCCTGGCCTTGTCCCCTCCCCATGGCGACTGGGCCGGAGCCACAGGCTGGGCCTGAACCTCACTCCAGGGGCCAGGCTCTCAGGACTCAGCTTCTGATCACTTCTGCTTTTCAGTCGGTGACTGCAGAGCAGCTGAGGGTAGCGCTGTGGGCCAGAGCTCCCCTCTGCTCCGAGGCGTCCACTCCTCTCCTCTCGCTGCACTAGCCACTCCGTGTGGCTGAGTGAGCTGGGTATGGGGAGGGCACTCGCGGAAGGTCAGCCCGTGTTTGCTGAGTGAATGAAGGACTGCGTGGGTGCAGAGCCAGCAGTGCTGTCCTCCAGCCAAAGGCAGAGCAGACTCCGTGATGTGGGCCCAGGACACCAGCCTGCCCCTCCTCCAGTTGCTGAACAACAGCTCAATGGCTGCCTCACAGACATAACAACAATTTGATCTGTTCCCTAGTGCAGCTCATGCCCAGGGAGGCCAGGTCACCAGGTCCTGCAGGGCTGTGGTGAAGACAGGTTCTCACCTCAAGCCTGGGGTTTCCCTCATTCAGCCATGTACTGGGGAAAATGCCCGTGTTCCCCCAGGCTGTCCCCAGGAGGGTGTGTGGGAGGGTTGCAGGCAGTCCAATAGGCTCTGCAGCTGGCCATGTGCCAGGTCCCTACAGGGGGCAGAGAGGGGTTCCAGGGACAGATGGGGCAGCTGGCCTCTTATCCTCAGAGGTCCCACCAGCCCTTTCTAGAACCCCACTGTCTGTGCGCCCAGCTCTCCACCCTGCTCCTGGGTCATGGATGCCCCATTGGGGCTGCTCAGGGGCCTAGGAGCCATATGGCACAGGCACCTTCCAGGGACACAGGGACTCTGCCTATAGAGTTGGATCCTGACACAGCCGCTGCCTGTCCTGTGCGCTGGTTCATGCCTCCACGACACACTCCACCTCAGTGTGGCTTCCTCCACTGAGCACAGACCCGAGATCAACCCCATTGCTGCGCAGCCAGCTGGCTCCCCTCTGCCCCTACGTATTACCAGCCAGCAGATGCCCCCTCTGCTCCTCTACATGCTTGGACCTGAGCTGCAGCACTCTGCACCATGTCGCCACCAGTCTTGGTAAGCACCTGCTGGAAGCAGTCATGCAAGAAATCCAGGGTTCACTTGCAGGAAGCACCTATGCTCTTCCCAAGAGGATGCACCAGTGTGCAAAGGCCTGAGGCCCCCCAGGGACATCTCTGGTGGGCCTCTCACAGGTGACCTGGGGTGGGTGGGGTGGTGTGTTCTGTGGGAGGCAGCACCAGCAAGTCTCTCCTGGGTCCTGTGTATGGACGCCCACTGTTCACCAAACCCCACCAGACAGGCCTACATTATGAGAACAGAGCCAGACCCGGCTTGGGTGGGCATGGCCAGTAGCCTGGCTGTGATGCATGCTTGTCCACACTAGCAGCAAGGACAGAAGACACTGATGAAAGGAAGGCCAGGCCTCGGTTCCGCCTGGACCACTCCCCTGACCTGCAGTCAGGACCCCTCCTAGGAGCCCCAACAGCTAGCCAGGCTCCTAAAGGGCAGGCTGGGGGCTGTGGCTCAGCCTAGAAGGGGAGATGTGAGGGGCAGCAGTGGTGGGGAGGACGCCAGCCTGTCAATCAAGGACTGAGGGGCAGGGCAGAGAAGTGGAGATGCCAAGGGTGGCCATGCCCAGGACTGACCTCCCTTCCAGGGCTCCAGGGACCCTGAGGATGCCCATCCTGCCCAAGGGCCCCACAGACCCCCCAGATCCCAGCCCTTACTACAGGTCTGGGGTCAGTGCTGCCCTCCCGAGTACTGCAGGGCCTGCTGGGCTGGCGCCTGCCTGCACACAACCCTGATGTGAGCGTCTCAGCACCTATTTAGGTTGCTCATTATTCTTTAAAAGCCCTGAACACTAAAAATAGCGGCCATGCATAGAAAATGGGAGGCACTGTTCTGGGAGCTGGAGTGCAAGTGACAGAATCAGGCTGCAGCTTCGGGGCCTGTGGGCTGCAGGCTCTGGCGGTGAGGTGGCCACACAGCCAGGGCCCTACCAGGGGCGTCCAGGTGGAGGGTCGCAGAGACTTCCATTCTCCAGGGACACTAGCAGCCTCCCCTCTGGGGTCCTCCTCCTGGCCTCGGTGGTGACTAGGAGCCTGCTGAAATCAGCACCTCCCCATACTGGCCACGGCCCTGACAGGAGCCACACCTCACACTGCCCTCTAGTGGCCAAGACTCCCCCCTCCCCCACCACGCAAGGTCCCACAGGAGTCCTGGGGCTCTTGGTGGTTCTCATTTTTGGGTTCCGGAGCATTTCTGACAGTGTTATGGATTAAAAATTGGTGGTCAACATAGCACCAGCTGAATTAAATCAGGATGGTGCTGAGTGTAGATGGCCACCTGAGGAAAGCTGCCAGCACAGAGACGCGAAGAGCTGGGCACTTTGTATGCTAAGTGTTGCTGTTTCAAGCCATTGGTTCTCCTGGAGGAGCTCATCATGACTAGCTTCCCCAATATGAATTCAGCCATTCTCATTGGAAGAGCTTGGGACCTCATCACAGAGAGTGGCTGTGGTTCACTTTGGGGGAGGTCTGGTCCTTACACAACATCACCTTCCTGGCCCTGGAGAGGAAGATGTGTGCTGATTGATCCCCAGAAGCTTGTCATGCTGGCTTTCTGACATGTTAGGGGAGCTCGGGACCTCATTGTCACTGAGGATGGCTGTGATACTTTTCTGGGGAGTCCTGGTCCTTATTTTGAGCGTGACTTCTCAGCTCCAGTGTAGAATACTCAACCTACCGGTACAGCTCTTTCAGTCTGCTAGCATAGACTTTCTAGCTCCCACTGATGACCTTTGGGCCTTCCCAGTGCAAATTCATAAAACAGAGACCATGGGAGGCATTGTTATGGGCTCTACCTCTTCAGCTGGACTCATGTAGGACATTGCTGTGGGATCCAGGCCCTTGGCTGAATATTTTATGTCTTTAGTGTTGTGGACAGATTTCTTATACTTTCTTGTGTTTACCTCTGGGTGACCCTCATAAAATAATATAAATTCTGTGTCCTGATTCACAACCTCTGACTACCACACACAGCCTCCTGGTTTTGCCACTGGCTTCCAACATGCTCTGCTCTCTGCCCCACACACAGGCAGCTTGACATGGATCCCAGGAAGGGCAACGGCCCTGTCCCAAGTCCACAGGCACCTCCCTGGACGTGACTCATGTTTCAGAGAAAGAAGCTACATGGGGCCTCAGGCAGGGTGGCAGCAAGTGGCCAGAGGTGAGGGGATACCAGGGCCCAGACTCTGCGTCGTCACTGCCATGAAGGTGCAGTCCTGGGAACTGCTGGTAACAGGGGTTTTAATCTAAGCAACAAGAGCCACCCTGCAGGCCCAGGGCAGCCTATGGGCAGCGCAACTCACCTTGGAGGCCTGGGGCTCAGTGACAGCCCTGAGTGACAGGGTAGAGGTCACCTGCATGGTTTCCCACCAAACTGCAAACAGACCAAAACCTCAGAGCCCTGTGTGGGGCTTCACACCAGGACTTGAGGCCAGGGACAAGCCCAGCTGACTCTGGCTGAAGACGAAACTGGGGCAGCAGCTCGATGCCACTACTGTCCTGACCAGTGTATTATGCACCCCTCCTCTGACCTATACTGCAGGGTCCTGTCCTCCAGTGTTGCTGCCACCAGCACTAAGTGACCCTGGACCTGTCTGCCCCTCTTCAGTCTCATGGCACCCTGGGCCCAGGACAATGTGCCTGGGAGCAGCACCTGGGCACCCAGAGCCCTCTCCACGCTCCTGGCCTGCCTGCTGCAGGTGACCTCCTAGACCGTATCGATGGCCTACAGGCACCCCAGAGGCCTGAGTGGGCTTGGACCTGGCCAGCAGAGCAGGTGTCCAAGCAGTAAGCCAAGTTCTGACTCTGCAGCACATGGAGGGGTCTTGAACTTGGGGGAAGACAGTGAGGAGTGGCTCTCAAGGAAGCGGAGTGAGGCTGCACCCTAGCCAGGGCTCCTTTCTGCTTTGTCTCTAGAACCTTCCAGTGCAGTGCTCAGATATTGCTGGCCACACTGGTGTCCACCCCAGCTGCAGGTCAGGGTCCAGATCCAATGGAGCAGTGATGGGTGACAGGCTGAGGGGGACAGGAGACATCCTGGCACAGCTGATGCCAGGCTGGAGACCACAGCATCATCAGAAAAAGTTTAATTATGTACAGATGATCATCAGACTGATTACAAAGTGGGATGGACACTCCAGCCCGGGAAGTGACAGCAGTGCACACAGTCGACAGCGTGCTGGAGGGTGACAGACACCAGACGCAGGATGAATCACAAACTGTGACAACTGCGGGAAGAGCATAAATCAACACCATTCCTCTGGGACAAGGAAAAAAATGAAACAAAATTCAGCTTTGGAATGTTTTCTGCCCTGTGCTGCAGGAGGGTGTCTGTCCAGGAACCACACGGGACAGCAGGGAGCAGAGGGTCTGGGCTGCCTGGGCTGCATCGGAGTCGCATCGGTAGCCTGGGAGATTCTCAGGACCAACCTGGCCTCAGCCTTGTGAGTGCTCACACAGCCACTGCAGGGCTTCAGAAGAGGGGCCTCGAGCCCTGGTTCTCAAACTCAGACCAGGCATCATTGAGTTCCATGAAGATCATCTTGGCATACTGCTCATAGGGCTGCCCTGTGGCCTGCAAACAAAAACAGGGACAAGAAGTGGTGAGCAGGCTGTCCCGTCCCACCTGCCCACCCGCCCGCCATGCCAGCTCACCTTGTCAGGATGCACGACCAGCACCGCACGGCGGTACTGCTTCTTCACCTGCCCTGGTGTCACCAAGTCAGCCATGCTCACAGGGGTCCAGCGGTGTTCGCCGTCCCACAGCACTGTATGCAATGTGGACAGCAGCGCACGGATGTTCCTCTCCTTGCCCTCGATCCAGTCCAGGAGCTGTGGGAGACCCCACACACGCTGAGCACCAGCCCGTGGGGCACCATCCTCCCCAGTGGCCACCATCTGCTGGCTCTGGGAGAGTTCAGTGGCAGCTCCCTAGGGATAGTCTGGAACCTCCAGACACTGTCCCATCCCTCTCACCTGTCAGGGCTCCACCTCAGCCACCCACTCCTGCCCTGGGTCCCCAACATCACATGGGAAGGTCCAAGTAGCAGTGTTCTGGGCCAGCAGTGCCTGTCACTCGCAGGACACAAACCCTGGCCCCTTGGCACAGTCACTCCAGCCCAAGACTCAGGGCCCAGTGGGACAAGTCAGTTTCCGTGGTTGGACAGAGCTTGTGCCCTTAAGAGCCACCCACAACCCCAATCCGCAAACAAGGGTGCTCTTCAGACCCATGATGGGAAAGCTGACCAAGGTGCCATGTGTTGCCCCACACTGACTGCCCCAGGTCAGAGACGCCTAAGGCGACACTGCTGCCCCTACTGGTGCCTTGCTGCAGAACTTCTATGCAAGACTCAGGCCCAGGAGGTACAAGTTCAACCCATCCTGTCCTGCCTGCTCTGGGCAAAGGTCCCATGTGTTGGAGTGCCAGCTCCCAGATGTGAACTCATCCAGCTTTAGTCCACCCACCTTCAGCTTGAGGGGGTCCATGTCTCGGGCAAGGTCCTGCTTCCTCATCTCTGCCATGGTCTTTGGCCCCTTCTTGTCGGACTTGGAGAAGCCTTGGTTGGGCAGCAGATCTTCAAAGTCATTCTCTGAGACTTTTGGCTTTTGAGCTGGAAGAGAACAGGAGCTTTGCAGAGACACTGCCCCTTCCCCACTCTGCTCAGGCCCCCTGCTCCAGGGCAAGTCTCTGTTCTGAGGCTTCCTTAGAAAAGGGACATGAAGACACCGTGGGCTCCAAACACTACCCGCCAAACCTGATAAAGAAGCTGACGCTGGGAGGACTGAGCGAGGCCAGGGCAGATACCAACAGGCAGGACACTGCACCTCACCACAGGCACCTCAGTGAGACCTGCCACCACCCTGGGCAGACCCCACACACCTCCCAGATGTGACTCACTGAAGCTGGGCATGCGAACTCCCCGTTCCTCTCGGTCCCCGATCACACTGAAGTTCATGGCGTAGTTTGGCCTCGGTGGTACACAAGTTTTGGGAGGAACCTTGGGCTGGGGGGTCCATGAGGTGCCCTGTGGTGGCCGACTTGTCTGCCAGGAGCTGCCGCCTTTGGGTGAAGGGGCTGCTTTGGGAACAAAGCCTCCAGGTGGGGGTCCAGCAGCCAAGCCTGGGAGAAGACCACACGACACTCAGGCCACTGTCATGCAGCCGTTGTACAGACAGGGCGACTGCTGCTGGGCCTGGACACACGCAGTCACTCAAGCTAGCCTGCTCCATTCACACGTGTGAGGGCAGACACTGGGATACCCCTGCACACCCATCCACAGCAGCTGGGGCCAGCATTCCCAATGCACGGAGTGGCCTGAGCACTTCAAATCTGCATGTGATGTTTTAACTTCTGTAAAATTATTAAAATCCCAGAAACTGAGGGTCCCTGAGCCCTGCAACCAGTCTCCCAGGGTGGTACCTGCCCATGCCAGCACACATGGCCCCAGGGTAAGGGTCTGTGCCTTCTCTCACAGTGCAGATTCCGGCAGCACCATGGCTAACTGACATGAGCCTGGCCCTTGGCAGTTGTCACACCGAAAGCATCCTGCAAGCAGAACCCACACGGGATCTCTGCACCCCCAAAAACACTCAGTCAGCTGTTGACAGTGAGGGGCGCTTCCTGGCATGGAAGTGCCAGACAGCACGTAGAAGAAGCCGCTGCAGACTTCTCTGGGTAACCGGCAGGGAAGCGTGGCAGTTGCAATTTAGTTTTGCAGGAACTGACCAAGAGTGGCTGCCATCTGCATTCCCACCAGTGCAGGCAACTGCAGAGCTGGGGCCTCGGGGACCAGCACAGCCACAAGAAGACCACCCAACAGCAGCCACCTAGCCAGGAAAGACCCGCAGCCACAGTCTCCACTTGGAGTCCCACATGCTAGCCAAAGGTTGGGTGTGATAGTGCACACCTATAATCCCAGCACTCAGGAGGCTGAGGCAGGAGGATCACTAGGAGTTTGAGGCCAGCCTTGGCTACACAGTGAGACTGTGTGTTGGTTAAAAAAAAAAAAAAAAGAGTGCACAAAGGACATCTGGCAGCCACTGCCGCCCTCAGCCACTCAGGGCCAGCTCTCACCTTACCTGGGAGGCTGCAGCCGAGGTCACGGAGGTCACCGAGGTCGGCAAATGGGTCCAGGCTCTGAGACTTGGTTTGGCTGGGGTGGGGACCAGCAGGGGTCAGCTGAGCTCCAGGAGGTAGGAGGGATCCTGGAGAAGGGTGGAGGGTATCAGACAGGAGAAAAACCCTCCAAAGACCCTTGGGATCAGCCTGAGCAGGCGTGGGGCACAGATCCACCACTCAAATGAGCCTGTCCACAATAAATTGCTCAATGCCCACATCACTCCAACAGTGTGGCACAATTTGCTAGAATCTGCCTAAGGAGTATTCTTCATGACATACAACAGTGTAAATGGGCGAACATCTTAAATCACATTGTTCCTTGATGAAATATTATGCAGTCATTAAAAATGATGACTATTCATCCAGGTGTGGTAGCACACATTTGTAATCCCAGCACTCAGGAGTCTGAGACAGGAAAATCACCATGAGTTTGAGGCCAGCCTGGGCTACACAGAGTTCAAGGCCAGCCTGAACTGCATAGTGAGACCGTGTCTCAAAAAAACATTAAAAAAAAAGGTGATTGCTGGGTACAGTGGCATACTCTTGTAATCCCAGTATTAAGGAGACTGAGGCAGGAGGATCACTGTAAGTTCCAGGCCAGGTTGGGCTATGTAGTGAACTCAAGCCCAGTCTGAACTAAACAGTGAGATCTTGCCCCGCCCCCCACAAAAAATGATTATTCTCAAGTAAAGTTTTCACAAATCATTAAGAAAAACAAGAATTCCCTACATGAAAAAGAAGCAAAAAAGTGAATTCTCAAAAGAATAACTAAAAATATATGAAATATAAGTCAACTTGATCTGTAATGAAGAATGCCAATAAAAAGCATCAATGGCCTATGGAACTGGTGAAGCATCTTTAAAGCCATCACTAAACTGGAAGAAAGAAGGCAACAGTTGCTCCTGGCCAACAGGCTGATCAGCACATCCCAAGGGGAGATGCCAAGGGCTGGAGAGCAGTAGGGGTGCAGGGGCCCTCATCTGAGCAGGGCTTGCAGCACCAAGACAAACTGGTCTTCCAGAGTCCCGCAGTGGCACAGGGATGGAGTGTGAAGCTTCCAAGACATCCGCCCGCAGAACAGAAGGCTGCAGCACCTACAGCCACCAAGTACACCCCCGGGGACCAGCATGCAGGGTGGGCAGCAGCCCCTCTGGGAAGTGGTGCCGACACCTGTCGTAACCCGGGCTGGTACCCTACCTTCTGAAGCTGGCTCGGGCACAGCAGCCTCAGCCCAGGCATCCCATCCTCCAAGCAGGTCTGGGTGGCTAGATGAGGCTGTCACCTTGCTGGGCTCTGATGGCAGGTCCCCTGCAAGAAGTGGCCAAGGAAGCATGACCGGGATCTCTGCGAGGCCCCCTCCTCCCCAGTGCACACACTCCCTTCCTGTGTGAGCAGGAGTCTGAGTGAGTGGGGACCATGCAGCCTAGGGGCCCACAGGGATTTGTGCTGGGAAGCACTCAAGCACCTAATGGCTGCCACCCGGCATGCTCTGGGCCAGCAGCCAGAGCTGAGGCGGGGCTCGGCCTTTGCTGACTGCTGGCACTTCCCGATGGGCAATGAGGATGCAACACAGGGCCACCAAACTGACAGGGTGCCTGTGGGGCATCTCACAAGGCAACCACAAGAATAACACCGGCATGCTGTCCAAGAGCGGCTCAAAAACCCTTGTGCAGCCATGCAGAGCTACTTTCCCATGGCTCCCAAGCCCCTGGGCCCCACGGCACAGCGGACACGTGGGTGTCCTCCATACGACCCGCAGGTGCACAGCCTGTCCTCTGCTAGTCAGGAGCTGTGGGCTGCACACCAGGAGCGGTTTCTCGGCACTGAGCTTCCTCTGGAGGATGATATGAGCACCCCCACCTGGACCACAGCAGAAACAGCTGGGCCTCCTCCCAGCCCACAGCTGTCTCAGGGAGCCAGGCCCCGTCCCAGGCACAACTTTCTTCACCCAGTACACCAGCTTCATGCCTCCCAGCCTCAGCTTCCCAAATTCAGTTCTGAGCCTGACCCCTATAAATGCTTCAGGCAACGCAGGCTGGCCTTTTACAGCCACAAGCCTGGGCCCAAGAAAAACCTTCTGAAGGGTCAATCAGTGTCCTGACCCTATGAGTGCCCAGCAGGTACCCTGGTGCTGGAGGGTGCTGCATGAAACAGAAATCCCAACCCCACCATATGGACGGCACAGCTCCTGAGCACAGCCCGCTGTAAACGCTCACCCAGGGGCAGGAAGGTGGCACAGGATGGCGGTGGGGCACTGCTGGTATAGGGGAAGGTTCCTGGGGCCGCCACAGGATCTGCATGCAGGAACTCGCCAAAGAGGTCGGGCTGGGAACAGGGCTGGGAGTCAGCATCAGGGGCCAGAAGGAGCGGGTCGAATGGGTCAGCTGTGGAGACAAGCGCCAGGGTCAGGTGGTGACACCGGGTACCTGGGGCTCTACAAGTACAGCCAGAGCCACTGTCCCATGCCCAGACCCATGGCCACCTCCCGTGGGCCTTTGCTGCCCATAGGAAGGGCCTAGATACCTGTTCTCCAACACCCAGCAGCTTGAGACACCCATCCCACAGATGCTGCCTAGCCAGAGGGCAAGGCTGGCAGCCAGGGTGTGATCCAGTAAGGTCGGTGCGCAGGAGCGAGCAGGGCCCGGCACTGTGTAGCCACAGCTGGGTTCTCCAAGATGGCCCATTCATTTGGGGAACAGGACATACCTGTGGTAGGGGGCCCTCCCCGTGGGGTGCTCTGTGCACTCAAAGGAGGGGCTGGGCTCTCCAGGAGCAGTGGGGCCTCGCTGCCCAGCAGGTCATTGGGCGGCCCCTGCGGAGCGGATTCAGGCGGCCCCAGAAGGCAGCTGAGCAGGGCGGTGTTGCTAGAGGGGACCGGGGAGGTATGTGCAGAGGCAGCTGGTCCTGGTGCTGCCTCTGAGTGTAGCCCCAGGAGGTCAACGCCATCTTCCTGAGGCCTGGACTCCTGTGGTAAGGCTGGGGTGGCTGTGTTGAGCATCAGGTCTTGCTGCCAGGCCCCTGCAACAGGGCCTGGTAAGTCCTCACTGGCCCCAAGATGGCTGTTTCTGCTAGGGACAGAGGCCGCCTCTTCATCCGATGCCTCGCTTTCGTCTCTGTCTGTGATCAGGACAGCCTGGCTCTCCTTAGAAGATGGTCCTTCCACCCCAGTTTCTGTTTCTTTCTCTTCTGTAAAAAACAAAACAAAAAACCCAACAGGTCAGTAGAGCTGTAGGCTGGTATGGCTAAATGGGGACAGGACAGGGTGACACATGAGTAGCTGCCTCGAACTGCAGCCTCTACAGGGTCCCCACACCCTCCTAGAAGCTGATATGGGTTGAAGAGGTGCATGTCTTGAGGCCTAGGTCTCATGCCCCACAGCCTCCAGCAGGGTCCAGGCTTTGCTTTAACCCCTCCCTGAGCCTTGACTGCAGGGGACTCCACTGGCCTCTCCAGGAGAGGCCACTCTGTGGGTGACTCTTGAGCCTCAGCCAGCAGGGATACAACTAGCACCCCTCGGGAGTGGCCGGCCAAACCCCCATTCCTGGCAGGGGATATGGAGTTGTGGCCCTGGGTTGCAGAGCCAGAAGGACAACTCCTAGGTGTCTGGTTGAGTGACTAGGCCGAGGAGGGCCAGGCAGGGTGGGAATCCAGTCAAGGTGGCAGCAGTGAGTCAGGGAGTAATGGGGGGACATGACACCCCACTTGGCTGCCCTCTGCTGCCCCAGGGCAGGCCCTGTGCAGAGGACTCAGCCACAGACACCTGAGGGCTGGAACCAGCACTATAGCCTTTGTGGTCAATTTTTTTAATTTAAATTTTTAAGAACACAGAAGCAATTCTCAGTGTGTGAGACATTCAAATCCAGCTGACACAGGGGGCCCAAGAACCCATACCCAGCTGCAGGCCATGATGATGCCGCACCATGACGGGCACGGGGAGCCTCAGGCCCAGGGAGGCGGCGGGGGGGCCATGCGCGGACTAGACCCACGCTAGGGTTGAGGGAGGGCCGCACCCCGCGCCTACCCTGCCAGTCCAGCGTGTGGAGGAAGTGGTTTGCATCTGCGCTGCTGCTCTGCGGCGAGTCCGAGTCTGAGGGCTCAGCCTCCGGAGACTCCACCTCAGCGTCATACTGAGCCGTGGAGCCCGGCTGCCGGGGCAGCTCTGGCTTCCCTGCCAGGAGAGGGCTGGCGTTAGCCACCTGTGACAGTGCATGATCTGGGACAAGGGCCACGGTCGGGGACAGCTGGGGAGCCTGGCCACAGATACTCACAGCCAGGACACAGGGCGGCAGGGTCCAGACATGATGGAGACAAGCATGCCCCTTTTGGGACACAGAACCACCTCTCAGGCAAGAGGGAAAAAACACAAACCAGGACTCTGGCAGTCCTGTTTGCCTGGGGTCTTGTACTACTTTGTGGAGTTGCTCTGAACTGAGGAGGCCTCTTACTGAACAATAACCACTAACACGACCCACAGGTCCCCAGGCAAAGCTCCTCTTACACATGTTACCTGCATCACCAAGTGGTACAACCAAATCCCAGGTGGTGGCTGGGTCACAGCTCGCCCCACCAAGACTCCCCGCAGCAGCTTCAGGGCTGAAGTGTTTGCAGAGGAATTCTGCTTCACTCCAGAGAAAGGAGTCTACTATGCCCCAGAGAATAAGAACCTCCCAGAAGAGGCTGGGCTCGGGGTGTGATACCTGCAGTGGGTAGCAGTGTGGGGTGCAGCTGTAGGGATGCCATGGCCCTTCTAAGCTAGTCTTGATAGAGTCCCCACCACTACCTACAGCCCTCATGGCTCCAGCATGGGCCCGGCATCAGGACCAGGGATCCAGACAGAGTGGAGCGCTGCCCAGCTGGGGACAAGCCCAGCACTCCACAGGCTCCTGCACACAGCGACAGGGGCCAGAACCAGGCCACCTGCAGGTGGGCATGCTGTATGTGTTGTTGTGCCTTTGTGACCTTACCAAACTTGGACAAGATGTCCTGCTGCTCCTCTCGGCTGGAAAACAGGATCTTGGGGTTCAGCCCTCTCATGCTGGCATTCTCCCACGGTGGGGCTTCCTGGCATGACCTGTCTCTGGGCTCCACCTCCACCTCTAGGTTTACTTGGAACAGATCCGGGTACTTCTCCTGAATGTCACACGCATCCAGGTCGTACCTGTAGGTCCCACAGCCAGATCAGGACCACCTGCAAGATGCTCACCCATCCTTCAGCACCCATGAAGCTGCTCTGAGTGGCCCTCCCCGTGGGCCTGTGATCCCCCAGCAAGGGCTGGAGCACCCAGGTTACATCCTGGCTCCATCAACATTGAGGTGGGTTGGGCTGTGCCCACGACCCTCAAGTCCACAAGGGGCCAGGTGCTCAGAAGTGACTAGAGGACAAGATAGCTGCCACGAAGCACAGCAATGCCTATGCCAGGTGGAGGAGGTCACGAGGGGAGGCAACCCAGAAACAGTTCAGTCCTTCTCCCCACAACTGTACATGCACCATGGATGCTCAGCTGGCTGTAATTACACTTTCCATAAACACAGCAATATCCACTGAGGAGCCCCTAACCATTACCAGACAGCCATGAGCCAAAACTTCTGGGATCCTGTGCAAGACAGCAGTGGGGCCAGGGAGGTGGGCCGCCTCTGTGCCCAGTTGGCCCAAGCTGTGAGAAGCGGGTACACAGGCAGGGGCACTACAGGACCTCTAACCTGTGCCCCTAGTCACAAACAGGCCTTGTAGGTGGTGACACTGGCCATTTCACTGCACCACCCTAATAGGGTGGCTCTGCAGCACTCTATGCCATGGCCTGAATCATCTGAATCATTTCTAGCCTGAAAATCACATTACTTAAATTTTATATTTAAAAAAAACCCAACACTAAAAACATAAAAAAGTGATGACCCTTTGCAGCCCAGATGCTGAGGGCACCTGTGGGCAGCTCTGAACCTCAAGTCCCTCGTCTCCAGCACTGGGACAGCAGTGAAGATTCATTAGAAGGCAAAGTGGGGGCTGACACTGCCTCTCCCTCAGACATGAGCAGGTGTGACACACATCACTCTTGGCTTCTCCTTGTGGGCCAGACACGACTCCAGTGCACAGGAGACAGGACCCTTTGTGACACGCCTTCTCGCTCCGGCCTCTGGCCAGGGACCCTTGGTTCTTCCAGCCCAAGCCACTGATAGTGGGCACAGCTAGTGCAGAGCCATGGCCGCGGCGATGGAGGAGAGTAGAGGGGCCAGGTAGGGTTGGCAGGTGGGCCACTCAGGGACAGAGGGTGGCAGCTCCTAGCACCACTCCCACCCAGCCTGCAGTCTGGCTAGCTCTGGAGACTAGCCCTGATCCCGCAGGGCAGTGAGGAAACAATGGGGGTCTGTGAGCAGGAGGGCAGCCCCTGGGGCCTGCACCTTAGGATTTAGCCTGCAGCCCTGGAGGTCGGGCACCGACTCGGTCAGGCTCCACAAGGGCACAAAGGGGCTTCTGAAATGCTTGTCTGGATGACAAAGATGCTCTCTGGAGTCCTGACTCTGACCTGGACATTGAAATCTCTGATTCTCAACGTCACAGGTCCCTTGGCCTGCTATGGCCCAGTCCCCAAGGACTGGCACAGGTACAAGGCAGTATCTGGTCACCCATGTTCCACCTTCCTCTCTCTAGCCTCTGTACCTCCATCCACCTGATGTGGTGGAGGCTGTCTCAGTGACCACATGACCACCTGCAGGATGAGTATGCCCAACACAGTACAGTGTGGCCCCAGCGTGACCCTGGCACTTAGGTGCTGGCAACTTAACCTCAATACAACAGTCAGTGCTGCAGGTGATGAGCCGTGCTGTCACATAGAAATGGGTGCAGGGGCTGGCTCTGGCCCTCCCAGCTTCCCCCATGGGTGGCCACAGCCAAGCAGCCCTCACCAGATGCTGGTGCTGGGGCCTTGGGCTTCCCAGCCTCCAGAGCCATGACAAATGGTTTCCTGCTCCATCGCTGCCCAGGCCTAGCAGCACACATGGGCTGCCCACAGAAGTCAGGCCTCTGGCTCTTCACCCCCAGAGGACAGGGCAGTGAAACAAAAGCCCAGCCTTCCCTAATCGCCACTCCACCCCACACTGCATAGCATGGCGTGGCTGGCCATCCTCCTACTGCCAAGGGACCCTCGGGTCTTCCAGGCCCAGCCACTGACAGCAAGTAGCTGATGGTCCTCCTGGGTTGTGCTCCTGGTTCTGGGCACCCAGGCTCCTAGGACACACACACAGGGGTACACAGGCCTGAGCTGTGGCCGCCCCACACTTCACCTACATTCTATTGTTCTGCCTGCTGTGTGGGCCAACGGCACAGTATGTGATGGCTTCTGAACTTCCTGGTGACCGATGTGGCAAGCCTTTCCAGATGCACCAGGCTCTTGCATGTCCACACCTTGTTTGTGTGCAACAGGTTTTCTTTTTCTGTAATTCTTCACATGTTCTGGATGTGTCTTCTGTCTGGCATGTACACATCTCCCAGTACTGCTGCCTGGCAACCTCTTAAGTTGCCTACTGATGAAAAACAGATTGGACTTAACATACACTACCAACCTTTCCTTTCACAGTTAGTTTTCCATGTAAGAGACTTCTGAAGGTGGTAAAGACAGCCTGCATTTTCTCTTGGGGACCATGACATACAGCCTTGGTGAACTCAGGTGTGTGACCAGTCTCAAACTAGGTTTTGTGCATGCAATGAGATTTTCCCCAAATAGGCACCTCAGATAGGCTTTCTGCGGAACTGTGTGCCTCCGTGTGGTCTGAAAGGTACTTTGTGTCCAGAATCCTCTGCCCTGGCTCCAGGTAGATGCCCATGAGCCCAATGCCTGGACTGCACTTGAACACAGCGATGTGAGGTCAAGCAAATGACAACATAGGGTGGTTCCTGCCTCTGCCATGCAAAGATGCCTGAGGGGCCCCAGTTGAGAACAGTGGCACTCAGCAGACAGACCCTGCCTTGCTACCTGGTGAGAAGTGGGTTTCTGCTGCTCAGAAGGCCAAGGCTGTGAGTGCCAGCTATTTCCAAACAGACATCTGCATGTCAACTTTGAGGGCAGGGTTACTCTGGCTCTCAGTTCCAGAGGTTTCAGTCCATAGCCAATGGGTCCTGTTGCTCTGGGATTGTGGCAGAATAACACACCGTGGTAGGTGCTTGTTGTACAGGAAGAACACTCACTGCACAGCCAGGAAGCAAGGGTGCCAGGAGGGAGTAAGAGGCTGGGTCCAACAACCCCCTTGGTGGGTACCATGGCCTCTCTCAAGGCTCCATTTTGAATTCTGCACACCCTCTCCCAAGAGCATCTTTGTAGTAGGCCCTGTGGAGTTCGCCATAGTCCAGCAAGGTTGTCCTCCAGCACCTCTGGGCCACTGGTCTTGGTTCCAGCTTTTGCTGTTGGGATCTAAGCCTTGTAAAACCAGTGGCTTAGCAGAGGAACACTGCCAACACTGGTAATGCTGTAGCCCACACCCACTGTGAACTCATTTCCTGGCCATGCTGGGCCTGTCAGTGCTCTGTCAGTTTGAAGGCAGGAATTTCACTTACGTTACTCTGAGAAACGTACACAAGAGCCACGTTAGGGACCAAGACTTAACACTTAAAGTCCAAACATTAGCACAAGCAGTCCCAAAGGGAAGGTGACGTCGGTCCTTGCCCACAGATCCCAGGGCCATAGTTGCAGTTGCTTTTCTTCCTGATGGTCAGTCCTCTAGCTCCACAGTCCAGGACCACCTTGACCATACAGGGCCCTCTGTGAACAGCCCGTCCAGGGCCATGCTCATGCCCCTGCAGGCTTGGCTTGGGACTGTGCCCCTATGAGGCTGTGCTGCTGTTCACCAGTGTCCTGGTTATAGCACCACCTCCTGCTGGGCACTATGGAGCCTATACTCTCAGCTTACTAGGGCTGAAAAACTCAGGTGAGTAGCTGGAAAGTCCTAAATCCACAATGTTGTCCTGCTATTCACATTGTGGTGATCAGCACCCCTAGTTCTACCACAAGCCTCCTCACCACCTCAGACCTGCTTCCAGAGTACCCCACCACCTTAGGGGCTTCTTGAAAGGCAGTGGCTCTGCTCCCAGTGCTGCTGCTGCCTCCCTTTGCTGGTCAGAGCACAAATCTGAACATAGCTGTGGCTGAACACAGCTTCACTGGATGTAGAAGCCCTGCGGCTATCCTCCAGCACTGGCAGGACGCTGCCCTGTGGCAGATCACATCGTCAGCCTCGTCAGTCTATAGATGATGACCCCACGGAGTCTGGACTGTAAAGGTCTCCGGTGGGGCTTTTCATACTACCCAGGCCTGCAACATTTGCAGCGTTTCTGAGGATGGCCCAGTGAATCAGTACAGAAGACTGCTGCCAACAGCAACAGTCTGGGAACCACTGCCGTCCATTCCCCCATGTCAGGCAGCTATTCCTGTGTGCTTCCTCTCCCTCCTGCCCTCAGATCTTAGACAGCACACCAGACCAGTCCGGGTGTCTTGCTCTCCATGGCCTCTTCTGTGCTGCAAGCTAAAGACATTTTCCTACAACTCATTACCTGCTCTGCAGCTAAACTCCCCTCCTAAATTCATTTTGGCTGCGGAATTTTTGTTCTAAAACTCACACCTGCCTCTCTGTACATTCCAGATCTGGTGAGGTTCTCTATCTTGCCCACTTTTCTTGAATATACAGTCTTGGTCAGTTTTCTGTTGCTATAACAGAACACAAGAGACCTCAGTGATTTGCAGAGAATAAAGGTTTCCCCTGCTTACACCTGTGAGGCTGGGAGGGTTAACATCAGTGGCCACCTGGTGAGGGGCTCCTGGCTGCTAGGGGCCTGCAAAGTCCTGAGGCATCCCACAGTGTTAAGGACAGGACAGCATCTGTGTTCCTGTCCTTTCTCCTCTAACAAGGCCACAGTCCTAGTGGATAAGGGACCTGGCCCAAGGCCGAACTGAACCTTAATCATTTCCGCAGGACAGTCCCTGGCTCCTCATATCTCAGTACAGGGAGTAGGCCAAAGCATCATGGCAGATTTCAGGCCACGGCTATTCTGCTCCCAGCCCCGTTCACTATCCCCACTATCCAAATCCTGCAGCACTTTCACATATTCTTTCCTTTGACCTTCAGTCATTTGGTCTTTATAGGGATTTTTAAAAGCATGCCTCCACTGTGGTGGGAAAAATCAGATAGCCTAGATTTAGGAAAATAAAATAAATAAGGTACCAATACAAAGGTAGTAACAAACACCTAGTGAGAGGAGCTGGCACAGTTCCACTCCCTGCAGGTGCGTGGCCCAGCCCAGTGACTCTGAGGAGAACCACTAGCCAGACCCAACACCCAAGCCTGGATATGTTTCTGCTGCCCACAGAGCAGAGCCAACTTCTGCATCACAGCACAGCAACTGCTGAGTGCCATGTCACCCGAGGCCTTCTCCTCATGGCAGTTTTACATCTGTCTCTGAAGTCCAAGGGCCAGCATCTTCCCTCCAACCTCAGTGCCCAGCAGAGTAGTCATAGCTGGTGCGCAGAAAGCACATCAAGTGCTTTCATGCCAGGTTAAACCACATCTAGCTTTGAGCAGCTAAAGTCTCAAAAGACTTGTCAAAAGACTTGTGCCCAGTCAGGGCACAGGTACATGTCCAAAGTCAAAGCCACTGGGGCCCCAGGAGCCCTGATGCCTAGGACAGGCGGATCCCAGCCTGTCCAGCACCCACCTGCTAGTTGCCATATCCACAGCCTCCCACAGACTGACCCACCCTGCACGTACTTGGCGAATTTTACGGTGGTTGCGTTCCGAGGCACGAACCCAGTGTGGAATTGAATCTGGAACATCTTCATTGACGCCATCTGCAAGAGAGCAAGCCTGGCTGAAGAAGGGACTGGGGCTGGGGCTCAGGTCATGGAGGGGACCTGCTCAAGAGCAGAGCCCCCAAGCCCAGGTCATATGACCCCTTCTGTGCAACATGTAAGGTCCCAGGACAGAGATGCCAGGTGCTGACCATGGGGGTGCAGCAGTGTCTTGGCATGGGGGAGGGGGCAAGGCCCATGCCCAGCAGGCCCTTGTGGTACCACACCAGGGACCTTCTGGGTCTCTCAGGATACAGACCCATCCGCAGGTGCTGCATGGAGTGCTGGGGACTGGCCTACGGGACAGCTGCAGCTCCTCCACAGCCCACCTGGCTGAGAGGCCTGAGAGCCCAAGGAGCTGGCGGCATACTCGGCTGAGGTAGCCTTACCTTGGCCTGCAGCCGCCCACCGAGAGTGGACCTGGCATGGTAAATGACAATGAGCACATCGCCTTGAACCGTTATGCCCAAAGGGATGACTGCCTTGCCGTCCTCGATCTTAAACTCCCTAGAACAGAATGAGAAATAGCTCATGAACCACAGCAAGAACTCCCAGGTTTCTCTCATCATTGGTGGTATGCGCACAACAGGGAACCCCGCCCCACCCAAGGCCCCACTTCTTGGAACTCAGGAGGTAACAAGGCTTCCTGTCCCTACAGGGCTAAGAGGTGTGCTGGGGCACAGTGGGAACACCTACATCTGCACTCACTTCATCCTGTCGTACTCCTGGGAGGTGGTGGTCACACGCTCGTCCCCCACGTAGACCTCACAGAAGGGCCGGCAGCCATTCCTTTGCTTGCTGAACAGCGGCACAGGGGTCATGACCACAGCCTTCACTAGCATCGGCTTGCTGTGCGGCGTGATGGGCTCCTCTGCTACCATGTCACACACGTACTCGATGTACCTGGGGCAGACATGCCCAGCAACATGTCCCAAGGACAAGACATACTGGATCTTCAATATACTCAATGCCACACATCTCCCTTGAAGCAACGTTTTAGTGGCTTCTCAAACTCAACACTGTAATTTTCATTCAGTCCAAAATACTGTTTTAAATTACCCTTGAGACTTCCTCTTTGACTCACAAGTCATTTAAAAGGTGTTTAACGCTGAAGTATTTAGGCATTCTCCTGGATGTTTGCCTATTTGTTACTAAGCTCTAGTTTTACTTTCTGTGGCCTGAGAACACATTTGTATGTGTCCCTTTAAGTTTGTTGAGCTTTGAGTAATGGTTCAAAATTCTTTCTTATTGCACACTTGAAAGAAACATGCTGGCTTCTCTTGTCAGAATACTCCCACGATGTCAGGTGGGGTGCTGACCTCTGATTCCCATCTACTTCCTCCATGGATCTCAAGAGAAATGAAGTCTGTACTACCACACTACCATATGTTTTGCATCTCTTTGGTGACCCAGCTTCTCTGACTTTCCTTGGGGACTCTACAGGCACCCTATGCTTGTTTCCCATTGTGGGGGTTCCTTCTGCGGGCATCCTTCAGGAGCAGCCACAGGGCAACAGATATCACCTCCTGCATGCTCCCATGAGACCGGAGACTACAGCAGCCCAGCTGGCAGTCTACACAAAGTCAGGATGCGATCTTCTTCTGCCAGAAGCAAAGGAACACTGCTCATGTTGAATGGGCCCGGACACAGAATCCAGTGACAGAGGCTTCCCAGGGGTCAGAGGTCAAGCTTCCTGAGGACTGGGGGCCAGCACTGGCCCTGCGTGGTCTGCTGCCACTTCCACTGCACTGTCCAAATCTCCCCTTGCAGACATCACACTGACAGCCCTGCCTTGCCTGGCCTGATGACTGTCCTCCCTAGCTTCCTTTGCCACCCTTTTTTAGCCTGACTGCTACTCTGTCAGCATTGTCCACTTGTCCCCGTTTCTCAGTTTCCTTTCCTTCTCATCTTTTACCTTTTCTCTAAGGCTTCATTTTTCTCTTGGCTGACATAATATTTATGGCAGTTAACATGTGCACCAGCTGTCAAGGGCTTCAGACAAGTTGCAGTCCAAACCTCTGCCTATAGCGGCCCCTCCCACGCATGGCTGCATTCAGTGGCATTGGTCTGCAACAAGACTTCAGTGGGTTTTCCCATCTGTCTAGGTTCAACCCCACTCAGTGTCTTGCACTTCCTGGGTGCTGGGAGTCAGCTGTGAACTCACGAACCTCCTGTGCTTCTCCTCCAGTGTTCCTACCCTGCTCTCTGGGGACTGCACACATTCACATCCTGCCACCTGCAAGGGCCTCGCAGAGCTGTGATCTCTGGTCCTTAGCTGACTCTGCTGTCTCTGTGTGCAGCTGGTTCTACAGCTGGGCAGGGCCCATTTACAGCTGTCCAGGGCTTCTCCCTCTACTCCCGTGTGTCTGTCTTCCCCTCTAACATCACTGTTGAACCTTGCGCCTTGCCCCTTCTGTACTAGGGCCACAGGCACAACCAGTTTCTCCACGTTTCCCTCAAAGCTCCAAAACAGTGCTCAGTCCCCCCTTGCTCCCGTGGGGCAAAGGACCAGCTAGGGCCTGTGTCTCCCTCGACCTCTCCTGGTCTTCTGTGGACAGTGACCATCTTCGAGGAGTGCACACTCCCATGCTCCCCCTACCTCCCCCCACACTCCCAGCCCCCAAGCTCCACCTCACCCGTATAACCAGCCATGTGTGCCGCAACAGTGAGTGCCTGACACTTTGGAGCCTGGGGTGGCTTGAGGGCTGTTCCAAGGAATCTGGAAGCATGATAAGGTCTGGCTGGTTGTCACATCTGTGCCCCTAAGGGGTAGGAGTCCTCACAGTACTACATCACCTTCTGCTCCTGTGCTCTTTCAGGACCCTCTTTCAGGACCCTCTTTCAGGACCTCTGCTGACTACACCAAGACCCAGTTCCATGGAAGGAGGAGGCTATCCAGGTCCCTAAGTCCTCATCAAGACAAAGCTCATCAAGGGAGCATTTATGCCATGCAGTGACTTCTCCAAGCTGACAGACAAAGTTTCCTGTTGCTGCAGAGCACAGGTGTAGAGGTGGGTGGGTGAAGCTGGAGAATGCAGCATCCTTGGGAGAGGCTAGAGAGGATCAAGCCAGGCATCCTTCACAGGGTGCGGAGAGAGCCCCTCTCAGCAAGGAGGGCAAAGAGCTTGTGTGCATGACATCTGATGGCAGAGCTGGCCTAGTGAGCAGGGCCACACTGGGCCCTGCACCTGCAGGAAGAGCTGCTGCCCAGGACATGGACAGCTATGGTCCATCTGCACCAGTTTGCTGTGTGCCCTGCGTTGGCACCCAGAGTGGTACTGACTCAGCCCTGAGGAAGGGTTAGTGAACAAATGCAACAAGGGCAGTGCCATCTCAGTGCCCATGGAGCCAGAGGTGTCACTGTCCCCAGCCAGGATCCCTGGTACCTTTTGTGGGACGGCCAAATGCCTGGTGGACAGCGCTTCATGCTGAACATGTACACAGCGGCCTCGGCAGTGCTGAAGAGGCGACAGAAGCACAGGAAGGCACAGACAACCACAGCAGATGCCGCTCTCCCATCCTAGGACAAAGGAACACAGGGCTCCTTCCTACCTGGCCACACATGCATGGGACAGGGGTGAGGTTCCTGTATATTCCCCACAACTGTGGCCACAGGGAGGATACGCTGCACCTCTGCAGTTTGGGGTTCGTTCAGAACTCTTACCCCTGCAACTAGTGCCATAAGATTCACGGCCAGCAGAGAATGAGGGCTCCTTCCTAAGCATGGGGCCAGGCAGTGTCGCTGTCTACCCAGTACTCAGTGCTGGCCCCACTAGGTACCCACATCTGAATGACTTCCACCAACACCACCCACAGCAGCAGCTAACCTGCCTACAAGAGGCTCTCGGACCCCGTCTGATGGAAAATCAGAGGTAGGGGTTCATCTGCCTGACTGTAGGGAAGCCAAGTTGAAGTCCCCATGCAACAGAGCGCCTTTAAGTCAGCCAGTGGGTCACAGCCAAGGCACAGCAGGGACAGCAACTCCCTGGTGGTCCATCCACCAGGCCAGAGCCTGCTATGGCAATGGTTGCCTCTGCCTGGCCCCAGCTGACAACCCCCCCACCCAAGCCCAGTGACCACAGGGCCACTGTGCACTCACCATACAATGTACGACACAGATGTTTCTGTGGTCCTGCCGCAGCCAGGAATGCATATTCCTACAGATGGTGTACAGGCTATGGAGGTTTGGGGCCCGCCTGGCAGCCCAGCCACACTTGGAGACCTATAGAGAGGTCCCACTGGCTCAGCTGCCAGCCACACCACCAGCTCAGCTGGCAATACACAGCCAGTGCTCCTCAGCTGCCTGCTTGGCACAACAGCACCCCCTGGGACTTCCAGGATGTGGTGGCCTTATCCTGGGTACCTTTCTTGATTACAGTTCATGTGTAGGTATCTGCCTCAGCTGCTGGCTCTCTGTGACATGCAACATAATTCACTGACAGTACAAAATGAGTCACTCTTCCTATGCCTTAGGTCATAAAAGCAGGGAAGATTCTGCGTCAAGATGCTTACTCCCCTGTGGGCTGAATGGCGGTACCCAGCTCTGGTGAGCAGCACCCTTCCTTCCCTGGCATGACACACGTTCCACTTGCCCTCAAGGTTACCCTGGCCTGCCCAGCACTGCTCCTCCAGGCCCAAGCCTCTGCATAGAGCCTCATCTGGTCAGAGCCTCATCTGTGTACCACAGGCTACTGTGACAGGGTCAAGGTCAATCCAGCATAGTTAGGGGCGGACTGACTGCACTAAAGAGAATGAAAAACCACCACATCACACCAAGACAAAACCCAGGGCCACACACCCGGTTATGGAACTTGGATGCCTGGTAGGTCCTCGGGGACAGGTTGTAGACAGCATAGTGGCCTGGATGTTTGGCGTCCAGAAACAACCGCACATCTTCAATATTATTTTTGATAGCTGACTCCACGCCCTCAGCGGGGAATGACATCACTGAAACAGAGCTGCCCATAAGCCACCCAGGACCCCAGGAGCTCTCTCCACCTGCCACACACGCTTGCCTCCCTGTCCAGTGGGGATACCCAGCCTGGTCACTGCCCAAGGCATCAGACCACCCACATGGGAAATCCCCCCACTCAACTGCACAGACATGGTTGGGACAGCCTGCAGGTCTCCAAGTGTCATGACAAGCGTTCCCAACTATGCTTTGCTTGGAGACCCAGTGTAGATGTGTGTGGTCTCATCCCATGACCTCAGAGCTCCAGATGGTGCCAAAACTGGGATGCCTACCACTTGGGCCAGAAGCCACACTGGACCCAGACCACCCAAATATTACCTCTTTGGGATGGTGCCCAGGCCCAGCAGAGTTCCCAGCTACCTAGAAGGCTGCAGAAGAGGCAACAGGCCACCTCTGGTGTTAGCAGCACAGGCCCACAAACTGTCTTCATGCACAGAAAGGGCATAGGTGCACCCTACACCTTGACCAGCAAACCTACCAGCAATCCTGGAAGTGATGTAAGATATGTCCAGATCACCCTTTGCATAGCTAGAATCAGAGAAGAGAGTATGATTATATAGAAAATACTGGCTAGCATGTCACCTCCAGCTGAGTTGTCTTGGAAAACAGAGGCCACCTCACTACAGGTTGCATCCTGAGGTGAACATGTGTACAGGATGCCACATGGTATATATGATACCGACACCCACATGATAATGTACAGGAATCAGTTTCAATGGCCTTCCTATGTTCCCACATGTCCTACAGAAGCAACAGTGGGAATTGTTTCTCAGAGAGGGTACAAAGGTGAGGTCATCATGGACAGTCCTGCTGGCTCAAGGGCCTGGTGGGGCACTGTGGCGGATGGCCCAAGGCCCCATGCAGGCCACAGAAGGCAGAAGGAAACCCCAATCCACAGGGGCATACACATCCCTGGTGGTGGCTTCAGTCAACTTAAAGAGGTCAGTTAACCCCTAAGCCAGTCAACAAAACCAATAAAGTGCAGACCAACCCTAACTGACTGGGTAGAAACCTGAAAGCTCATTCTAGACTCTGTCCTTAGAAAAAGCTGTGGAAGAGCAACCAAAAGTGCCCTGGGAGAAGGGTGCAAAGGCAGCCAGTTGGCAGTGGAACACAGGAAGCTGCACTGTACAACTGGGCAGGGCCAGGGCAGAGCAGTCACACTCTTCACTTGCCACTGTGGATGAGCCACTAAGACAAGGGTCAGGGGTTAAGGACCAAGCACTGCAGAACTACAGACAAGTTAGCTAAGGCCAAAGCTTTGCTGACCAAGGTGACAAGTGAGACAGACAGAAGAGCAGGCAGGCCCAATGCTCCAAAATTTTGCAGAGAGGCCACTGACCAGGACAAGGGGACATGTACAATTATCAGCAAGAGACAAAACAAGAACACACATTTGAGTGCAAACCACCAGACCTGGCAGTGACCTGGCCACCCTTGGAGAATTGCACAGCAGGGCATGAACATGAAAAAGGGACCAAGCATCACAGGGTTCACGTCCACCCCAAACTCTAGCCCAGCAGGTAGGCTCCAGGGGCACAGAAGGGTACATCTGTCAGATCTACAACCCACACTGCCAGGGAGGCACAAGAATGTAGGGCCGCTCTAGGTACAGCTGGGGTGCTCACCATCACCTGGCCGTACCTGGCCTGCTCTATGAGACTAGCCAAAGCTGGAGGAATGCACTGCTACTGGAGTCAACTCAACACACCGAGCACGTGTGAAGCTCTGTTCTTAGGAAGAAATCACATGTGCTCACATATGCACACATCCATGCAATGTAGTAGATGCACTCACATGTATGACATGCTTTCACACTCACATGCTCACATACACATTCATACAATGCAGCACACATCACAAGTGCACAACACATGCTCACAGGTGCATACATGCAACTGTCAGAACTGTGAACACTCACAGACAATTATGACACAAAAGAAAAAACAAAAAAGTGAAGTCAAGGGCCAGGGATACAGCTCAGTGGCATAAATGCCTGCCTTGCAAGTGCAAGGTCCTGAGTTCAGTCCCCAGTACAAAAAAAAAAAAAGATAAAGCCAAAAGGCCAAAGTGCCACCACACTGTAGAAGGCTGTGTGACCAAAGGGCTCAGACTCCAACACCAGAGTGCATGTCTCCATTGTGGTATTTCTGGAAATAGCCAGAGCCCTCAAGCAGCAGGTGGTAGCCCAGGTGATCAGGGCCCGTACGGGGTGCCCAGGCACCTACAGTTGAGGCTGTACCAGCCCCAGGAGCTGGTACAAGGTTTTGACCCACTTAGCCTGCGTTGCAAGCCCTCAAGTGCAAGGTAGCCTGGCCCCATCATGTGCTCTCCATATCAGAATGTAACCTCAAGCACTGCTCAGCCCTGTGGCCAGGCCTCCACGGTGACCATGTTAACTGAGGAGAAATATACACCCCACCACCACCTTGCTGGTTTACACCACAGAAACAAACAGCACTAGCACAAGGGTGTCCACTGTAGAGGAAGCCAGACTGTAAGATGGGTGCTATGAGCCTAGAGCCAGCACACAGAGGGCTCCAGGGACAGGGCTTCTAGCTTGTAGAGTGCTGGGGTCTCCCCACATCTGCACTTGGTAGGAGGGAGGTTGGCACAGGCTGTCCTGCACTTACTTGGCCACAGACTGGATGACTTTGGAGGAGGTATCCTTGAGGTTAGTGAAGAGCCGCTCTGTCCCGCCCCGCAGGATGTCAAAGAAACTGCCATAGGGCTGGTCATATTCTGCTAAGGCCAGGGCTGCAGGGGAAACAGGTCTCAGAGTCACAGGGCCATGGGGTATGAGGAAGGAGGCATACTGCCCTGGCCATGAGCTCCAAATGGAGGCCAACAGAGCAGCTCCCAAACGATAGGGTCCTGCATGAGGCCTTGAGGGGCTCTGAGGGTAGAGCTGGTACAGAGGCAACTGAGGCCCTGTGCAGCAGTGAGATGCCCCGCACTGCACAGCAGGCGGAGAGCTGACACTGTGAGGCCCTTTCCCCACAATTCATGGAGATGCTGGCCCCAACACATGTGGACCTAGGGCCCTCCAGAGGGAGTAGAGAGCTTGGGAGGGACCCATGGAGTCTGCCATAGCCTCTGAAAGGAGATGGAGCCCATGTCAGCACAGGTTGTAATGCTGCCCACAGCCACCCTGCTGCTTGCACACCCCACACCCCACCCCACAGGGGCCAGACACCCTACCCAGATTACCTTCTCTGTGGCCCAGGTCAAGTTTTGGTGGAGCTCACTGTGGAGCCTTAGACCCCAGGGCAGAAGCTGCAGACAGGTCAGCTGTGCCCACCAGGCCAACCCCATCAACAACCTGGACACCAAGGAGGGCCAGGGCCTTGCCCAATGAGGTGTCCACAACTACCCTGTGATGGACCCTGGGGGCTGGCCCTGTACCTCTGGCCCTGCCTTGCAACTACCCTAAGCTGATTATAAAAGCATTTATAAATGCTTTTGTTGGATCTAACACCACACTAGCACCTCCGCTCAGCTGAGCTGGAGTCCCAGTAATTGTGGAGCCTCAAGGATCCTGTGCCTACAGCCTGGCTCCCATGAGACAGGGTGTCCACCGGATGAGGATCTGGTTTCTAACACATGGACACAATGCAGATGGACACCTTGCAGGCGGGGGGCAGGCAGGTCTCACCTCCACTGTTGCTGCTGCTTGAAGGACCCCCAGGAGTGGGTGGTACCCGGGACAGCCCTGGGTTCCCATAGCCTCCGTTCTGCTCCAGCAGCTGGAAGAGTCAGAGGCACTGTGAGCTCCCACAGGCCAGCCACATTCGGCCGCTGCTCGAGCCCTGCTCATGGCAGATCCTCCCCACCCTTAGACTACAATTTCCTTCTCCTTCTTTTCCGCCTCTCACCAGCCCATGGACCCCTGGAGCAGGAGCCAGGTCTACACACAGCCCAAGGGCACCAACAGTAGTCAGAGGTGGGCTGGCCCTCCGCCTCCTTCAGCCATGATATGTTCTCTGGAGAGTCAGCTGGTGCAGAGGAGGGCTTAAGGGGTTCTGTTAAGTGCTGGGGTCAGACATACTCATGTTCCCCTTGGCAAGTAGCAACTCCTTTCTAGATAGGGGGAAGACTGAGGCCCCAGCTCCTACACCCAACACAGGACATCTGCAGGTTACATAAGGGTCTAAGAGTCAGAGGCACAGAGGCCCGGTCATCCTGTGTAAACCCTTCCATCACTCCCAATCTCCCGGTCCCTTCCAAAACCAACTCATCACCTCCGTGCCTCCCCCAACAGTCCTGATGATGTCATCTATACCATCCACTTACCAACCCCAGAGTACCTGGCACCCAGCTTCAGGCTATCCCTGCCTAGTGCCCGCAGAGGGTACCCACCAGCCTATGTCCCCATTTCCTGCCAGTCCTTGATCCTGGCCTGTACACTCAATGCCACCTCCATTGGAACCAGAACCCTGACCTCTCAACCTTCCCCCTGTAGAGTCCCCACCCCTAAGCACTCAGGCCAATCACTCTGACCTCTCCACATTGCACACACACCTTCCGCAGACCCACATCCACAGCCCTGGGAAATTCGGCTTCCAGTTTCAAGGTTTAAAGAGCCCAAAACCACAGAAAAAGGACCAGGGGAGGGTGGCAAATTCCACAGGTGGGACCCACAGGAACCCATGAACTCATCCACTTCCGGCTACTTTAGAAAGGGCTTCTGGCCAAAATGCCAAAGGGCTGCCTGACCTGCCCACTCTTCCCAGCCTGTCCTTCACCTGCAGATTGAGCCTGGGAGTGACCACAGCTGAGACCCTGAGCCGTGACTTGATGCATATGCCCAGGAACTGAAAGACCTCATGCACTGCAGCATCCAGGGCGAGGACTACTAGACTGTTGACAGCACAGCCTTCAGGGCTGGCCCAAGCACTGGACCTCCCCAAGGCTGCAGCAGGACCCACCAGCCAGGGAGATCTCAGAGTGATGCTAAGAACGCATACCTCCGACATCTCAATGCAGGCAGGGTCAGCACAGATGTCAGGCCTTACCTCCGTGATGGGCGCCTTGGGGTTCACGTTCCTGGCAGCTGCGATCTCCTGCAGCTGGCGCACAGCCTCTGCAATGGACAGCCGCTCCTCAGGGTTGACCTTCAGCATGGCACCTGCAACAAAACATCGTAGCCATGCTCGGCCCATGCTAGACAGAGTCCTAGGCCCAGGCTGGGCAGCAGCACCAGCCCATCTGTTATACACACAATACTGACATCAGAGGCAAGAAAACAAGGGTAAAACTATACAGTCAGCAGTAATGGCCATTCAAGACAGGCGTGGTAGCGCATGCCTGAAATTCCTGCACTGAGAAAGGCTGAGGCAGGAAAATCTCTAGTTCAGTGCCAACCTGAGCAACTTAGCAAAACCCTGTCTCAAAATAGAAAAATAGCTGGGGAAAGACATAGCTCAGTACTCCCATAGTTTCAACTCCCTGTGCTGAAAACAAAACAAAACAAAACATATAAAAAAGGGCCACTCAGAATAGCCTAAGCTCACAAAAGGCAAAGCCACCGAGATACTGCTGGACAGTTGCAGCATCAGATGGCATGGGTTGGTGATACTCAGAACTCAGCAGGGCCCCCAGCAGCACACACGAGAGGACTCACGGATCAGGTCGTGGAAGATGCAGTACCGAGTGTCATTTGCAGGGATTGAGTACTTCCCATTGACAATTCGCAGTTTTGCTCCGTCCTCAAAAGGATGCTGCCGGAAACACAGCAGGTACAGGATGCAGCCCAGGGCCTGTGGGAGAGCAGGAGCTTAGCCTCGGACTCCAGTGCCAGGCACAGGGCAGCCCCATCCTTGGGAACCCTGGAGACCACCTGCCAGGCTTTTGTCTAAATGGTTTTACAAGTCATCCCTCTTTCAGCTCACTAATGCCAAGCTGGCTGCGTGGGTTGGCAAGGTGACCCACCACACCAGAAGCCTGTCTTTCCACACTCATCCAGAAAAATGATCTCTCTGGGCTACAGTGGCAAAGCTCCAAACACTTATTTTCAGATCAAAAGGTTGCTTTTAGCCCCATGTGGCAATGCATACCTGCAATCCTAGCACTCTGGGAGGATTAGGCAGGAGGACCACAAGTTTGAGCCCAGCCTAGGCAACTTTGTGAGTCCCTGTTTTGAAATAAAAAATTTTAAAAGGGGCTGGGGCTACAGTTGAGTGTGAAGGCTCTGGGTTCAATTCCCAGGGCCCACAAGCCTCAATTCCCTTCAATTTTATCTATTTGTTGTTTGTTTGTTTGTTTGTTTGTTTAGGCTTTTTTATTTTTTAAGACAGGGTCTTGCTATGTAGTTGAGGCTGGGCCTAACCTCACCATGTAGCCCAAAGCCGCCTCAAACTTTTGGCAACCCTCAAGTCAGCCTCGAGTGTTGGGATTATAGGCGTGCATGCCCCACCTCCCTTCAAATTTAAACAGACCACATCGAAGCACTGAGGACTGTGGGCTAGTGGGCACCCACAAGGATCTTGCTGCACAAGAGGCACAACAGCTACCAGGAATGCAACAACTCCTAGCTACAGCTCCTTCCTGAGAGCCTACCCTCATCCAGCTCCAGGAGCATCACAGTGGGGACTAGATGAATCACATCAGGTGTGTCCTCATGCCCAGACCTGTGCTGAGGGTAACTTGTCACAGGCCACTTGCTGGGGGGTCAAGAGGTAACAAGCTAACAACAACACTGAATAGGGTTCTCCCCTCCCTAGCATAGCAGGCTCAACTCAGACCCAACACAGAGGCATGCCAGGGAGTTAGGCCTGGCCCCGGCAGGGTACAGAGAGCTCCCGTGCGGTGAAACAGGTGGATCTCCAGGCTGGGGATCCATTACCCACCCTGGTCCTCTCCTTGCACCTTCAGGGATACATTCTATAACAAACCAGTAGGTTAAGTCAGCATACCCACAGGGTCCATAAGCCACTCTAGCACAGTGAGCAAAGCCAGAGAGGGGTTTGTAGGAAGCTCAGTTCACACAGCCAGTTAGTCCAAGACCAACAAGACAACCGGGGCTCTTGGCTGGCAGGGGAAGGGGCTGAGCTATGCCTCAAGGGTTTGTCACTATCTCAGTTGGACAGGGTCACACTATTTTAGTTTAGCCCAAGCAAAGCCCTACAGGCATCGCCCTGGAGCTGGCTGCCCACTGCCAGTGGGAATGAAGAGCTGCCCTTGGCCTATGGGACATGCCCCTGAGGGGCAGGGTACCTCTGGGCAGCACCAGCAAGCACAGTAACAGCAACACCAGCTGACTTGGCCCTGGTCACCCCACTAGCACTCAAGTGAGTCTTTACAAGACAAAGAGCAAGGACAGCAAAGGAAGAGGGGCTGAAGAGGCAGACAGCTCCCACCAGGACACCGGGCCAGAACCAGCAGGGCAATGTTTTAGCTCACCCAGATATCCTGCTTCTCGCCAATGGGGAAGTTGGAATACAGGTCTACAATCTCTGGTGTCCTGTACATGGGTGTGGTGTTCCTCGTGATCTGAAGAAAAAAAAAGGTGACTATTTCACAGAGAAACTACAGGCAAGCAATGTTTTTAGTTCTGCAGTGATCCTTAGCAGTTCCTGATCATTCCATTAGGCCCCAGAAGAGCCTCGGCCTCTGGACTGAGGTAGGGACAGCCCAGCTGGAGGGGGTTCTCCCAGGCAGAGACAGGCCATGCAAGTAGTTTCTAAACCATGCGTTAAAGATGTCTGTGTGGGTGACAGAGGAGCTCTGTAGGTAAGTGGCAGTGACGCTGAGTGTATTGATGCCACTGAACCGTGCATTCAGGATGACTGCAGCAGTACATTCCATGCTACATGTGTTTTACAATAATTTTAAAAATCCCAGAGAACAAGGGATAAGAGTCAGAGCCTCCTGACATGAGAATGAGCTGCAACACCCCACTCAGCTGCCAATGGCTAAGAGAGAACACCGAGGGCCCCGGAACCTGGTGCTGACAGTCTCCACATCCTGGTCCTTGGGGAGACAGAGTTGCACCCAAAGGTCACAAGAGCCAAAGGGAGCACAGCTAGAGAGGAAAGGGGCCCAGAGTGGCCTCCTCAGGCCACAGTGCCACCACCTGGTCTCACCTCCTCCTCCACCATGGCTCGCTTCTGGGCACTCCAGCTGTAGTCAGGGTAGTGGGAGATGGTGGTGGCACTGCCAAAATCACACAGCTTAATGGTGCCCTGGCTGCTGAGCAACAAGTTCTCAACCTGCAAGACACCAGGAGACAGCCCTATGAACATTCATACCTCAGCAAAAGTAACAAGTGTGTCAGACGGGACCAGCAGACAGTCCCACACTGCAAGTGATACTGGTCACATCTCCCACTGACCCCACAACCCCCCACTGCAGAGAGGCAGCCAGCTCCACACCAGCAGCAGCAGTGCAGAACACACACACACACACACACACACACACACACACACACACACACACTCCTAGGCAGAGCTGGGGATGGAGGGTCTCCTGGAGGTCAGCAAGGCCTTTCTTCAAGGGTCTTCACTTTAAACTCTTTTTCTTTTGAGATAAGGTCTCCCTATTAGTGTATGCTGGCCTTAAACTCATGGCGATCCTCCTGCCTCAGCCTCCCAAATGCTGGGACTATGGGTGTACACAATGTCCAGCTTGCCTTGTCTTAAATTCTTTCTGATCAGAAGCAATATACCCACAATTCAGAAAAACAAAAAAGTTAAAATCACTATAAATCAAACAGATAACCCCAATTAATCATAGGATACCACAAGCCTTCAGAAAAGACAAAACATAATAAGTCACTCATAACTAAATTAAACACAACCCAAGAACTAAAAAATTTAGTAACCGACAAAATAGCTCCCTCACGTAAAACCATAAAACAACTGAGATGAAATTTAAATACAAAGCACAAAGGGAAACAGCAAGCTTCCAACACAGTATCACAACGACACTAAAAGGCACAAATGCACAATGTCATTAAGATGTCACATTGACCCAGTGGCCCCAGTAGTGGCCCCTATACAACCCAACTCTGGCCAGGATCCCCAATCCAGGAACAGTTTATATATTTTAAATACCTGGGAGGAGGGCTCACAGGAAGATTAGTATTTCAGACACGTGAAACTACATGGATTCCAGTCCATAGATTCATAGTTTACCATGCCCACTCCTTGGGCGACTCTCCTGGAGGCTGCGCTTTCCAGAGAAGGGTGCTGGGGCCCAAGCCCTGTGGCCAACACTGCCACATCCCTAAAGGCTCCTCACAGAAATCTGTCAACCATGCTACAGAGTCGCAGCAATTCTAATCAACTTGCAACTGGTCTGGTGCAACTTCACAAACTGATTCAAGAACTTGATAGAGACCCAAAGAGCCAACAGGAACAGACAGGTCCCTGTGCAAGGCTTTGGTCACAGCACAGACACTGGCCCAAGGACGCACCACACTCACCGCAAAATGCCCTGTGGAGATGTGGAGAAGATATGCCACATTCCTGGGGTTGGAGGGGCTGGCCCAAGGGGGGGGACCCAAGTCCACAGAGGTAGCAGGAAGGAATGATGTCCTGGCATCCCGAAGATGCCCACAGCCTCAAGTGACATGCAGTCACCAAGGCACCCCAGATAGCAGCAGGGCAGCCATAGAGGGAAACCCCTGCCCCAAATGCCTGCAAACCACAGGGAAAGAACAACAGAAAAACAGGCACCTGAAGGAAACCCAAGTCCTGTGATGGGAAGATGCAACCTCTTAGGCAAGGCAACTGCCACAGGACCCTGAGGCTGCCAGACCCAAGACCAGCCAGACAGGCACATGCTCTCTACACCACAGCCACAGGGCAGGGTAGAGCAGAGCAGGCTGGAGAGGGCCCTGCGCCCTCTGCACTGGAGGGCAAACAGTGCCCAGCAGGGCAAGCTCAGACTCTTCACTTACCCTATCCTTCTGTTCTTTGCTCTACTTAAGAAAACACAGGCACGCACACACATACCATATTAACTCCTGTCACAGTACAAGCAAACACTCTGATGCCCTGACAAAACTCTCAGCATCCATAGGATCCCTGGGGCCAAAGGCAGAACTAAGACAGATGCACTACAGGGCCCAAGAAGAACCCTTGCTCCCCACATAGTGGGCCTGGCAATGTGCTTCTGGAAGCTCAGAAGACACTCCTGTTTGCACAAAGTCCAAAAAGAAATGAGAAAGAAATTACGGAACAAAAGAGCAAAGAGGAAGGAGAGAGGCAGGAAGGTAAGGAGGGAGAGGAGAATCCTAAAGGATCTCAGAACAGGCAGACAACTATCTGCAGAGCAAGGAGGCATCTGGCCACCAGTCACCTCAGATCCAGTTTTCCAAATGTTTCTGAGTTTGGGAGTCCAATGATGGGAGTCTGGCTCACCACAATATCTGAGTTCTATGAGAAGACTCACAGGTAGAACGCCCAGTCAAAATCACAGAGGACAGAACCTACCCCAACCAGAGATGTACCATGGAAAACTGCTTCCAGATCCCCAACCAGACATGCACCACAGAAAACTGCTTCCTGACCCTGGCCAGGGGAAGTGAAGGCACAATGAAATGGAGGGCCAGGGAAGCACTGAGGTCAACACCATATGGCACTTGAGGTGAAACCCCATGCCCTGGACTCTCACAGGCACATGAAGGCCAGAGCCCTGGGGGAACAAGCAAGCAACCAGCCCCTGGGCAGAACCCACCCTGGTTGAGGCAGCTGTGGCTCTGGAAGCCAGGCCAGGTGGGCATTCTGGTAGAGATAGATGCTGCCTCTACTGAGTCACACCTTGTCAGTCCCAGTGAGTACAACACCTGAGGCAGTCAAGGTGGACTGAGCACTGAGAGGAACTTAGGGGCCTATGGACCTTCTTCAAAGGCATGGCAGGGGTGCACTGCCCAAGCACACATTCATGAGCTGATCCTCCAGGATTATCTCTGCTTTGCTGGCCTGAGCGCTACAATGATGTAAAAAACATTCCAGGTCTCAGAGATGAGCACTCAGAGGAATCTCTGATTAAAACAGCTTAAAAGTCTTCAGCACAAAAAATCTGCCTTGGTAAGAAATCAGGTCAAAGACAAGCTTGGTGGACACTAGACAATTCTCTGAAGTCTGGGGTTGACAAGTCAACAGCAAAGTACAGACCAAAGTACAGGATATAGCAGAAGATTCCCATGGCACATACAGCCTCAAGAAGCCCCCAACAAGGACACATACAGAGCTCCACAGGATCAAACTTGTAGGGCTCACCAAAAAAAAAAAAGGTAAAAACTAAAGGGAAGCCAACAAAAGAATAAGACATTGATGACTAAAAACACAA
>PVJX010000925.1:43340-111029 GCA_004027295.1 Dolichotis patagonum
GGGGGGGGGGGGGGGGGGGTGTGTGAAATGATGTGAGGGCACCTGTGCCCATCTGGCACCTTGAGGTCTCTGTGGATGATGGGCGGCTTCTGCCTGTGCATATGCTGCACAGCTCTGCACGTCTGGTAGAAGATCTTCAGGATGGTGTCACATGGCAGAGGGCCTTTAGCTTCAATTTTCTTTAGAAATTCTACCAGCTGCCCTAAAAGAGACAATTGAGTTCAATCACTCTGGGCCTAAAAAATGCCATGCCCTCTTGGCCACAGGTGGGTTCTGGTTCTGCCTGGTGCAGTGCCTTGCATTCACTGACTCATCTGAAGCCACAGTTGGCGCCTGACCAGTCAGCCTGCATAGCCAGTGCTGTTTGCCATTTTTCTATTGCTAGAGGAGGTCTGTGGGCACCAAGTGTCACTGCAGCTCCAGATGCGGGACACCTCAGGGGCAGCAGGCATGGAGCAGCACAAAATGCAAGGCCATCCAATGCAGGCCCAAGCAAGAGAAACACATCCCCCTTAGTTGGGCAGAGAAAGATCAAGGACTTGCATACTTCACAGGGCCACAGAGAGTGATTACAGACCACCTGCAGTGATGATGACAAATACGAATTCTCAATGTGTTTGTGCAAAGGTCACTGCCCTCCTTAGGTAAAGACAGTATTCACCTACTAACACAGCATCTCCAAGACTGTATACACAACACCAAACCTGCACTGGGTCTGACTCCACCCAGCTGCTCTCCAGGGATCCCAGGCTAGACTGCCAGCTCTGCTGGGCCTAGGGCCGAGAACCTGGGCATCAGGGCTAGGATACTGGCTAGTGCCCTGTGCATGCCTACATGTTCTCCAGCCACCCCACTCCACCATAGGTCTCAGTTCTGCCTGCAGCCCAAAGTATGGTGTTGCCCAGGGCCTCTTCGACCTATTCCTCACCTAGCCTTGATTCTGTGACCCAGCACCTACTTGCCACAGAGCAGCCCCCAGGGATCCCCTGCCTACCACAATCCAGGTCCCACTCAGCTCCAAGGCTAGGCCACACCACAGTGCCAGCCTGCTGCATATCAGGGCCACCGCTCTGATGACTACATCTCCTCCCTGCTCCCAACTGTGCTGGCCTCACACCTCACATCCTCTTCCAGGGGCTTCACTGCGCACCTCATCTGAATGCGCACCCCTTTCTCTGCTGCAGCTCAGGCTTCCAAGCTTGTCAGCTTTGCCTGGACAGCACAGGGACCCCGAGGCTTTCACACAGCAGGGCCAGCAGCAGCTTCAAGGTGTACCAGAGTAAGATGCTAGCACTCCAAGGGCAGCCTCGGTAACCTCCAGGATTTTGCAACTTCTAGAAGAAAAGGAACCTAGGTTCACGTGTGGCTGGCCTCCTGCAGTTCACAGCAACTTCTACTAATGCACCTTTCAACCTGGAGCTCCAGGCGCGCGCCCATAGCAGGGATTCCAGACCAAATCTGGATGCCCTCCCAGCTCCTGGCCTGGAATGATCTCAGGCCCTGCCGGTCAGGCTACCCTGGCTACCAACCTTGGGTGGACTGAAACCCCCACCTCTGAGCCAATCTGCTCCACAGGTTCTGCAGCAACTCTAAGGGACTGAGGCTTCGGGAGCAACAGGAGCTCAGGAAGAGTTGGCTGGGCCCAGGCAAGGAGGGCCAGGCCTAGAGGATAGAGCAGGACAGTTCTGTGCTCAGTGGCTCATTCTTGGGGAGAATTACAGGATTATTTTTAAAAATAAAAATTCCGGCACTGGGGGCATATAGCTCAATGGCAGAGCACTTGCCCTGAGTTCCAGTCCCATCCTGCAAACCACAGAAAGAAAAACTCCACCCATGACAGTGGGAATGGCCAAAGAGCCCTCCGTTCCCCTCAGGCCCCCATGCAGTGGCAGACACACAGCAGCCACCCAGCTTGGTTTCGGGAGTCTGGCCTGGAAACGTCCCCAGCCTGACTTGCTGCTGCACAATGCTCCCAGAGTCCTCCAACTCTCCAGTGTCCTGCATCCCCATTCTGGCCCCACAGGCCAGTCCCGTGAGGCGTCATGCCTCTCAGGCTCTGTACCTCGTGAGGACTTTGAGTCATCAAGAAAGCAAGTGTGGCCTCCCTTGGAGTGTGGAACCAGGCAGTGGAGCTGGACCCTCTGCTCCCCACAGCGTCAGCCAGGGACAGCAACTGACCCTACACCCCAGCTCCTTCACTGCTCCACTTGTGAAGTACCATGGCAGTGTACCCCTGTTCTCAACAACTCCACTCTAACCTTCCAGGACCAGGATCTCCAGAACCTACTCGTGCAAACACTGCTAACTTTCCCAAATGATGGGGGTGGGGTCCATTTTGAACAGTACTTGGGAAAATGGTAGACTGTAGGGCCCCCACCCCCAACCCAGCCTCAACCAGCATGGTCCAAGTGTGTGGGGTGGCAGAGTCATGCCCTGACTGCCACATGGTCCGCCACAGAGTGCAGGACTCAATCAGGTTCAGCAGCTCCAGCACTGCACCTATGAGTTACCAACGACGTCCCAGCCTCGGGAACCCCAGCCTCTGAGCATGGTGAAGTGAACAGGAAGCTGCCCCTCATCCACAGCCCACCCTCCAAGGCTTCAGTTACCATGATCAGCTGTGGTCCAAAGACATAAAGTAGAACACTCCAGACACAGACAATTCACAGGGTTTATGTTGTGGCATCCTGAGTGTTGTGACAAAATCTCACATTGCCACACTTGGTCCCCAGCTGTGGGTAGCCCAAGGCCCAGCCCATCTTCACTGGGTCAGTAGCCATCCTGGTTATCAGAGCAACTGTCACAGCCATGCTGCAGCTGTCAGAGGCTCTAATCTGTCCCTTGGTTCAGGCACCCACTGCCAGTCTAGGAAAAAGTCCTCAAGGGTAAGGGGCACACTCCACCGGCATGAAAAGACATATGATTTTAAAAGGAATGTTTAAAAGTAAGCACATGTAGTAAACTCCTAGGCAGGTATAGTGGTACAAGCTTGTAATTCTAGCTACCTGGGAGCCTGAAGCAGGAAGACTGCAAGTTAGTGGCTAGCCTGAGCTACATAGCTAGTTAAAGGGTAGCCTGGTTCCACGAGACCCAATCTCAGAACCGAAACCAAAACCAAAACTCAAAAAACAAACACCAGGTTTGTAAGCATCTATTCAACTCTACATTGTCTGCTTTTTTATTTAGCACGTGTTCTTCTATAACTGAACATCACAGTAACTACTGACACCTAAGAATGGGAAGGCCCCAGGTGAAGGCTGAGTGCAGATGTCTATAACACCAACGCTCGGACCTTTCCCAACTGTGGGGGCAGCCCAGGACCTCAAAACGGATTCCCAGACATCATGCGCTGCCGACAGAGCGGCTGGGAGAAATATTACTCAGAGCAGAAAGCACACAGGTGGTCTCACAACTAAGCACAGCACAGGAACTATGTGGCACTGTGTGGGGCTGGGGGCAGCATGACCAAGATACTGGGGACAGATGGAGACAGCAGAACAGACTGCCATGCTGTTTTATCACATAGATTTCCTTAGGCATAGATCTGGGACTGCAGTCGGGCCACACATGAGAAAAAGGAACTTGAGACTTGCTGTCTGCAATTTCTCTTTAAATCGTTCAGCAAGAACACAGAAGGGGTTCTTGCTGACTGACATCTGGTGATACAAACGAGAATCTGATGTGTCCACTGCGCCTCTTCCAAGTTCTTTGTAGGTTTGAAACTTCAGAATAAAAGTTGAGGGGGAAAAAAAATCCATGGAAAGGTCACTGTGTAGAGTTAAGGCACCACGGTCCCAGCCACAGCAGTGAACTCTTGACCATGCACAGCAGATGCCACAAGGACCATAGCCATCTGGTCATCGGTGAGCAAGGGGTCCAAGAAGCACAAGTGAGGGCACAGCTGGGCAGAGCCTTCCCTGACGGGGCCAGAGAATTCCCCCCGTCTGTTCCCCCTGCCTTCTGCCTGTGCCAGTGAAGGTTCCAGCCCCACACAGACTGTGCTGTCCACCTTCCGTTCAGCACAGCCCCAGCCTTGTGGGTACCTCGATGCCTTTCCCTTCAGCTAAGCTGGCCCCACCATTTCCACCTGTCATGCCAGCTGTCCAATTATGCCCTAGCATCCTCTGTCTTCCACTAGTCGTCATTACCCATGCTGGCTACCACAGCAGCTTGTCTTATGCCCTGTGGGCGGCAGCTCTCACACAGTTGGGTTGCTTTTCATGGGCTCCTGCCTCGGTCTCCCTCATTGCTCCTCCTGGGCCTCTTCTCCCTATACTTGCTGCCCAGGCAACAGACATTCAAAGAGCCACTGTGCCACAGCCCTAGAGAAGAGCTCCCTCACAGGACCACAGTCCTGAGATAGAGCTCGGACCCAGCAGACACTTGGCCCCCAGCAAATGCTCTGCAGCTGAGGAGCATGGTGGAGGAGCCACCACCCCCAGACTTCTGTCCCCACTGCACAGCCAGAGCCGAGACTCTGTGGCACACCATCACCCAGGCAACCACTCTGGCCCAAAAGCACTCCACAACCTACTGTTTCCCTGTCCTGATCCCTTCTTGTGCTTGACCTCAAGGAGGTCACTTCCCTTCTGAAGGCCCCCTTCCTTTGCCAAGGGCATAATGCAGCCATAAGGAACATGTGACGCTGGTCTCTCTCCTTTCCTGCATGCTCACTGAATGCCTCCATGTGCCAGACCATTCTGCCACTGAAAAGACATGAATGACCCTGTTGCCCCAGAGCCTACAACCCAGAGAGGGATACAGCTAAGCCTGTTCCAGGTGACTAAGACACCAAACGCCTGTCCTGTCCTTTCGGCTAAGACGAGTGCCTTCTGAGAGGACCCTGGGAACATGCTGAAGAGCAGTCCCCTGGGCCCCAGAGGGACTTTACCTCTGCAGAGCTCTGTGAGCAGCAGGAACTCTGCCTGCCCCGTGTCAGATTCCTCTTTTCCTATGGATGCTGCGGAGCAGAACTGGACGATATTGGGGTGGCCAGAGAGTTTTTTCTGTAGGTATCTTGTTAAAGGAGAACATGCACGGACATATCCTCAATTCTGTGCACTTAAAACATATAAAGCACTGAGAGCCCAGTTGTGATAACTGAATTACCTTACATCCAGCTGCACAGAAAGATAAAGATGGCCACATGGGGCCATGAGAAGCCAAGAATGCAGGAGAAAGCAGTGGAGGGAGCAATGTGCAGGCAGGCAGAGGCTCTAGGGTGCCACAGCAGGGAGGCCATGAGTGTTACTATGTCCATGCTATCCACAGCTGGGCAGCCACCATGTTCTCTGAGCAGGCAAGGCTTGGAGAGAAGAAGCAGATCCAGCCAGCAGCAATGTGAGGCCCCAGTCCTGGAGGACATGCAAGGTAGCAGAGAACAAGAAAAGCCTATACCCCCGTCATCTGTGTGGCAGGCACTGAACAGGAGGCCACATGGAAGCCTGTTGGCACCATGGCTGTCCACACAGCCCTCACCCAGGTCTTCAGCCAGATGGGGGAGCACTACCAGGCAAGGAGATCTCTGAGTAGGAACAGCAACCCCTCATCCCAATACCTCTGAATCTTTTACTATGACCCAGGGAGTACAAAACAGGCAGAAAACTGTTTTTCACTGGAAATGGTCTGTAAGAAATCTGGTAAAGGGAAAACGCCAATTTTAACATGTCATGCAGAATGACACAAAACAGGTTCTGGTGGTTGATAGTCACAGCCTGATGCAGGTCAGTGCTTTCCTAAGTGATGGCACCAGCCCTCAGGCCCAGGAAAAGGATACCAAGAAGCAAACTTCTTGAATGATGGCTCTGTTCTTTTCCTCTTCGTTGGACAGTAATCGCTGTTGGGGAATAGCACATGAGGAAGGTTGAAGATCATTTACCTTGCACTTTACATTATGGATTATCTTAAGACAAATACCCCAGAAAAGGCATAGCATCTGACAGCCCACAACCTGTTTAGCTGCATTTTAATATCTGACCTGACTGAAGCTGTAATGGTTAAGACACTACATCAATATGAAAAGTTTAGAAGTTTAACTAAGCCACTCAGCAAGGACCATAATTCTTACTTTGTAAATATCCTCATCCTGTGCAAAAGGAGAGGTTGGAGATGGTGTGAGTGCTACACCTGCCCTGGAAGAGTAGCCTGCTTACAATATAAGTAAGTCAAAAAGCCGCTTGTTCCCTCTCTTTTGCTCTTGCTGCTTTTGCTACCTGGAAGTATTGCCCTTCTGCCATGCCACCTTGCCTTGGAGCCAGCTGATTATAGACTGAAACATCCACAAACTGTGAGCTAAATAAACCTTTCCTTCCTTAATTTTGGGTGTTGGGTATTCCGCTCCAGCAATGAGAGAAAAGTAACCAAGACAGAATTTGGTACCAGAGAAGTGGGGTCATTGCTATAACTATATCTGACCTCGTAGTTCAAGAGCCTTTGAGAATGGCTTATGGGAAGAGTTTGGAAAAGTTCAGAGATGTCACCTAAAAGAGTAGTTTTGGAATGCCTTAGGCTTTCTCTATGGGGGATTCTGGTCAGAGCTCAGATCAAAAGGCTGATGGGAATCCTGCTAGTAAAGACCAGGCTCAGGAGGTTTCTTCTGCTGAGAAAGACTGGATTGGTTGTTGGACTACTGACAATGTGTGTTATGGCTTGGCACAAAGTTTGTCTGTATTTTGCTTGTGTCTAGAGACCACCTGAGACAGAGATTAATCTCGCAGAAGAAATTTCAAGGCAATCAAATGTTGAGACTGTGGGACAGCTACTGTTGCGAGCTTTTAGCCAGATTTATGTTGCAAATCAAAAGCAAAGAGCCCAACAGGATGATTTAAAACATTGTGAGTCCAGCCAGAAAGGAAGCTCCAATAAAGCTGTGAATTGCAAGATAGAGCTGAGGAAATCTTGATTGTTGAAAAGAAACAACACAGAAAAGATAGTCTGAAGACATCAAAAAAAGCAATAAATTTCTCCACTTTTTGCAGCCTCAAAACTGCAAAAGTGAAAGACTTTGCTTTGAGGAGAATGCCGTGGAGCACCATGTTCCAGAATGGCAGCAGCATAGAAAATTTGTTCCTCAGAATTGGATTCAGAGTGCCCAGTGATCCAGGCACTTTATCCCTACAGCCAATAGAGAAGAAAGCCTGGTTACTGCTCCAGTTAGCAGCACACCTTGGCATCATCCACGTGGTGCTGGTTTTAGGTATATGCAGAAGCAAGAGTTTTGGGAGGGGGCTGGGGATTTAGCTCAGTAGCACAAACACCTGCCTGGCATGCGCCAGGTCGTGAGTTCGATTCCTGGTACAAAAAAAAAAAGTTTTGGGAAGCCAGGCAGTGTAACCCTAAGAGGGCAGTGTGTGACGTTGTGAGTGTGAAGCCAAAGGTACAGTGGAGACTCCAGACATTTGGAAAAGCCAGGAACATGGATCATCTAAGCTGCAAGGAGGTAGCAAAGCAGGCCTAAGAGAGAAGCTATGGGAAGTACAACCACCAGAAGTGCATTGGGGTAGAGCCATGCAAGCTCTTTGGAGCTGACAATGTGTCACAGATTGCTTCAGATGCTGGGCATGGAACTACAGGAATTAATGTTTGCCCTTCTGGATTTTGGACTTTCTTTGGTCCCAATGCTTTGTATCCCCGTTTGTAACTTTTGGAATGAAAATGTTCATCTTGTGTCATTGAATGTTGGAAGTGTTTAACTTTTTTTTCATTTATACAGGGGCTTGTAGCTAAGAGTTTGCTTCAAATCTCAGAGGAGACTTGGGACTTGGACTTATCAACAATGCTAAAACTGTTAGGTCTTTGGCAACTCTTGCAGGTGCACTAAATGCTTTTTGCATAAGGGGATGTGTATGAATCTTTGAGGGGCCAGGGGCAGAATACTAATGTAATATAACGTTGACGGACTTAATACTAGTTGTTAAAGATTGTTAAACCTGGGCTGAGGATTTAGCTTCCTGATGCAAGCACCTGCCTGACAAGTGCAAAGTCATAAATTCAATCCACAGTACCAAAAAAAAAAGAAAAAAAAGGATTGTTAAACTTCTATTATAAAGTTCAAATTGTAAAATGATAATAAGCATGTCTTTCTATCTGATACTGATTTAAAGAAATGTGTCTCATTGCAAAGTTGCCAAGGGGTGAATTGTAATGCTTGATACATTGTGTCAACTGGAATAGTTTAAAAGTTTAACTAAGGGACTCAGCAGGGAGCTAAGGTTCTTGCTTTGTAAATATCCTCAGTCTGGCGGTGTCAGTGCTACATTCACTTCAGGGGTATAGCCTGCTCAAAATATAAGGGAAGCAAAAAGGCTTGCTCCTTGCATTTTATTCTTGCTGCTTCTGCTGTCTCTTCCCACCTTGAAGTGTTACTCCTGTGCCATGCCATCCTACTTAGAAACCAGCTCATTAGAGACTGAAACTTCCACAAACTGTAAGTTAAATAAATCTCTCCTTCCTGGGGCTGTGGGTTTGGTTCAGCAGTATAAGTGCCTGCCTGGCAAGCACGAGGTCATGAGTTCGATCCCTGGTACCAAAAAAAACCCCTTCTCGTTCCTTAATTTTGGGTGTCAGGTATTTTGTTCCAGCAACCAGAGAAAACTATCCAAGACAGAAGTTTAAAGATCCTTAAATAACAACAACAACAAAAAAAGTCCTTGAACAACCCTTAAAAGGCAAGAACAGAAGAGAAAATAGGAATAGGAGCCAGTGTAAAACAAGACAGACAGGGAAAGCAAGAGGAGTCACCAGGCAGACACTGGCACTAGCCAAGGACTGCCAAATCCAGGCCCCTTGGAGTCCACCAGTGGAGACTACCCAGCCCTCAGCAGCTGCGCCTACAGTGTTGTCTCAGGAAAACACCACAGCTGCCCTGCTCTGCACACAGGTCATGGGGATCCCCCTCTCCACAACCCTATCTGCACATGCTCTGTGGGTGCCAATTCTACAAGTGGCTTCTGAATTCCCCAATTTCTGGACCCTTATTCTGGCATATGGAACCAACAAGCTATGACCCCTCAGTGAGGTCACTCTCACCCTGCCTCCAAGGCTGACTAGTACCCCTAGCCCCAACAGCTAGAAAACCTAAAAGACATCTTCAACCCAAGCTGGAGACAAGAGAAGCCAGACAGATGAATTGTAAAGCAGGTATAAAATGAATAACAAGGACCCATCTCTGAAAACAGTGCCAGAGATGCCTGTAAATAAACCAACAATCCCCCGCACACACACACACCAGCTGTTCTCTTTACCTTTAATGCATACTCTCTGCCACTTCCCAGATCTTGAGCTTCATACACAAAAGCAAATCCTCCTGAAAATAAATTGTGTATCAGTTCAGTACTATGATTTAAACTTAGAAATACCTTTACTAAATAAAACAAACCCTAGCCTTGTAGCTGCAGACAAGAATTTCTTTCCCACAAAGAACTGCAACCCAGTTTACCCACCACTCCCACTGACATGATGGGAAAGAAAGCCTCAGGCCAATCAGTAAAAAGGGGCAATGTGGAGGAAATCAGCAAAATCAAAAGCCAACACTCTGAAAACAGTAGCTCTTCTGAGATTTTTATCAGATGGTTTTAAGATTAAACTCACCAAACATTTTTCTTGAGACAGAATCTCACTGTGTAGTCTAGGATAACCTTAAATTCACGATCCTCCTTCCTCAGCCTCCCAAATGCTGGGATCTCAGGCATATGCCACCATGGCCAGCCTTTGCTAAACTTATTGTAGTAATCTCCAAATAGAAAATCACCTTGTGAAATTTTAAACTATCACGAAATTTGGATTAGAGTGTATCTACAAAGGACAAAAGGAGCATCTGACCTAGCAGTGAAGCTGAACCCTCCCTCAAAGACCAGGGGCAAGGAAGGGCTGTATCCTTGTCACTTGGTATCATACTTCAGTACAATCAGAAGAAAATAAATGAGAGGCATTCAGATCACAAGAAGAAACAAAAACATTCTTATTTTCAGGTAACATGATCTCCTGCATGGAAAATCTGGTGAAATCTCAAAAGCACAGCTACTGTAACTAATAAGTGAATTTAGAAAGGCTGTCAGATATAAAAGCAAGATACAAAAATCAATTATATTTCTGTATTACCAGGTATGGATTTCTTAGACATAAGCACAGAAACACCACTTTTTAAAAAAAGATAAATGAACTATATCTAAAAAGATCTGTTCTTTTAAATACACTAGTCAGGGAACTTAGGGCGCTGAGCCAACCAGTAACCGCGGCCACCCCAGGGCAGGGAAACCAGAAGTAACAGCATTTCCTGAGATCCGCACCATGTTGGAACTTAGGGTGCTGAGCCAACCAGTAACCAGCCTGCTGCCTACCGGGGCACAGGCTTAGAATCAAACATACCATATCCCCCCCCCCCAATCGGGATCCAGGGATCTGGGTATCTCTTGGGTGGTGACCATATGTGGTACAGCAAGTGGGGGGAGTTTCCTTCTACTATCTCTGAAGGCAGATATTTTTATCACCATTTTGCTTTGTCCTGATCTTGCTCTATTCAATATTCTATTTTGATGTGTTTATAATGTTGTGTATTTCTTTTGATTTTACTGTACCTAATAGAAGAACAACTATTTTGAAGATAACGAGATATACAATGGTGCCTATTATTGTTGTCCTGGTGACCTGCTGTGATGTTCTGTGCCAATTTCACTATACTATCTCAATTGGCTCTATTCCATCCTGTTTTGTTGTATGTTACTACCTCCAAGTTAATGAAAATTAAATAAAAATAAAACAATAGAACATGAGAAAACAAGGTAACAAAACTCCTCCAAAAACTCCCAACTCCATCAAGGCTGATCCATGTGACATGGATGACGAGAAACTCAAAAACAAAACAGAATTATATAAGGTGATTAAAAAGGAACTCACAACAACAAAACAGATCAATAAGGTACTGAGCAAGCTAAAACAGATAATGGACTTAAAAAGCAAAAGGAGGAAAAGAAAATGCGCTCAAGGATATAACAGCATGTATGTTTAAGTGTGTGGGATTGATAACCATATTACCAAGTTTTTATTAAATCATTGAACAGAACTGTTTACAGCTTCACTGTTTGTTCACTTTGTATGCCTTTTATTTTATAACATGAGCAACTATTTCTAAGAAGACAATATGTAATTTATCAAGTAGTGGTTTCTTAATGTTCTTTTTTGAAATTCTGTATTATTTCTATCCTTTTTTCTGTTTTGCTTTTTTCTCTTTAAATAAAATTTAAAATAAATAAATAAATAAACTAGTCAGGGAATAAGAAGATCCACTAATTAGGTTTGCAAATCACATATCTGAAAAAGGACTTCTACCCAGAAAACATAAATCCCAAAATGCAATAATATCAAAAGTTTTAATGAGCAAAAAACACAGACACATCAACAAGGATACACTAGGGGTAGTTAAGTACATAAAAAGGTATTTCATCACTACCATTAGAGAAATGCAAATTTTTTTTGAGAAATGCAAATTTAAAGTACAAGATATGCCTGGCAAGTGTGAGGTCATGAGTTCGATCCCCAGTACAAACAAACAAAAAAACCTACAGTTAAAGTATAAGATACTCTAAACACCTATCAGAATATCTAAACTTTTATAAACTCACCAGATCAAGTGTTGTTTAGGAGGTGGAGCAACTGAAACCTATACACACTGCTTGTGGAAATGCCAACAGATACAAGCACTCTGGGAAATGTTGACAATTTCTTAAAAAGTTAAACATATATTGACTATATAGTGATGGATGGCCATGGATGTAAATGTACAAGTGCAAAACCATAAAACTGTAGGATAAACATGGAGGAAAATCTTCAAGATCAGGACCCTTAGCATGTTTGGGAAGTATGTGCTACGTCAGTGCACTGCGATTACCTAATAATTTGCTTTTCAAATCAATCTGAATGTACTCTTGTTGACACTCAAGACAGGGAATCTTGGCCCCAAAGAGAGCCTCTCCCACTTCTGTGGGTCCTGACTTCCTGAAAACTCTCAGTTTGTCAGTCAGTAATAAATCCTCCCTCCCTTCTCCTTCCTGAACAAGGAAGCACCCTCTACCGGTGGTGGCAGGGAAACACACTTGCCTCAGGTGTATAGAAGCTTGTTTAAATGTTTCCGTAAAATACTACAGATTTCTTACCCTGTTTCAGTTCAAAAAGAGGCTTCAAACCACTAAGTCAAAGGAGGAAGTCTGGCTCATAATTTCCCTGGTTATTCTTTTTCTCCTGGCTCACCTAGAGAGCAAAGGGAAACAAGTGCTCCGCACTGCCACAGCTCACTTCCTTGTTCTGCATCCGCTTGCTGCCTGACTAACGTAAGTTTCCTACTTTAACGGACCCCTCTCGCTTTCTTGCCAAACCTTACTAAATCACACCCAAAAATCTGCTTCCACAATAGAGAAGTGTGAGACAGTGCTACGGCCAGAACATCCCTTCAGGCCTTCTAAAATAAAAACATCACAATGTTGTGCCAGACCCTCTAGCCCCAAGAACTAGCAGCACTGAACAGGGCCTCACTCTTTCTCCCCGCACCAAGGCTGCAGAACACAAGTGTTTTTCACCCAGGAACTTTACAGGTGGTGAGACCTGACATAGTCCTGGGAATCTCTGGACAAAGGCAAGGAAAACCTAAAGATGGGAACTCCATGCACACCAATAATCAACCTGTGTGGGGAAGGTAGAGGACATTCAGGAAGCACAAAATCTGACAAAAGACACCTCAGGACACCAAACTGACAGCCTCTATCCTGCAAGCCCCTATGTAGGTTACAGCCAGTGGCTGTAAGAAGAGAAACTGGGACTAGGGGACCCAAACTGTCCACCCTCTACCCTTACTTAGGACAGCAGGATTCCCACTACCTCAGCACCATGAGCAGCCACTGACTGAAGAGCACCCCAGAATTCAGGAGAGCCAGTCCCGAAATCCAAATGACCAGTAAAACCCCCTGGTGCACAACATCCCTGTATGTGATACAAAGAGCCATGCTTTTGCCCTTCTCTAGAGTTCTGCTTACCTCTTGACGCCAACCTGCAGCCTTTTGAGCCTGTTCTCTGGGGGTCCCCCACCTACTGTCACAGCCTCTGCTTCAGACAGTGGAGGTGCCTGCAGACCCAGGTCTCCTGACAAAATCATCACTCGCTAGACTGACCCGGGCCCTAACTGTGTCCCTCCAGCAAGGCAGTGCCCAGCGTTGGGCAGATCCAGCCTGCACTCAGCAGTCACCCTCAGAGGTCTTGACCCACATTCTCCCCATAGTCCCCAAGCCCTGACCTGACCCACACCACAAACAATGGTGACACATCATGCCCTAACCTAACCCATGCGTTGGCTGTAGAAATCTTTCCTACACTGATCTGACCTGACCCCATCATTAAGACCCTTCCCAGCCCTGACCTGATTCCTTCCCAAGCATTGGTGACCCTTCTCATCCTGACCTGAAACCTGCTGACACTGGTGACCTTCCTGACCCTGACCTTGACCCACACTCACAGTGATGACCCTCCCAACCCTGATCTAACCCCTGCTGACAGTGACTTAACCCTCGCTGACCCCTGCCGACCGCGGTGATCCTCCTTGGCCCTGATCTGACTCACAGTGACAATGATGACCCTCGGCAGTCCCGAGCTAACCCCCGCTCACAGTGACCTGACATCCCACACACACACACAGTGATGACCTCCTGACCCGACCTGACCTCCGCTGACACTGATGACCCGGGCTAACCCTGCTCCTCGCGGCCTGACGACGCTCCCGCCCGGCGCTGGCCTTACCCTCGGCCAAGACTCGCCGCACCCGCAGGCGCAGCTCGCCCAGCTCCACAGTCTGCCCCACGAAGTCGCTCTGGTCGCGGCCCGCAGCTCCGCCCAGGGAGCCAGGACCCGCCAGGAAGTCGAGCGCAGACTGTAGTAGTGACATGGCGATGGCCGCTCGGAGACAGTGAGAACCAGACTCGGGTCGGCGCCAGGGCCAGAGCTGTGAGTCCGACTCAGCTGTGCCGGATCAGCGGCAGCCGGCGAGCAGCCCCGCCATCTTCCGTCCACGACGTGACGTAGAAGCGCGAGCACGTTGCGGCACTGCGCCGCGGCCCCGCCCCTTCGCGGCGGGGCGGAAATACGCCGCTTGCTTTCTCCGTGAGGGCCGGCTCCTCACTTCCCAGCGGCTGCTGGCGGGCGGCGCAGGCCGGAACGGAGACTACCGAGAGCACTGGTGGCTCCGGCCCCCGGTCTAGGCACGCGCCCGCCGGTCCGGGCTGTCGGTCCCCTTCCGCGAGGTTTTGCCTCCCGCGGTAGCGTGGACGTCGAGGGTGTTGGGCGCGCAGCGCTGTTTAACTGTCGTCTCGGCCGGGGCCGCGCTGCGGACTGCCTGAAGCCGAGGCCGCTAGCGCTGACACCCCGAGATAAAGCGAGACCTGAGCAGCCCGAGGGCTTCTGACGCCGGTCACCAGGGACGAACCTTAGGTAACCTGCACATACGGGTGTTTGCTTCTTAGCCCGCCTAGGATGGGGCTGAAAATGAACTCGTGGCTTCTGTTGAAAGGCTGAAGGTTTGTGTTACAAGCCCAGTTCTCTAGCTTGTGTTGCAAAGTCTTATCTAGCAATATAGGATCCAGAGCACCTCGTGCCACCGGCCACCAGAGCTGCCCCCTGCAGGTAAGACGCAGCCCTGCGCCTGCCTACCTGGCCCCCTTGTGCAGAGTGGATCCTAAAGCCCAGTCGTCGTCATCTTAACCTCAGGGTTTCACGCTTTTAAAAAATACCTTTGAGGCAGGTTAACGGATACTATCTTAAAAATCAAATAGAAAAGCAATGGGAAGATGTACGTTGGACTTAGAGACAGCAAGTTCGTGGGCCAAGAGCAGTCTGATCTGAGCGGTGGGGTGCAAGCAGTGGGTCACGGTGGAGGAACAAAGCACTAGTGAGACAGAGATGGTACATTGAGGTAACTAGGGGACTGTGTGGAGAAAGACTTCGTATTCTAAGATGGAAAGTAGCCCGCAAAGAGAAAGCTACAGAAAAGAGGAGTATGCAGTAAGGCTGCTCAAGATAGGGGCATTCGGAGCATATGTTAGGGTGTTGGCTTTGGGCATATAGGAAAAGCATTTTTTCGAACAAGAGAGAAGGAGGAAAAATGGCTTGCAGTTGCAGGTTACTTTTTGTGTTTATTGGAATGAAACAAGGAATTCTGGTTTCTGATGAAAAGAAGACATCTTCTAAAAGTGACAGGAGGTAGAAACCCTAAGGTTTATGCTGTGATTTGGAAAAGACAAAACAGCCGTTGCAAGAAACCTGAATAACTCACTAGAAAGCATTATAGTATTAGGCTATGAACTCATACTGCATGACCTAGGATCAAGTTGAGATTTTTAAATGGTGTAACTCTTTTGAAAGCCAGATTCTACTCAGACATTTTCGTGAATATTTGTAGAGCATTTTTGCTGGCATTTTAGTAAATGTGTATTAACACCATCTAAACCAAAATCTTTGTCTCCAGTTTTCGTTCTTGAACTCTTAAGATACCTCACATATACACACTTTTTGTTTTGTTTTGTTTTTGTACCAGAGATCAAACTCACAATCTCGTGCTTGCCAGGAAGGTGTTTATGCTGATAAGCTAAATCCCCAGCCCCATATGCGTGTATCTAAAACTGAATATATAGTCTTTATTCCCCTGTAGTAGATATCAGCAAGTTTAAGAGACTTTTATTTCATAATAATTCATCAAAAGAATATACCAATCCTAGATAGACACTTAACAACAAAGTTCTACAATTCATACACACACAAAAAAGCTAATAGAACTGCTAGGAGAAATCAAGTCACAATTGTAGTTGGAGGTTGAGAGAATTGGAGAACATTCTTCTGTCAGTAAATGATAGAACCAGGCATAGTGGTGCACAGTTGTGATCCCAGCACTTGGAAGGCTGAAACAGGAAGAACACCCAGTGTTTGAGGTCAAGATGAGTTCAAGGCCATCCTGAACTACACAAGGAGACCCTGACTCAAAAACCAAATAAATGGTATGAAAAGGTACCTAGAAAAATCACTGAGCATATAATAGACTCAAACATTATCTAACAACTTGAAATAATGAACCTTTGTAGAACAATTCTACAATGCTAGCAGACTGCACACTTTTTTTCTTACAGCATTAAGAACATTTCCCAAGCTAGGTAATACTCAGCACTATCAAGTATGTTCACTGACCACAGTGAATCAAATTAGAAATTAATAATAGTCCTCTGAATATTTTGTAGTTGAGAGCTTACTTTTAAATTCCCTATAGGTCAAAGAAGAAATCAAAAGGAAAAATAGAAAGTATTTGGAACTGTATGAAAATAAAAATATAGCATTTCAAAATTGTGAGATGCTGTTAACACATTATTAGAAAATAAGTCGCATCAGTGATGAGTGTTTTGAAAAATTGGAAAAAAGTGAAGCTTAAAGTAAGTGTAAGAAGGGGTGTGATAATAGTGCAATTCATTGAAATAGAAAACAAAAATGAAAGAAAACCAGTGAGACAAAGCTGAGTCTTACATCTAACTGGCATGTCCCTCATTTTGCTTGTGTTCCTGATTGCTGGCAAAGTTGAGTCCTCTTTTTTTCCCTTTTTTGTAATGCTGGGGCTCCATACCTGCTAGGCCAACATTCTACCACTGAGCTGTGGTCCCAGACCTGTGGTCCCAGACCTGGAAATTGCTAGAAGCCTCCTTTACTGTTTCGGGGACGGGATTTCTGGGATGTCCTCTTGGCTGGTGTTCACTGTCCTTGTCTGCTCACATCTTGCCCCAACTGCCCATCTTCTGTACTATGGCTGCCCCCACCACTCTGGAAGCCACCCTCCCTGGGTGTGCTGTCCTGCTCTCTACCCTTCTCAGTGGCACATATACCCTGAGGTCTTTACCTCTGCTTGGGGAGCCCCCGCCTCCTATACCATGCTACAGTATCCCACCCACCCCTCCCTGCAGACACCGCCTCCCCCTTCCCCAGTCTGCGCCCCCCTCAGCAGTCTGCAGGCTGCTGCCATCAGGAAGGGTGGAAGGAGCCCTTCCGGCTATTTCTGGGCTAAGCTCCATGGCTGCCCCAACCCTCCTGCACCCTGCAGGAGCCACATCTCAGGCCACTCTGGCACTGTGTTGCTAGATCTACTCCACTGCCAGATGACTGCGTCTTCCCTCTCTGAGCAGTGGCCCTGCCACACTCCTGTCCCCCTCCCCTGGCTGCACATGGGGCTCAGCACACACTGCCCAGTGGACCCCTCTGTCATGCCTTAACCCACTCATTTGGGGTGCAGGGTACTTAACTCTACACAGCTGGCTCCTGCCAGCCACTGTGACTGCATTCAGCTCTTTGTGTGCAGTCATAGGTGTCCTTCCTGCCCAGGACCCAGCCCAGCCAGCCACTGTGCCTTCCCAGGCCTGTGCCCAGCATGAAAACCACCTAGGAACCTTGAGCCGGGGCAGCCACCAGATGTCTACTGTGTGTGCTCCTCACTCTGGGGTTCCACAGTGGCCCCAGAGTATCACGGTGTCACTTGTCTGGGATAAAAGCACCTTATGGGGCAGATCCTGTCATTGAGCCCAAAGACTGGAGACCCTTTCTCGGTGACATGGTGTGTTGAGCACCTACCTGTGTCACACTTGCCTTGGTTTACTGCTTGCTTCTCTAGGGGCAACTGAGGCATAGCACGTCTCTTTCCTGGCCACAAAATCCAGCGGTGGAACCTGGTGCTTTTAACCTGGAGGCAACAAAATCTGGAGGGGCTACCTGTAAAAGCATCCCTCACTGCTCCCCACACCCAGCTGCCACCCTCATGGTGGAAGCCCAGGGGTGTGGCCCCTTGTAGCACCCCACTCCATCCTCAGAGCTGTGCTCCTCCCCAGGCTCCTGTGACCACCGGACAGCAAACCCACCATGTCTGGGCCTCAGCACACACGGCCGGTGCCAGATGCTCAGGGAGACTCGCACTTGGGCAGGAGGGATGAGGATGCCAAGGAGGGGACCCAGAGCTCCCACCGCATGCTGGGTTTCAGTGACGCACTGCTGTCCATCATTGCCACCGTCATGGTCAGTATGGGCACTGCCGCGGCTTACCTGGCTCTCACAGTACCCTCAAGTCCCTAGTCCCTCAAATGGGTTGGAGCACCCCGCATGTGCCCTGAGTCCCCAGTACCACTGTCTCCAAGGGCACCTAGCCAAGAAATGTCTCTTCCTTTGTCATTGTTCCTGCAGATCTTGCCTGTGACACACACGGAGATCTCCCCAGGGCAGGTAACAGGGTAGGCTTCTCGGTGCTGGGACGGGGGGACAGACTCCTGCCGAGGGATATGCTCAGGATAGTGGGGTTGCCTCGGCCACTGTGGTATCTGTGCCTGCCACCTAGGCAGGGAGAGGGAAAGGATGTGTAAGAGCACATCTGTCCATGGTCGGCTTGCTGAATCGGAGAGCTCAGCATGTAGCTCCGCCTGGGAAGGCATCTGGGTGTACACTGTGCCTTGCTTTTCCCCACATGACCTGGGCACCATGTGACAGAGCAGCAGGGGTGCCATGCTGTGGTCAGGGCTGAGTAGGAAGATGGAATGCCCAGCACAGGGTACTTCCAGCCAGCCACAGGGCCCACAGCAGCCCAAGCTGGCCATGCTGCTCAGGGAAGCTGGCTCTGCGGGGGATGTGGCGCCTGGGAAAGCTGAGATGGGCAAGGTCTGGAGTGCAGTGAAGTGCACACCTCACCTCAAGCTCAGAGCAAGGTTCTCGGAGTACAGCCACGAGGCTGTGAGAGGCCCAGTTGAGATCACGCCACACCAGCACTGCACGCTTGATGGGCAGCTCAACCTCTGTGTCAGCGTTATCTTGGAGACTGAGACTTCTTGGTGCTCTCAGTCCTAACTGGTTCTCGGGAAATTCTTGGATGTTCATGGGACACATCCAGAGAAGAGATGAGGCCTGGCTGCCTCCCGAGGGAGTGCCAAACAGTGCTGAAGAGTGCTTCATACCTGGGCCCTCTGTCCTTAAGAAAGAAGCTGGGCATGGTGGCGCACATCATCTACTCAGAAGGCTGAGACAGGTGGATTATAAGTTTCAAGACCAGACTGGCAACTTACGAGATACTTGTCTCAAAAAGAGCTGGGATATAGCAGAGTGGCAGGTTGCTTAGTGTGTATGAGGCCCCGGGTTCAATCCCTAGAACCAGGGGGTGGAGGGGGAGAGGGGACCAAACTAATCAACGTTGAACATCCATAATTCAGAAAGCACAATGGCATTTGAAGAGCAGCTTCATGGCTGAAGTTTGTTGCTGACTGAAACCTACATGCACATGGGCCAAGGAGTTTGGGAACCACAGGCTTCAGGGTTGAACCCTTCTTGAAGGCCAGGACTGAGCACTGTGCTGAGGAGGTCCTACCTGCAGTCCCATGAGCTTTTGTGGGCCACTTTCCTGGTCAGTGCCAGGTCTGACCCTGCTGTGCTGTCAGTGTCCTTGTCCTCCCAAATTCATGTGTTGGAATGTAAACCTTAGGGTGACAGCATAGGGGATTAGCAAGCTTCTGAGGGGTGGCTAGGCCACTGCCCCTCTGTTTCTCCTACCCTTTTGCTCTGCCTGCTCACTTGTGGCTCATCTGTGTCCCGGGAAGGCCCTCCAGAACACTGACCTCTGCAGAGCACTGGCGCCTGTGGACATCTGCCCCACAGTACAGCAGCGACTCTGGGGCTGAGGGGCTGGAGGAGGGAGAGAGTAGCCCAGGCATGTAGTCACCGTGTTTTCACAGTAGTGCTCTTTTACTCCAGGAGTTTGACAGAAGTATGCAGAAACTTCTAGCCACCAGGATTGCTGTCTACCTGATGACGTTTCTAATCGTGACGGTGGCCTGGGCCGCACATGCCAGGTATGGGTCAGGCTTGTCCAAGGTGATGTCCTCATCATTGGGACTCACTAGACCTACACTGGGCCCATGGTTCCCGGGGTGTCCACAGGCCCTACACTTTATCATGTGCTTCTCCAAAGGGCTGGGGTCAACAGGCCACCCCTGCTCGCTCTTTCCTCGGGTTCTTGTTCTGAGCCTTGTCCTGGGGCAGTAGAGGGGACACACACATGCCCAGGCAGCCTTCTCCTGAGCCACTAAGCACCTCCTGCTGGCCTTCCCACCTGGCAGGTGCAACAGCCAGCCAGGGGCTCTCTGGCTGTGACAGGCAGCAGGACAGGAGGGATGAGTTGTATTGGCAGGGCCAGGACCCTCTTAATACCAGCTGTGTCCCACCCCCTGGGGGGCAGGGGGCTGAGCTTTGATCTGCAGAGGAAATGGACCTTCAAGATCCAGTGGCCCTGACTGCCAACCTCGGCAGCAGCATCGTGAAGCCCCAGGTTGTAGATGTTGATGTCTGCAATAGTCTGCCCAGAGGAAGTGCTTGTCAGCCAATGCCGGGGAACAGAAAAAGCCACAGACCTTGCTAAGTGTGTGCACTGTGCTAGAAATGCCACACATTTTATGTCATATTCTATTCTCAGCATGGTAACTATTTCTGGTGATGCCTGTGGCCCCCCACAGTCAGATCTCAGGGGAAGACTTTTCTCTGCGGTGTTTGGGAGGCTCATGGGCTAGCAGTACTGGGTGGCTACTGGCTCTGCCCAGCTGCCCTGGCTGAACATTGTGGCTTGCTCTCCAGAGGCTACATACCGAGGAGCCTGTCAGCAGAGTAGGTGTGGGGCTTGGGCCTGCTCAGGCCAGTGAGGAGCTACCCTGTGTCTACCACCTGCTCCAGGATGCTGCCTACATGCACAGTCATGGCGCTTGGCACGCCCACAGAGCTGCTGGGTCCCAGGCAGTGACCCTGTTCAGCTTTCAGTGAAAGCTGAGGCTTCAAGTGAGCCCTGGGCAGGACTGTGCTGTCTGTAGTGCCTGGAACCAGGGCTGACAGTGCTAGGCAAACCCTGGGGTAGGGCCCAGACCAGAGGCTACAGGACCAGGCCCGGGCTGAAGGCAGCTTTAGCTCAGTGTGTGAAATCTGTCAAAGGAATGAGAAGAGAACTTTCCAGAGAGCAAGCTAACTGCATGAGGGAGCCCTTGGTACATGCACCTGCAGGCAGGCATCCAGAGGATGCTCCCCAGGGCCTCTGGGGAGTCCAGCCTCTGTGGCTATCCTGGCCCTGGCCCCACAGGATGAGCCTGCGTCAGGGGCTTTGGAAACACTGTGCCCCACGTACACATTGTGTCTGCAGTGTTCTGTACAGCTGAAAGCAAAACGACGAGAGAACACGTGGGAATGAAGGAGGTGTTTTTAGGGAAGGTGTGTCATTGTCTTTGAATTTTCTGAACCTTATTCACAAAGTAGTGTTTTATACTTGGTCAAAAGTGACGTCTTGGTCCAGGGATACAGCTCAGTGGCACAGTGCCTGCTAGGAATGCCATGACTGTGTGTGCTGCATCCTGTTTGCACCACTTCTGACCAATGGTCCCTCTCTTCCTGTTCTCACCTTGTGTAGGTTGTTTCAGGTTGTTGGAAAAATAGATGATACACTTGCCTTGCTCAACCTGGTGAGTTTTTCCTGTCCTTTTGCAAATGATGTTGGTTTGTAATGTGACTCCCCAGGAGGAGTCAAAGGCATGGCCAGCTGTTTCTCTCCCAGCTCTGGCCCCTCAGGCCCTAGAAGCCCCAACGTCTCAGCAGTGTAGCCCAGGGCACAGCTGTGGGCCTGGGGATGCCAAGGAAAACTACCCTACCTGCCCATCCTGTACAGGAACACCGGCCTCTGGGCAGCAGGCCACTGCCCTGCAGTGCCCCTATCCCAGGCCATGTGACCTTGACCCCTCCCTCCCTCTTCTCTAGGCATGCATGATGACCATCACCCTCCTGCCTTACACAGTGAGTACAGCCAGCTCCCATCCCTGCTCAGAAATGCAGGCCAGGGAGCTGGTTCAGGGCCTGGGCCATAGGGCTGCAAGGAGGGGGAAGGTGTGATCAGTGGGTAGAGGCACAGACCACTTGGGCTGGGCACAGTGCTTGCAAGTACTCGGGAGGCTAAGGCAGGAGGATCTGTTGAGTCCAGCCTGGGCAACATAGTGAGACCTGAGACCCATTTGAAAAAAAAGGAATGAAACCAAGAGACGACAGATGAGAGGCTCACTGACCCCTCAGCTCCTGCCAGGCCTTGCTGCACTGTGCCCACCTGTCCCTGTAGGGCTGAAAGGAGAGTTCATTCACATTCACTCTGATGTTCACACTCAGATCTAACGTTCACATTCCATTTGACACTCAGTCCAACAGGCTTGCAGCTTGTGTGATACAGAGAATTCAGATCTGGGGACTCCCATGTGGATTTGACAGCGCTTTAGCATTAAGGCCTGCTTCAGTGGGTGGGATTGCTTCTTTGGGGGGCAAAGTGGACAGACCCCCACTGTGCACTATCCCCAGCTGAGCTAGTTCTGTCTGCTGCATACAACATGGCTCTGGGAGGCGCACTGCAGCCCCAGCTCCAGGCCAGGGCCTCATAATCTTGTGAATTTTGTGTGTTTTTGGACAGTTTTCCTTGATGGTGACCTTCCCCAATGTGCCTTTGGGCATCTTCTTGTTCTGTGTGTGTGTGATCACCATCGGGGCTGTGCAGGTAGGGTGCCAGCTGGCAGGCGGGGGGGGGTGCACATGTGTGGGTGCCAACTGCCCTACTGCAGAGCCCAGGACCCTGCCCTGCTGACCTGGGCTGGAGGTCCTCACAGCATCAGGCGCAGGGCAGGGGTTCCCATCCTTCTCACCTGGCACACCCTGGGGTGCCCAGCCACCAGGACCCCCCCCCAAGTCCCTGCCTGTGTATGCTGACCAAAGGCTGCCTGCCCACCCACAGGCGCTGATCATAGGCTATGCCTTCCACTTCCCACACCTGCTTAGCCCGCAACTCTGCAGCTCCACCCACAGGGCCGCGACCCAGAGGCACATCCTGCTCCTCGTCCTCCGTGGCCCAGTGCTGTGCTTCGCTGCAGCCATTTTCTCCCTCTTCTTCTTCCCCATGGTGAGTATAGCTGGGACAGCCCCAGGAGAGGGCTCAGCCCAAGCTCAGAAGCCCAGGCCTGCCAATGGGCTTGAAAGCCAGCAGCCAGTTTCTATAGAAATGAGCACCCTGGTTTGGCAGTGAGTGGCACAGACATCAGAGGCAGCTCGTTGACTATTCACTTGCACACTGTTTAGTCCACTGGGTTTCTAACCAGTGGGTTGCACCCTGGGGGAAGATGCTGATGAATGTGTTTAGTGGGCATGTCCAGGACTGCAGGTAGAGCAGATGGGCTGGTGAGCACCTATGGCCCTGCAGTCATTGCTAAACACCTGGCCAGGCATCGTTCTGGGTTTAGTTTTTTGAGAACTCCACGCTGTTCGCCATAGTAGCAGTGCTATTTGCCTCTCCATCAGCAGTGTGTGAAGTTTCTTTCTCCACATTCTCATCAACACCTGCCATCTCTGATTCCAGGGTCCTGGTTCTGGTGGTGGTGCCCCGTTGCACTGGGGGTCCTCCCTGCCAAGTGTCTTTCCATGTCTTCAAGCTGATCCCAGGGGGTCCGTCTTTTGTTGACTTGTAACAGCTGCTTGCGTTCCCATTGGGCTCCCACGCTATCTGTGGGTATCCTTGCACGCAGCATAGGTTCCTGAGTTTGGGGTTCTGTATCTTCCCCCAGGATGATGCCCTTGTTTTGTCTCTGGCTGCAGCACCTGGGTTCCAGGGTGTACGGCCCCCACCCTACGGGAACAGGCGCTGACTTTCCGTGTCTCCCTGCAGTCATACCTGCTGATGGTGACCATCATCTTCCTCCCCTACATCAGCAAAGCTGCCAGGTGGTGCAGAGACAGGCTCGTGGGTAGGCACTGAGGCCCCTGAGGATGTCAGGTGGGGCTGGGCGCACTGCATGGTGACCCCGGCTGGCTGCCCTGATCCCCAGCACCCTACCCATCTCCTCTCTTGGCCTATATGACCCAGCCCTTGGGGATGAGGGTAGTGATGGTCATGCTGGCCCCACAGTCCCAGGAACCAGGCCAACTCCTCCTTCATGGCACATCCACAGGTCACAGGCAGCCCCCAGACCACAGTGTGGAGCTCTTCACCTTCGACCTTCATGAGCCCCTCAGCAAGGAGCGGGTAGAAGCCTTCAGTGATGGGGTCTACGCCATTGTGGCCACATTGCTCATCCTGGACATCTGGTGAGGACCCCACTAGTGGCTGTCCCATCTGCCTGCCAGGTGGATGCCTGGCAAGGCCTTGGCTAGAGGCTATCCAGTCCCCTGCCAGGTGCCATGTGTTTCCTTTGTGAGCCGAGAGCATTGTGGAGGAGTGGCCCCACACCAGAGGTGGCAGGGCTCGCAGGGAGTGGAGGGAGGGTCGTTTGGGGCTAGGGTTCCAGGTGAAGGGGTCCTGGCACAGCATGGCCCCCCCTGGGGCTCAACGGCTTCTATTTCTGAGTGTCCTATTCACTTTTTAAAGTTTTTCTTGAAAAAGACTGTCTGGTCCTCAGTCCCATCTCAAGGCACACTCATTGCATTAAACATGTTGAACATTCTGGTTTTATACTCTGTATCTGATAGTCTGACTTTCCTGATACTCTCTGAGTAGCCTTTTCTATTTAACTCCTGAGGCCTTGGTTTAAGAACATTAGGGACAGACTGGGAATTTAGCTAAATGGCATAAGCACTTGCCTGGCAAGTGAGTTTGATCCCCAGTACCAAAAAAAAAAAAAAAGAAACAACATCAGGGACAATCTCCCCTTGCTTCTCCTTAGGGGTAGGGGGATATGGCCAAGGAAGGCCACTATGCCCTGCGGATCCTTCCCGTGCAGCCCCCCAGGCTCTGTTTCCTGCCTCTATCCTGCCCTATTTGCTGTCCATTTATTCTGCACCCAGCTGATAAAAGGTGCTGCTCTGGTGCCCACCCCAGATGTACCACTAGAGGGCAGCTGCCCACCCAGAGTGTTTCTCGGTCCCTGCTGGTGCTTCTCAGAGGGGTGCAGAGGCAGGGAGGCCCCAGGCCCTCAGAGAGTTGGCCTTGCCCTAGAGCTGCTGGTCAGCAAGGAACCCACAGGTGCCAGGCAGGTGGGCATTTTGGATGAATGCTGGAGGCACTTGGCGGTGTGATGAGCATCTAGCGATTCTCCTGAAATGCATGCTGTAACACTCAGATCCTTTCCCACCTGGGCTGGGGGCTGGCACAGATGTCCTGTGTTTTCACTTCCCAGCGAGGACAACGTCCCTGACCCCAAAGACGTGATGGAGAAGTTCCACGGCAGCCTGGTGGCAGCCCTGGGCGAATACGGGCCACATTTCCTGGCATACTTCGGCTCCTTCGCCACCGTGGGACTGCTCTGGTTCGCCCACCACTCACTCTTCCTGCACGTCCGCAAGGCTACACAGATCATGGGGCTGCTCAACACACTCTCACTGGCCTTCGTGGGTGGCCTGCCCCTGGCCTACCAGCAGACCTCGGCCTTTGTCCGGCAGCCCCACGACGAGCTTGAGCGAGTGCGTGTCAGCTGCGCCATCATCTTCTTTGCCAGCATCTTCCAGTTTGCCATCTGGACCGCAGCCCTGCTGCACCAGGCAGAGACACTACAGCCAGCAGTGCGGTTTGGCGGCCGGGAACATGCCTTCATGTTTGCCAAGCTTGCTTTGTACCCCTGTGCCAGCCTGCTGGCCTTCATCGCCACCTGCCTGCTGAGCCGGTTCAGCACAGCCATCTTCCACCTCATGCAGATCTCCGTGCCCTTCGCCTTCCTGTTGCTGCGCCTGCTCGTGCGCCTTGCCCTAGCGGCCCTGCAGGGCCTACAGTCCCTGCGGCAAGCACACCTCCCACCAGGCCAGGCCAGTGAGGCAGACACTGACACCCAGTCCCTCCTGCCTGCCTCCTGCTAGCGCCATGGAGGCCATACCCCACTACCTGCCCATCCCACTGATGCTGTAGATATCATCTCTACTGTGAAACGCCGTCTATCCAGAGGATGTATGCTGTTCAACACAGAACTTCTCCCTCTGCTTCTCTCCTCACCTAGACACTGCCAGAAAAATACTGGTTTCTCTCTCACCTCGAACAAGCTGCCTTGGAGTCTGTATCTGGATGGCTTCAGGCAACCAAGCTGCCCAGGACCCCAGATCCTCTGCCCATCCCACTCCATTTGCCTGCCCTGAGCAGCACCTAAGACTCAGCTGGTTGGACTGCCTACCTAGTTCCTACAGCACCACTGGGGCTTTCAGTCCAACTGGCCCTTTCCCATGCTCAGTCACTGGACACAAGAACAAGGGAGGGCACTGCAAGACACTGAAGCTCAATTCTATTTGTCCCAGGTATAAGTTAGGTCACATTCAGGTAGCAGTAAGTCACAAGAGGCGGCCTGGGGCTCAGGATCACAGCCCTACAGGTGATCTCACTTAAATAGAAGACAGACCACACTGATCACAATTTACAAACAATTCCAGCAGGTTGAAGTCAAAGTAGAACTAGCTATATCATTAAGGACTTGTTCTGAAGATAAGTGATGTAAATGCTACACTGAGCCACCAACAGTAGGGTGTGTGTGTGTCTGCAGTTTTCACAGAAGCAGGGAAGGGATGTGGTGTGGCACAGAGATTCCAGGGAGGCTGCCAGCCACTCCCAAGGGTGAGGCCCACTGCAGTGCAAACCCAGCACCATAACCTGGTGCTTTGGGGAGCCACTACAGTCTCCCTGCATGCATGAGCTGCTTATTTTTGGTCAGATTCCTCCAGCATCTGGGGGGTGACAGTGAGCTGTTGGGCATATGGAAAAGAGCTTCACTCACACCAGGCAGGTGTCCCAGCAAAACATTCCCTGTGGGGCTCAGCAGCAGTGCTGCCTAGGTGGAGTGGGAGCTGTGTCTATGCCAGTGCACGTGAACCATAGGTTGCTGGCAAAGTGTTATATAAAGTGCTACATTTAAGAACAAGGGCATTAAATCCACTCCTCCATGTGGCACGTATTATTTACATGTTCAGTCGATTGGACCAAGAAGCCCTGCTTCTGGTCCCCTCTGGACACTACATGCTCACCCAGGGGCTTGAGGAGGGACACTCGGGGCACAGCCCACACTCCAGCTGCCACATCGCAGCTACCCAAGCCCACCCTGCCAGAGGGTGAACAGAGATCCCCTCTCCCAAGTGAGGCTGGGTACCACCCAGCACCCATGAACACTTCCCCAGATAGAACCCCACCACAGTGATGAGGCAGGAGTCAAGGAACACCTTCTCTCAGCCAGGTGGGAGGTGGTCACCCCATGGCCACCAGGGCTGCACACTGCCTGCCCACAGTGGGGAGGAACGCCAGGTGTCTGCTCCAAAGGGGCATCCGGGGGACAGCCTGAGGGACATGAGATCAGAGGCCACCAAACAGTTCATTCCAGTGCTGTGCTGCTTCAAGAGCCAGAGGGCAGGCAAGCCAGGAGCCCTGTACTCCCCCGCCCCAGGCACTGTCCAGGGCTGGGGAAAGGGGCCACCATCTACCCAAGAGTTTCCATGTGACACTAGATGGAGACAAGGGCTGCAGGCATCCTGGCCCCAGGAAGGTAGCGTGAGCAGGGCTGCAACAAGTCCATTGGATGGACGGCTCCATTGCAACCCGAACCTCTCAGCCCCTACTTAGTGCTGCCCTCAGGGGCAGGCACAGCATCCCCCCTGATGGCTGCAGGCTTCCTGGGCTTCTGCTTGGCCTTCCTCAGCATGTGGACCTGTCCCAAAATGGGCAGGATAGATCAGAGCTGGGGACACCAGCTTATGGCCCTGGGACCCAGAGGCAGCCAACCACTCTGCTTCACAGAAGGGCTGTTACAGGCAGTGCGATGCTGCAGCTCACTGGGCCCCTCCTTTGGTCCAGGCCCTCTTTGAGACACCTGGCATCTCCTTTGAGGAGTACAGGGCTTGAAAGGCTGACTGCCCCCCTGAGCTCCCAGGGCTTCCCGATGCATAGAGGGCCCAGGCCCACCAACCCCTCAGCTGGAGCCACCTCACCTGGGCACTCAGCCAACCAAAATACCTTGGGACCTGCAGCTGAGATGATCATGTGTCCTGGGGCCTGGACCCAGGGCTCGCCATCTACCTGCACAGGTGTGGCCTTGAGGAGCGTGACACGGAAGTAGGATCCCTGGGCAATACGGATGCCAGACCGCAGCCCGCCCTGTACCTGGCCCTGGGAGCAGAAGGAGGAGGAGCCAGTTCAGCAGGCCATGGGGCGGCACAGCAGCCTGCCCATGGTCCAGTGCTCACCATGTGCATGACTCCTGTCACGCCCACCACCTCCAGCAGTCCATCATCCATGCGCGGCTTCTCAAACCTTGAGTCACTGTCAGAACCCCAGAGGTCAGCTCCTGAGCCCCAGCTGCCAGAGAGACAGAGGGATACACCAGAGTTAGGCCCGGGGCCCAGCCCAGCCTAGGCCAGGCCTGCAAAGCCGTGTTGGGGACAGCACCTGCACACCTGGGGATATTGATGAAGATGAGGCCCTCTATGCTGGGAAGCTCCACCTCCCGCTGCTCTACCTGCAGCCGGATCTCCTTGTGTAGGCCACGCGAGTGACTGATCTTCTGCAGCCCAACCCGCACATATACACCCTTGTTGTGGAATCTATGAGGCACACAAATCAGCATCGCAGCTAGGGCCAGCATCTGGCCGAACATGGTGCACCGGCCCACCCTGAAGTACCTGCTGGTGAACTTGCCAGGCTCCTCCTCCCGAGCCTGGTGGAAGTCCAGGCTGAGCTCAGCGTCAATGCCAATGCCACAGTAGTTACTCATCTGCACAATCTGGGGGCAGAGTGCTCTTCCAGGACCGCCGCTGTGTCTGGCTGCCTCCCCTCTAACCCCACTTGTTCTGTTGCCACAGCAGCCCCTTCACTGAGCTGTCCTGCACAGCCACTTAGCACCCCAGGAAGGCTGTGTGCCCCACAGCGTGGCTGGGAGCAAGGGAGCACAGGAGGGCCATCGGCAAGGGCCAGGGCCCACACGGTACCTTGGGGGGCTCTGCATCCACCACACTATTTTCTGCATCAGCAGCTCTGTGAGCATCCAGCAGAATAGTCCAGCGGTCCATAAGCACAGCGTCCGCCTCATCCACAGACACCAGCATGGAGAAAGGGTCCTCTCCACTGTAGCCTGCACCCCAGCGGAGGACCCTACCGAGATCGTTCCCTGGAACACAGGCGAGACGTGGAGGGACCTTACCTCAGAATAGAGGGGTTACCATGGGACAGCCCCCATATAAGATAGAGACCCCACCACAGGATAAAGACATCACCACAGGTCAGGGGTCCCACCACGGACCTGGGGCAAAACCTGGGAGAGAGATACCATGAGGCTCCACCCTCCTGCTCCACAGTGGACCCCACCTGTGCCCAGAGGCAGGATGGCAACAGATGGCTCCTGGCAGGCCAGACGGTGCCGTGTCTCCTCCAGGGCAGTGAGAACCCAGCCCACAGTGCCATCACCGCCACACACCAGCACCCGGAAGCAGGGCACCTGGGAGAAGAGGTGGAACCTGTGTGGGAGACAGAAGTACCCGCCACCTTGCAGGGTGCCCTGCTGCAGGCAGGACCCATGGCACGACCTACTCAATGTCCCTGAACCAGGCACCCCTTTTCTTTTCAAATGTCCATCTCTAGCCATACAGAGTATTTGGAATGTCAGGGCAGGGTGCCTCCTGTGTGTATCCATAGACCCACACTCACCCAGGAAGTGGCCCCCCATTAGTCAAATCGAAGACCTGGTGAGGGTTCAGCAGCTTCCGGAAACTGCAGAGCAGGTCTCGGCCCTTGAGGCCCCCACTCCTGGGGTTCACAAACACAAGGAGGGGACAGCAGTCTGGGGGCAGCTTCGTGTGCTGTGAGGGGCAAGAACAGGTGAGAGTGGGGCCTGAAGTCTCCTGTGTCCCCCATGGCAGCTAATAACAGTGCCCATTCCGGAACCACAATGCCCCTAGGCCAGGGCACCCCTCCTGAGGAAGACAAGGCTGCATCCTCACCTGCCAGCCCCCAGGGCCACACACTGGTCCCCACCACAAGACTGAACACAGGACAGTCTTCCCCAAGAGGGTCACTCTGGATGCCAGCAAACTGGAATTCTTAAGCATGAAGGCCAGGGCCAGACCTACTGTGATGCATGCCAAGGACCCTGAACCTACTAGCCTGGAAGCCACAGAGGACTCTGCCTGGCACTACCAGCCAGCTGGCCTCAAGGAGCCAACCGACATCCTTTGAAAGTCAGCAGTACTCAGGGGCAGGACTTGGCACACAGGCAGTTGCCCAACCCCCTGGGCTTGGGACAAACCCATCTCTTCAACAAAAGCCCAAGAAACAGCTCAGGAGTCTAGATTGGGTAGGCTGGGCTGGAGTCTCCATGACAGGGTAAGTCGAGAAGAGACAAACAAAAAAAAAAAAAAAAAAGAAGAGACAAACAGGCCAGGCACACCCACAGGGTGGGCCGTGGCTGGGGCAAGGACACACTCAGGGCAGGCTGGACTACCTGTGGCTACCACTTACCCACTCGCCCCAGGGCAGGCAGCTGACAGGAAAAAGAAAGCAGCATCAGCCTCACACCCAGCAGGGCTGCCTCCACGGGTGATGATCGGGGCAGAGGCAGGAGGGACCCAGAATGTCACCCACCCCAGGATAAGATGCCAGCCTCATTCTGCTCTAACGCTGCTCCCAGAACAGATCAAGGTTCAGGGTGCAGAACAGCCATGGACACCTGGCTCCTGGGACCCTCAGGGCAGGCAGACTGAGGCTCAGAGAACACTGCGCATGTGCAGAGTGGAGTCTGGCTGCAAGACTTGGGATCAACTCATACATGCCAGGCCTGCGAGCCATACCCCTAGCCCTAGGCTGCCCAGTGCTTGACCCCTCTTCCTGGCACTACTGGCTCCTGAAAGTAGACTCCAAGGTCAGAAGCTCTACCAGCTGGCCAGAGACAGCCCAAGGCTCAGAGTTGGGGCTATAAAAAACCAAGGTGAGCAGCAGCACAAGTGGTCACACTCTGCCCTTAGTGGGGCAGAGGTGGCCACTAGGGGACTTACATACCCATCCAGCCAAAGCAGTGTCCTGCGTCCTGCATCCTCCCCACAGGCTAGAGGACTCAGGGTCCAGATGGCCAACTCTGGCCCCATGGGCCCCAAGAAGTAGGTCCTGCCACTGGGCAACCTTGGACAAGTATAAATGCTCTGATCGCCACCCTCTGTTATAAAGTTGTTATAAAGCCACCCTCTTATCAATCCTTAGCTACTATGCAGGCTGATCAAGGTGGAACCTACCAGCCCGGCAAAGTCAAGAAGACAGCAGACAAGACCATGCCCAGCTGCATTGACATGTGGACGTCCTCAGGGGTGTGGACATCCTTAGGGGTATGAACACTGGCCTGGAACTGCCCACTCACCAGCACATCCGGGAGCACCAGTGTGGTCAGTGGCCGACCATGCACAGCTGTGTCCCTCCCCAGCATGTACAATCGCTCAGCCTCAGCAAAGCAGGTGACATCCAGCACCACTGCACCTGTGACAGGTGGGCCACTACTCAGGCCAGGTTGACCTATGCAACCTGTTCAGGTCAGTCACTGAGGGAGGTCCACAGCAACAAGATCCATGTCTAGGTAAGGCTGGGTTCAGGGGGGTGCCCCTCACCCCCATCCTTACCCCCTGCCTGGAGCCATTGGTACTGTAGGGCTATGGGCACCCAAAACGGGGAGGCCAGGTGAACATGAAATCTTCCCCAAGAAAAGGCACAGGCCCGGCAAGGACAAGTCTTAGACAACAGCCAACCTTCAGAGGATTTCAGCAAAGCATCAGAAGTGAACCAGGGCAAAACCAGGGGCATCATTGGGCAGACAGGTGCAGCAGAGGAGCCTGTGCCCACCGGAGAGAGAAGGTGGCCTTGGCCCCACAGGCAGAGATGTTGCCAGGTGATAGCTTACCTTGGGAGTAGACATGGCTCATGGACACCGCTGCAGCTGCACAGACAGATGGTGGTCAGAGTATCCAGCACCCAGACCAACCCTTATGGTGCACATCCAGTATGGCACAGCCCAAGCAACTCTAAACCCACCCCCAGAAAGGGTCCCCTGTGCCTCCCGAAGCAAAATGCAGGTACCTTGGGGAGTGACCACAGAGGAAGGGTGCCTAAAGCCCCAGGGGAAGGTAGGAGGACCTCCCACCTCAGCTCCCTCCCGGCCATGCACAGTCCACCCGGGGTCACACCTTTGGTGGCCATGGCCTCATGCAGCAGGTTGCCATACTCTTGAGGGGACAGGCCAGGTGGCAAGCCACCTACAAACAGGGAGATATGGGGAGCCATGGCCCTGCTCTCAGCCACATAGAACCGTGTCTGGCTGGCCTGCCGCAGGGATGTCTGCAAGGGAAGAGATTGGGCTTGAGAAGGCTAGGCAGCACCACCCATGTGTACTGTTTCACATTCCTCCACCCGGGGAATTGGGCATCCTGGAGGAAGCCACGTGAGAGGGTGGGGCCTTCTCTGGATTGCCACTGGCCCCTTGGGGCCCTGGGGCCTGCTCTGCTGGAGGCTGGCATCTGCCCCACTGACCTGCCGAATGTCCCGAAGTCGCTGAAGCAGGGACTCCTCGTCAGCTAGCACCATCCGCTGGACTGCAGAGAGGCACAGACATCCATCAGCATCCCTACACCTCCATAATAGCTGCCCTGGGCCCAGGGCACAAGCGGGCAAGGGCACAGGAAGGAGTGGTCAAAGGACAGGTTGCGCTCACCTTGTCTGCTGCCCATGAGCACCTCCACCAAGTGGAAGCTCTCGGGACCCTCAACCTGTGTAGGGGGGTTGGGTGTCAGGTCTAGGGCTGTCCCCTCCCAGCACACCCACAGGGACAGGGCCTGGCCATGAAGCAGTAGCCCCAGGTGGCCCATACACACCTGGCGTCCAAGCAACGGGAGAACCTCTAGCACCACGGTGCGCGCTGTACTCTGGGAAGTCACCCGGATGGACACATAGGCCACGCCTACCCTGTGGGGGATAGGCTTGAAGCTTGGGCCACAGCAAATGCCCCATTACTGCCCCAGACCCAAAGCCTGGGGCCTCACTTGAGCCAGCCAGGGTATATCTTCAGGACTTCCTGTGTGCGGAGCCGTGCACGGATGACCCAGGCCTCAGGCTCATGGACCCCAGAGCCCCTGCTGCTATCTTCCTCTGCTGAGCCATCACTCCCAGCCTTTCCTGGCGCCTGGGCATCAGCAGGCAGCGAGGGCAAGGGCAACTCCTGAAGCTCAAAGTTCCCAGCATCCTCACTGACATAGTAGGCCCGCAGTGCTGCCTCCTGCAGGGTGTGGGGCACCGGTGGGGAGAACAGGTATGAAGGGACAGGTGTGCAGGAGCAGAGGGGCCAGGTATAGGGACCATGTATAGGGAGGAGGTGGAAGAGCCAAATGTGAGGCACCGAGAGAGGTGGGGCCAGACGTGGAGAGCAGGTGAGGGTTCAGGGGCAGGGAGCCAATGGAAGGCCAGGTATTGAGGGAGACCAGTGTGGGAGAGCTGGTAGGGAGCCAGCAGGGGGAAAGATTGGGGGCCAGAGGGCACTAGGCCTCTTGACACCCCAGACCTCCCTTACCAGCACCTCCTCACTCCTGGCCAGGCGAGGCACAGTAACCAGGCGGAAATGGTTTCTCCTCATGGTGTCATTGCCATCGAAGATCTTTAGGGTCTGCTTGCCTGGTCAACGGGGAGCAGTTAAGAATTTGGATTGTCTGCAGTGAGTTTGTTTTTTTTTTTTTTTTTTTTTTTTTGGTACCGGGGATTGAACTCATGACCACACGCTTGCCAGGCAGGCGCTTAAACCACTGAGCTAAATCCCCAGCCGAGTTAAGAATTTGGAATAAGGGGGCAGGAGGGGTGACTGGTGGCTCCTAGGGGCACTTACTGGACTCAGGGGTTGCTGGCACATCTCTGCCAGGGCCCAAAGCAGCGCTTCCATCCATGCCATCATCCCCGTCACCTGTGGGGTGAGCAGGCCTTCGCACTCAGCACCTTGCCCGGCCCTGCACCCCCAGGTTCCCCTTGCTCACCCAGCTCTGGGGCTGTGGTCTCTGCAATACGGAAGCAGTGCATCTTGCTGAAATTGCGGGACAGCAGGCGCACACACCCAGGGGGCAGAACCATGGAGCGCAGCCGCCCAAAGGTGCACTCGGGAGCCAGCATCGCAGAGCACAGCGAGTGGGCCTGGGAGACACAGCTGTAAGCTGGCGCCCGAAGAGGCCTCGCTGTCCTATCCCATACCCACATGCCCACCTAGATGGCCTCTACCCTAGTCCGTCTCGTGTGCCCACCTGGACGCCACACCACTCGCAGCGCACACCAGCCAGCACATCTGAGGAGCCACAGGTCTTCCTGCAGATCTCACAGCGTCCACCCAAAGGCAGGTTCCCCTCCCGCCAGTGGTGATGGTAGATGTCCTGGGGGACAGGAGCAGTCAGGTGATTGCCTCCACATGCCCATGCTACCCCAGCTCCCATGCACTCACGTGATCATGGTGTCCATCCTGGTGGCACTGGCGGCAGTCACTGCAGGCGAAGGGCACACAGTCGACGTGAATGTGCAGCTCACACACTGGGGGGTGGGCAGGGTTAGGGGTCTCTGGTAGCGCCCCACTCCCATGCTCTTTGCCAGCCTCACTTGGGCTGGGGCCAACCCAACCTCTGTCACCTTGTGTCTGGCTCCCTTCACCCCAAGGGTGCTCTGCCTGGCTTGCACCCCCTAGAAATCCCAATACCTCCACTCATGCCCCTGGGCCACTGTGTGGCAAAGCTCAGGCCCCTGAGTGAAGGGCTGTACCTTCGCAGCGGAGTGCAGGTATCTCCAGGCCCTTGCGACAGACAGCACAGAATTTCCGCTTATAGAGTCCCTGGGGACCGAAGCAGTGGGCTACAGGGACCTGCAGGATACAGACAACCTCAGGTCTGTGCTGTCCACCTTTCACACTTGTCTGCCTGCCACTCTCCCTGGGTCCCCCCCAGGCTGCCCTGCTGGGACTGCTCTAGGGACAGTCCTTTCCTCCACAGCTCTGTGGGTATCCTAGTCCTGCTGGGAACTGTCTCCCAGGAGGCCCGGCCTGGGGCTGACCAAGCAGAATGGGAGCAGGGGAAAGGGCCCTGAAACCACACAAGTGGAGGAGGGCTCAACTGACAGGCACGCCCCCAACACGCCTCCCCCAGAGCCCACTGGAGAGGCAAGGGTAGGCAGTCACCCTGACGCTGTCCTGATCCCACTACTAACTTAAACAGGCACAATGAAAGGAATGTAGATATGGCAGAAAAATCTTATATCCTCTAAATCTCCATTATGCATATATTTGGAATACATACTTAATTTTTTTTTAATTTAATAAAGTAAAAAAGAAAACATGAGGATGAACTCAAGAAAGCTGCAGCCTTGGGACATCCACATGAGAGGCCACCCTACCAGCTGTGATGGCCTGAGGGTGCAGGGAACACACGATCTGCATCCCCATGGGGCCTCCTGCACTCAGGCCTAGTAACCGGTCTATTCTCCACTGCCAGAGTAGACACCACAGCCAAACTCATCCCACAGCAGGTGGGCTCCCCTCACTGGAGCCAGTCCTGCACCCAGCCCACCCACTGCTGCATGGGAGAGGGCGGTAGGTGTGGTGGGGGCACCATCAGCCCTCCTCAGCCTACCACTGCCCACAGTAGGGAAGCCCATGCCCCAGCCAGGTGGCTTACTGCCTCTTGAGGATCCCATGGAGGGACGTCTATGGCCAAAACCAGCCAGCTTAAGCCTGTCACGTTAGCTGCCTGTCCATGTGCACTTGTAAGAAACCACAGAGTGAGCTCTTATGCTCTTGGCTCAGCTTCTCCCAGTGGTGACCTCTTGCAAAACTGGTCAGTGTCACAACTGGGCAGAGCAAGGTGCATTGGACACCATGCCCATCCCCCAGGACTCCTCAGGCTGCCCTCAGCCACACCCAGCTAGCTCCCTGCCTGACATGTCCTGTACTCCCTGAACTTCCTCATAGGGAGATTCCCTGTCATCTGTGCCCTTTGGGCAGGACTAGCTTTTCTTAACACAACTCCTTCCTGGAAGCCCATTGGCAGCTCCTCTGCTTCACCTCTGAGCAGGACTCTGCCCTTAGTTCCCCAGCTAAGTGTGACTAAGCTGAAAGACAGGCAGGGTCAGTATGGTCCGGAGCTAACACTCGTGCCCACAGCACTCACCCGCACCAGGCTGGGCGCCACGCCGGCACATGGAGTCTTCACATGCCGCAGGCATTTCTCGTGGGACATAAAGTTGCAGACTGTGGAAGGGAGAGCTGCCAGTTGCCACTGCCCACTGGATAGCCACCATCCCACTCAGTAGAAGCCCCAAGCCCTCAGCAGGGCACCAGCATCCTGTGGCAGGGCTCAGGTGCCCATCATAGCAGGCTGCCCTGCCACAGCTCAATCTCCTGGTCCCATCCCATTGAGCAGGGGGGACCATTGCTGTCACTACCACCACAGTAGAGTCCCAGGGACATCACCACAGATACTACGATCCCATGACAGGTTGTAGCCAATGCCTAGCACTGTGGCCATTCTGACAGATGCTGATCATGTCCTTTCATCAAGTGAGTGGCCCTGCCCTCTCCCTTGACCTCATGAGGGGCGGCCTGGAGCTACCAGCTGGCAGGGTGTTTATGAATTGGTGTACTCCTGTGCAGCCCCAGAGCTGAACCAAGACATCCTTCTGTCACCCCCAGCTACACAGCCTCATCAGAGTCCCATAGCTATGCTAGACAGGGGCAGCCAGATGGGCACTCTAGGAGGCAGGAGCCCTCAAGAGGGAAGACGACCCTGGGCCCCAAAGGCAGTGAGCACTGAACCAAGACTGGGTGGGAGGGTCCGGGCAATGCCTTCCTGGAAGACAGGTAGGTGCAAGAAGGATGGAGGGCTGGCCTAGAGGAGCAGCAGGCAGCCTGTGCCAGCACATTCAGAGCCAGGATGGGGGGTCAGAGCAGAAGAGGTCACCTGGGCAAAGGGACACAACCTCAAGACTGCTGGGCTCAAGCCACCCATTAGTGGGAAAAACAGCTCCCCAAGAAGGCGCCTTGCAGCTCAGCACCAGAGCCCTATTAGAAGACAGAGTCCCTCCACAGATTGCTCTGGGGAAACTCCTGAAAGCAGCCTGGGGTGCAATGAGAGAAGTGGGGACAAGGAGGAAGGTCAGGCCCTTCCCAGGGCAGCCCACTCGTTGTACTTGGAAAGTACTGGCCAGCTTCTTTCTCTACCCCCAGAAGCAGTACCCTGGACACAGAGGGGCCTCTTTTCCCACACCTTGGCCAGGCCCTGTCTATCCTGGTCCCAGCCCATTCTCCAGACACTGCCAGGGAGGGGCCATGGTCCTCTCCCAAGCACCAGGCCAGCCCAACAACACATGAGCTGCTTTGCCCCCAGACTAGCTGAGGGGTCTTGAGCCCCTCAGCCTGGAGGATCCCCTTCAGGGGTCACATCTGTTATGGGCCCAGAGTCTAGTCTTAGCCTGAGTCCTGCCCTCATATCTCTCACCTCTGCAAGGATCTGGGGTCTAGCCTTGAAGTTATAGTTCTGTCCTCACCATCTCACCTCCCCAGGGCCTAGCCTCATACCTGGAGCTCCACCTCTACAGTGGATCCACTGGTCTGGCCTTCTACCTTCAGCCCTCTGTCGCCATCTCTCACCTGTGTGCTCAGACGTGAAGCTGACTTAGCCTACATGCCCACACCCTCCACCTTAGGGAGCCACCTGGGTAGGGCAATGTTTGAGAACTGACAGAGAAATCAAGGTGGCCACTCCCATGGGTCAGGAGGCACCTATGTATGAAGCATCCCGCGCACAAGAGACTGGACAAGCACACATTAGTGTCAAAGGTCCATGCCCTTCAAGGGCCAGGTTTACAGGAGAGCGCAGGGAGACAGGGGAGGGAAGGCTGACCCGCTCCCGATGGGAGCCCAGTCGGGATGCCACACCTGGGAGAGGCGGCCTGAAAGCGGGTGGGGGCCAGGACAGGACGCCACACCTCGGCGAAGCGGCCTGGGCTCGCGCGGGCCTGCATAGCGCGGCCTGGCCCGGCCGTGGGCAGCCAAGTACTGAGTACGGCATCCAGGCCCGGCCCGCACCCCCAGCACCAGGGCCGGGACGGGGCGCGGGCGGCCGCGAGGACAGGCCGTGTTCGGCGGCGCACGCTCACCGTCGCATAGGAAGCCGGCCAGCCCCCAGATGAAGTCGGAGCAGAGGTGGCAGAACGTGGGCTTGGTAAGCGTCACCTTCCGGAAGCTGTGGCCCGGAACGGCGGGCCCCGGGGCTCTGTCGCCCGCTCGCCCCAACGCCTGCTCCGGCCCCGACCCCGACCCCGACCCCGGCCCCGGCCCCGGTCCCAGGCGCGCGCGGCCTCCGGCCCCCAGCACCGGGCTGCAGGCCGGGCTGCCAGGCCGCGAGGAGCCGTCGCCCAGCCAGGCGCCGGTCCCAGGCTCCGCGGCCGCTGCCATCCCCAGCCCAGCGACCGGAGCCCTGACCGCGAGCAGGAGGCCGGGTGCGAGTCGACAACTATGCGGCGCTCCGCCGGCGCCCGGCTTCCGACTGCGCTGCCCACTGCGCACGCGTGGAGGGCGGAGCCGAGCCGCGGGGCGGGGGGTGAGGGTGGGCGGGGCCACCTTTGGTGAAGATTGCCGGAAGACGTGGGGGGTGCGGTTCGTGAAGGCGCCCGCGGAGGGGGCGGGGCCTCCCTGGACGGAGTCTGCTGGAGAAGAGCGGGGTCTGGGGTCAAAGTCTGCAGGGGCCGACTTTGGGGAGACAGGGTGTCTGTAGGGCGCGGCCTGAGGGGCGAAGACTTGAGGGAGGTGGGGCGGGCTCATGCGAGGGGCGGGGCCTGCAGGGCTTAGCTGGCTGCCCTGCGAGGATGGGCGGGTCGGCGGCTGGAACTGGGACAAGATTTCCCTGCAAGGGGCCTCAAGATACCCGGCCCGGGGCCTTCGAGCCTGCTGGGCCCACCTGCGGCACCTCAGACCCACGCTTCCCACGCAGGATGGGATTTGGGCAGGAAACGGCACTTTCTGGGAGTCCCAGGGCAGATGCAGCTCCCTTACTGTCCAGCCCACAGGATAGGGCCTGTGGAACTGTGCTCACTGGGAGGGAACACTGTAGCTGGTAGGAAAGGCCCGGCCCCACCACAGCGCCAGCTAGAGTCTGGGGCTCAGCAGAAAGAGAGACCCGGTGTACACACCTTTGTCCTATATTGGGGGTTATGTCCACGCAGTCACCCTGTCTGTGTTGCCAGCACCGTTCTGGGGTCCCCGCTCCTGTGGGCCTTGTCAGGGATCAGAGTTAAGGAGGCCTGGTGGGGACCCACTTGGTCCCTGACGGACTTTGAGGTGCCCACACTCAGGGCAGCACAGCACAGCGGGCAAGGGACCAGAAAGACCAGGAAGGGCACAGCCAGGAGAAAGTGATTTCCCTGTGTTGGGGCTGCTACAGTTGGTCCGGGAGAGCAGACAGACCACCTGCCCTTGGGGGGATCTACTGGGAAGCTGGGAGGCTGGCCTTGTTTGGGAGAAGCTGGTAGGGGACCTTGGGTACCCTCTGTACTGTCCTAAGGCTGCATCTGGATGGGCTGACCTCAAACTGAAGGATAAATAAGCCTGGAAACACCCCTAGCTGTGGACAAGCAGCTAGAAGCGAGTGCCCAGGAAGCTGAGGACAGAGCATCCCAGCCGGTGGAACCAGCAGTGCAGAGCCCCAGCAGGGCTTTCAGGAAAAGTCAGGCACTCATTCCTAGCTGTCCCTTGGCCTAGCACCCAGAGGCAGTCAGCAAGATGTTCATCTTCCCCTTGCTCTGCCTCTGGCTGTTGGACCCTCTCTGTCCTTGACTCTTCAGCACCCCTCTACTTGTGCCAGGCTCAACTTGGAAGGGCTGTGACCTGGCCACAGTGCCCACAGTCACACTGTACTGACATCAGGGAAAAACAGTGCCCAAGGACAAGTCAGGATCCAGCAGAGTGCATAGGCGATATCACAGAAAGGAAAACCCACAGCCAGAACTTCCCATTTCCTAATGCAGCATGTTAATTAAAGTGGCCTACAAATAAGTGATCCTTCTACCAAGCTCTACCCAAATTCCCCAGAACGTCTCTCAGAGCAGTCAGCAGTTCAGCAGAACTCTTAACGACCTGCCCAACAGTGCCCACAAGGAAGGACTTTGACCTCTCCTGGGGCCGCTGGAGACTGGGACCAGCAGCTCTGTGAACCTCCTCTCCCATTGCCCCTCCCAGAACAGAGAACCTGGTCTGGGCGGCCCACACAGAGGGTTTCATTTCTCAGTGCCAGGGGTGGAATCCGGTTTTGATGAGGGTCCACTTCTCTTGCTGCTCTTTGAGGGAACATCATTACCTCCAAGTTCTTATAGAGTCCCCCTGCACCTCAAAATGTGACTTCAGGCTGGGGATTTAGCTCAGTGGCCAGGTTATGAGTTCGATCCCTGGTACCAAAAAAAAAAAAAAAACAAAAAAAATGTGACTTTAGTTAGATACTAGGACTTACAGAGATAATCTAAAATGAGGTCTCGCCAGGCATGGTGGCACATACCTGTAATACTAAGGCTGATGGGGAGGATTATCATGAATTCGAGGCCAGCCTGGGCTATATAGCAAGACCTGTCTCAAAAAAATAAAAAAAATAAAATGAAGTTCTTACAGTGTCTCTTGTCCAACAGGATTGCTATCTTTATAAAAGAGGAAATTGTATATAGGACCCCAACATACATGCAGGGACAGCTCTGTGTGAAGGTGGAGGTCAGGTGAAGCTTGCCAGGCTGACACCAAGGACAGCCAGCACCACCAGGAGCTACAGCAAGGCCCAGGAAAGAGCCTCCCTCTCCGCCCAGGAGGAACCAGCCCTGCGACACCATGATCTTGGCTTTCAGCCTCCAGGATGGAGATGATGTGTCTTTAAGACACCAGGGTCTGTGCTGCTAGCACAGGGGTGAAGCATGGCCAGGGGCACTGGCTCCACCCAGCATTTTGTCTGAGCTTTCCAAAGCCTCTGCAAGTTAAATTGCACAGGCACTACTGCTGTGTATGGACATCAGCACTTTGCTGGCTTGGGAGTGTCGCCAGCCTTGGCTGCTGGGATCATTGATGAGCTATCATACACCCTAGCGTTTATTGAGTTTCTGGTTCTTACTAATTAGTGGATGTTCTTTAGCTATCCTGGAGGTGGCTCTCTGGGCAGTCACATCAATGCTTGATACTCGTTATTGTGGCAGTTCTGGCCTGCAGAGAACTCACTGACCAGTGATTGCAGACCCTGAAGCCTGGAACTCAGAGATGCTGCTTGGGGCAGACAGCTGGATCCTACCAGCCTGGTCGCAGTTTTGGCCTCTGATTAACAGTAAAACCAGCCTTCTATTTCCATGGAAAGACATGGCTGTGGATGTGTGCACACTGTGCATTGGGTTCCTTCTGCTCCAGCTAGAAAGATGCATCCCTGTAACTTGTATATTTTCCATGAGGCACACCACAACTGCTGCTGGTGGGACCTGAGACAATATCCAAACTACTTCTGTCACCAGTAGAAGCTCAAAGGTGCAGAAAATGTGGCACTGCAGAGGCCTGGAGCCTGATGTGGTGGCACATCCCAGCACTCTGGGAGGCCAAGGCAAGAGAATCACAAATTAGAGCCCAGCTGGCAATTTAAACACTTGGTGAAACCCTGTCTCAAAAAATAAATGCTGAGAATGTCAGTTTGAAGGCTGTGGGTTCAATACTCAGTACCAAAAATATAAATAAAAAAGAAAGAGGGGCCAGGGGGTTAGCTCAGTGGTGTAAGTGCCTGCTTGGCAAACATGAGGTCATGAGTTCAATCCCCACCACACCAAAAAAAAAAAAAAAAAAAAAAAGAAGAAAGAAAGAAAGAAAACTCAACAAGGACACTGGCTCACAAGCATAAGCAGAAATGGTAAGCAGCAGGTGGGCTTGTTCCAGCCCAGTAGGACCTGTATGCTAGCGGCTCCTGTAGCTTGTTCTGAGTGCTGCCTGAGCATCCCCTGTGGGCCACAACAGGCATGGCATGTGGATGAGTGCAGAGCAGGGATCTGTTGCAAAGGAGGCCCAGCCTGCCTGCAGAGGGTTGTCCATGCATCCAGCGCAGGCCCCTCCACAGCCTCTGCAGGAGCAGCAGTGGTGAGCACATCCTTCCCTCGTACTGAGGGCAGCCAAGCCCGAGTGCAAGACTTACTCCTGCAGCCCAAAGTTGCCAGCATGGAGATAGGCCATGGTGAGAGAGGGTCCAGTGCCCACTACCACAGACACCCAGGGAGCCAGGCAAGTGATCAGATCAGTACATGTGGAGTTCATCCTGGCCAATGGACTTTTCCCCTTGGAGAAAAAAGGCTGAGGAATTATGATACTTGAATAATTTAGGACATATTTATTCAGGATTAGAGAAAAAATCATAACAAATTATACATTTTTAAAATAATCACAAGCATTGACCAGAAATTACTATGGCTTCTATTCATGACTATGTGCTACACCATAATAGCTATCTGCTTTTTGTCTCACAGCAATGCTGAAATGCCATTTTCCCAGCCTGTTTAAGAAAGTATAGCTTTCTCTGGCAGCTGCACCTGCTGACTCACCTGGCAGCAGGGCAATTCCAGATGCCTGATCCTCCTGGGTCCCTCTTCCATGCATCTCACTGCACTGTTGCATCCTGGCTGCTCAGTGAGATCCCAATCCTGTTCCAGAAATTGCTGTTGATTTGCTCCTCCTTGTTCCTGGAAACTGTGGCCTACTCCAGGATGTCTGGCTTTTGCCCTGCTGGAACAGGTAGTGGATGAGAGACCCACATAGATTCTACCAGGCTCCAGACGACACACTCAGCCTCTGCCACCACTTTCCCAGCACCAGTGCAGCAGAGAGGAAGCTGCAGCCTGGGGCCGGTGTGGTCACCACCCATCCTCCACAATGGTCATGATACCCTGGCAAGTTTTGCAGAGCCATGTGGTCGTGTGACCAAAGTCTCCCTGCTGCATCCCCATCCTTTGTCCCTCTATCTTCACCTTTGAAGGCTTCACTGAGAAAGTGTTCAAGGTGCCTGAGACCTGTTCCCTCTGGTCATGCTCTGTCTCTGGCCTCCTCCTTCCCTGCCTGCACTTCATTCTGAAATGTGTCCCAGGGGAGTGTAGCCAGGTATGGTCAGGTTCAGAGTGCTGCCCCAAGGAAATGCATGCTTTGGTGTCCCAAGGTGGGCGTGGGGGAGGCCAGGCACCTTCTGGGGAGTCCAGGTTGATGGCACAGGGTGCAGGCTGGAGGGCAAATATCTTGTCACATGGCCCAGGACTTAGGGCCGAGGACAGAGTCTGGAGTTTGGTAAAGGAAGCACCTAGGACTCCTTTGGTTGGTTCACGATCTGACCAGGGTAGGGCCCTAAAGGCCAGAGCATCAAGAAACAGAAAGTAACAACACACAGTGAATAAAATCAGAACAGGATGGGTATTGTCTGCCTGCCTAGAAATATGTTACATTTTATTTAAGAGGAAAACAAGATTTTATGGGGCATGGGGTGACAGTGCAGAGCAGGGCCACCTGGAGGCAGCTGGCTGGCTCAACCCTCCCCTCTCCTCTGATAACCAAAGCCTCATTGGCCAGGCATGATGGTGCACACCCCTAATCCCAGCGACTCTAGAGACGGAGGCAGGAGGCTCATGAGTTTGAGGCCAGCCTGGGGAACTCAGCCAGATCATCTCAAGGACAAAGATGGCTGGGCTGTCGCTCAGTGTCAGAGTTCTTTACTTGCCTCGCCTATGCGAGCTGTGGGTTAAATACTCAAAACAGGGAATCAATGCTGCATGTTCTTTAGCTGGAAAGTGAAAGGGCACCTCATAGTCTCACAGTGTGTAAGGAAGCTGCATGCTGGTCTTATCTCGCAGGCCCAAAGCCCAGTGACAGAGTCACCACGTCCACGGCAGGAGCAGGTAAATATTCCTCTCCTGGACAGGGCATGCCCTACCACAGCCAGCAAGGCAGAGGTCACACTGCACACCTCTGGGGGCTGCCCGGGATTCCTATGGTCTGTCACACTCAGTGTGTGCGGGAAAAGCCCGCTCTTTACATCCAAGCCCCCCTCCCCACATATCTGCTTGTCACACTCACTCCAGATACCCACAGCTGATACCTTTGGGTTCTGGGGCTGCACAGCCCTCATTTACCAAATCTACTCCCAAATCTGAGTCAACAGTGTCTTCCCCAGTGTCACAGGCTGCCCACTGTGGTGGCTTCAACAGCCTCTCTCACTGCCTGAGCCCCAGGCAGGCGCAGGACGCAGGAAACTGCCCCATGGCCTCATCTGTGGGCCTTCAGCAGGGTCCATGTCCAACACCTGAGTCTGGCTGGAGACAGAGACCCTCACTGACTCAGACCTGAAACCCCCTCCCCCACTCCAGGCCTTCCTGAGACAAGGGAAGCTGAGGCCCGGCCTCTGGATATCCCACCTGTCCCGTCCCCAATAGGGGCTTGGGTGCCAGGAGTTGGCCCTGCTCCAAGTGCTGGAGATCCTCAGAGCCCCTTGAGGCCCATGGGGTGAACAACAATGGGGCTCCCTGGCTACATACAGGAGTGCCCTGACTCCTATCCCTAGCCAGCTAGTCTGACACAGGACTCAGCCCAGCTCCAGGCAGTGTCCAGCAGAGGGCGCAGCAGACACGTGGGCTGCACTGCTGGCCACAGACCCTGTCTACTCACATTGCAGACTCCAAATACAAACCCAAAATTGTGGGGTGTGGCTGAAGCTGGCAATCAATCACACATGTGGGGCTGCACCTCACCTTCCTCTTCTGGGTCCCACAGCTCGCTGTCTCCCTCTCAGGTGCACACACTGGTGACATTTCTACCAATGGATAATCCAGGATGATCTCATCTCAAATCTTTAATGTCATTATGCCTGCAGAGTCTATGCGCCCAGGAGGAGAGCAGACGTCAGGGTCTCAGGACACAGGACCGTGGCACCCACAATCCCACAGGTACTGTCACAGTCTTGTCCCCTAGCTGTGGTATAAATTTTGGCTGTCTGATGGCTGTCCCACCTAGCATATACTCTGTCTGCACCTCTGAGCTTCCTCAGGGCCATTTCCCTCCTGCTGCAAGGACATTCATGTGCCTCAGTGGGAAGTTGATGGGGACAAACATTTTGAGTTTGTTTCTCTACAGTGTCTCTATTCAGTCATAGTTTTTTTTTTGGGAAATACACATATAACAGACTTTTATTTTTTAAATGGGCCCTTGCCATGTTGCCCCCGCTAGCCTGGAGCTCCTGGGATCAAGGGATCCTCCATCCTCACCCTCCTGAATAGCTAAGTGTGTGGCACTGTATCCAGCCTGAAATGTACTTTTTTTTAAAAAAAATTTATTTAAAGAGAAAAAAGCAAAACAGAAAAAAGGGTAGAAATAATACGGAATTTCAAAAAACTGAAATGTACTTTTTGTTGAACTTGGAATTTTAGGTTTCCATTCAGGTGTGGTGGTGCACACTTTGAGAGGCTGGGGCAGGAACATTGCAAGCTCAACCCTGCCTGGGAAACTTAGTGAGACCTTGTCTCCAAAATAAAAGAGGTTAGGGATGGAGCTCAGTGGCAGAGTACATATGATAATAAATATATACACACATACATAAGAGTTTTAGGTTATCAGTGACTCAGTTGGAGATCTTTAAGCCTTCTTTCACTGACCGTCCTCTGCTGGAGGTCAGCTTTCATCTTGCCATGTGCATGGTAGATGAGATGGGTCTCTCTTCCTCCAGCTGCATCTAGCATCTCCTCATTGTCTCTGGCTTTGGCTATTGTACTCCTTTTTTTTGGTATGGAGGATCGAACTCACGACTTCGTGCTTGCAAGGCTGGCACTTATGCCGCTGAGCTAAATCCCCAGCCTGGCTATTGTACTCTTAAGTGCTTATGTTTTCACTTCTGTGGGTTTCCCCCTCAGGGTTCACAATACTTTTGGACCCATGACCTTCAACACTTTTAGAAAGTTATTTCTTCAACCCCTCCCTCCAATTCCAGTAAGGGTTACTGACACCATGATACCCTGCAGTTTCCATTATTTCTCTCTGTGTTTCAGAATGAATTACCCCCTATCTTCTAGTTGTTCAATTCTAGTTAGGTCTAATCTGCAGTTCACCAATCCAGTCAGTTTTTTTTCAGCTTTACTGAAAATGTATAACAACACATTTTTTTTATTTTAAACTTCTCAGGTAGTTATAATAATATACACTTTTCTCCTAGGTCCATCAATTCCTAACATATTATTATACTTGCACATAATCCTATGACTGGTTTTTGCTCTGGTTTTCAGAGCTATTTGGGTTGAGGCAGAATAAGTCAGTACCTCTGGATTTCAGCACCGAGGAAGGAACAGAACATCTCTGTTCGTAAGCATGTGCAACCATTAATTCACTTATAGGTTGCTGTGGAAACTCACAGAGCCACGCACAGTACGTGCACCCAGTGTGGATGTGTGGCCAAACCCCATATGGCCGTCTCTTCTGTTCTTCTTGCAGGAATTACATGTCTTCTCTGGCATGTGACAGGCTCAGGGATTGGGGTGGTCAGGCTGTTCCCCAGCGGATGGTCCTGTTTCTAGGGCACCTTTGCTTCTCAGATGTGGTCCTGAATGCCAGCTTTTGTCTTGGGGCCCCAGGTGCAGCTTCTCAGCCACTACTTTCATGACTGGAAATCCCCCCCAAGGCTGGAGCCCAATGCACCTGATGACTCCCCACCACAGTACCTTCTCACAGGGCCCTGCACACCCCCACTTCCCTGGCTGTGCCTTGGAGAAGGCTGGTCACTGCAATCCTTTCCTGTCATCAAACTCCCTCTTTTCAGTTTTAAACTGGATCTCTTAGTGTTTTCAGTCCTTCCAAGCTTTTAAGAACTGTTAGCCAGGCATAGTAGCACACACCTGTAATTCCAGCACAAGAGAGTCTGAGGCAGGATTGCCATGAGTTAGAGGCCACCCTGGGCTACCTCGTGAGTTCAAGACCAGTTTGAACTGCATAGTGAGATCTTGCCTTAAAAAAAAAATTGTTTATCCTGCACTCAGGGAGGCTGAGGCAGGAGGACCTCAAGTTCAAGCCCAGCTCAGGCAACTTAGTGAGACCTTGTCTCAAAAAATAAAAAGGGGCTGGGGCTATAGCTCAGCCTAAAGGCCCTGGGGTCCAGTCCCCAGTACCACCCCTGTCCATTTCCCACAGTTGGTGACCACTGGTTTTGGGTGCCTGCTGAGCCTGGGAAGCATTCCTGTGCAGTCAGGGCTCTTCCGGGCTTTCCCCTCTGTCTTGCCTTTAAGTTTAGCCTTTAAATTGAAGAAGTTTATTTCTCACTAATTTTTATTGCATTTCCACATTTTCCTCCCTGCTGATTTAGAATTTACATTCTACTTCTCTTTTAACTAGCTAATCACGACACTTCCTGCAGTTTCAGTTTTGTCACAAGAAGAAGATGCTAACCACTGTCTTACTGCTCCCCCAAGCAAGAGCACCCAGCCCCTGCTGCCAGGTCTCCCTCCTCCCCACTGGCTCAGCTGCCACAGTCCAGTGCCCAGGTGCCCTCCCACGAGCCTGCTTCAGCCTGTGCTGGTTACTTCACACAATGGCTTGGGTTCCCACAGGTACAGGGCTGCTCTTCTGGTGATATATTCCTTCTTGCAGAGGAACATGTTTCAGAAATCCCCTTGGGCCTGACATGGTGGTGCACTTGGGCAGCAGAGACAGGAGGATCATCACGTGTTTGAGGCCAGCCTGGGCTACACAGCGAGACCCTGTCTCAGAAAACAAAAACAATCCCCCCCCCCAGAAAAAAGAAAGAAAAGGGCTGGGGGTTTAGCTCACCGGTGTAAGTGCCTGCTTGGCAAACGCAAGGTTGTGAGTTCGCTCCTCGACACCAAAATAAATAAATAAATAAATAAATGAAAAGAAATTTAAAAAAGAAACCCTACTCATTTCTTGCCGGTCCAGTCAGACACGTGTTTTATCCTCCAGGCCTCCGGACATGTCTCTCTTTTCCTTGGGGCTTTGCTGCTTCTGTGTGGCCTTCAGACCTGCCTTCCTTGGTACCTGGCCTGTCCCCAGCTCTTGTCTCGATCACACTTGAGCTTCCCTGAGCAAGGCTGGGGCTCCTCCCTGGCCACACTTGCAGGGAATGTAGTCCTAGTCCCCTCTCCTCTACATCTGTAAACCTGCCCTCTCGACAGTTCCAGCCTGATGACCGAGGCTCAAGTCCAGCACCCCAAGAGCCCTGGTCACCTTTCTGCTCCAGGTAAGGATGGGGAGGCGGGCAAGCAAGGGCCCCTCACCCTGCTGTGGACACTAACAGTTAAGCACATGATTCAAATCTTAAGACACTGACCCCTGACTGCACTTCCCCAGAGAGTGAGGCCGGCCCTCTGCTGCCCATTACCAGTGGCCACTTAACTGCTTGCTCCTTGTGTCTTTTTACAACAGCCCTCACAGGAAACAACACAGACTGGGGCTGTCCACCCCCACACTCACCCCATCAAGCCTTCTAAGCCCCCCTCAAGCGCAACCCCCATTGGGTCAGCTCGCCCCACCTCCACGTCCCCCTGGCCGGCCTTGCCGGGCCCGCAGAACAACCTCTCCACGTACTCCCGCGCAGCGATCCGGCACAGGCCCCTGAGGTCCGGGTTTGGTCCTGGTGGGCGTGGCCGCGCCGGGTCGAACGCAGAAGCCAGGGCGGAGCCCCGGGATCCGAGGCCTCGCCCACCCGGCGTCACGCGGGCGCCACCGGAGGCGGAACTGGGGCTGCCGCGGAGACTTGCGCACCCGCGCCCCGCCGCGGCCATGCGCCCCCCGCGGTTACTAACCCCTCCGCTTGCGCTCCTCGCCGCCCTTCTGGCCCTGGCCTGCGCAGCCCGGGCCGAGACCCCGCACCTTGTGCACGTGGACGCCGCTCGCGCGCTGCGGCCGCTTCGGCCCTTCTGGAGAAGCACTGGCTTCTGGTGAGCGCCCCCAGGGAAACTGAGGCCCAGGCGAGGTCCAGGCTCCATCGGGATGGGGCTGGCACCGCGCTGGGGCCGAGAAGGTGTTGGAAGAATAAGTTTGCGGGTTTGCAGGACTTGGAGTCGAGGGAGGAGTTCCCAGGAGGGAGGCCCATTGCTGCCCCGACTGGGGACTTGTGTGCTTGTCTTGCGGGGGCAGAGACCTCTGAAGAGGGGGCACTTTTTTTTTTTGGTACGGGGGGGGAATTGAACTGAACTGACGACCTCGCGCTTGCCAAGCGGAGGTGTGCGGCTGAGCTATATTGCCAGCCCGGCAGTTTTTTTTTTTTTAAAATAGGTAATTTAACCATTTCTCTGAATTTTCTCAAACCCTCCTTTATCTTAGGATCAGGTTCCTGCTCTTTACTTTTCTTTGTTAAGCCAATGTATGGATTTAAGGATTTCCTTGTTTTCTTTCCTGCCTCAGGGTGGCCCACATATTGGCTCAGCCTGTGTCTAGATGTAGGGTTTCCTTCCCAGGGGGAGCCTAGTGCTGGGGCCCTGGAGCTGGGCTCTCCTTGTATACTGGGAGCCTCAAGGGCAGCCAGGATGTGGAGCCGACCTCTTTGCTTCCCTGGGAGGCCCTGTGCAGCAGAGAGAGGTCTTCTGTCTGGCACAGTCACAGCCCCACCCCGCAAGACAAGGCCACACAACATTCCTGGCCTGGGGGCAGTTTATTGTTCACTGGTACCTATTTCGGGCCCTGGTCAGCACCAATGCAGGGCACCCTGTCTGTCCCCAGCCCCCCGTTGCCACACGACCGGGCTGACCAGTATGACCTCAGCTGGGACCAGCAGCTAAACCTCGCCTATGTGGGCGCTGTCCCCCACAATGGCATCGAACAGGTCCGGACACACTGGCTGCTGGACCTTGTTACAGCCAGGTAGGTGATGCTGGAAGTGGGGGCTAGGGTAGGGCCAGGGGCCCTCACTTTCTGTCAGAGCACCCTACAGGGGTTGGGGGACTTTCTGGCTGATGCACTGAGGATAGCTCTTGGTGTCTCCCCAGAGGTCATCTTAGAGAGCTGGGGTCAGACTGTGTCCTCTTCCCTGGCTTTGTGTAACCTGTATGGCTGGTAGTATAGCCGTGCAGGAACACGTGCCTTAGGCCTGAACTCAGCCCTGGTATAGGACTCACTGCCTTGGAGCTGGTGCCTGGCCTGCAGGTGTGAGCACCAGGTATAAGGCTCACTCAGGTGTAGGTGGCCTCCAGAAACAGACCTTTATACCCTGGTCACAATTCCAGCTCCTTCCTGGTGGGACAGAGTCTGGGTGTCCCTCTCTACGTTTGCAGGACTCTGTTCTGATACAGTGGCAACATGGTGTTCAATAGGGCATGGCCCTTCCAAGTTCAGGTCAAGGCACGCTGTGGGCACTGGCCCAGAGGCAGAGTTCTGGGTGACTGAGCACCAGGTCCTACTGTGTATTGTAGTGCTGCCCCCCATTCCCAGGGCCAGGATGGATCTCTGGTATGACTCAGGCCCTGGTGTCACCCCTGGGAAGGTGCTCAGTGATGGTGACCTTCAGATGTCTGCCTCAGGATCCCAGAGTACATGCCACAGCACTGTTAGAGGACAGAGTTGGTGGCCACCAGCTCCCCATAGCGGGCCTGTGCAGCCTCCACAGCGCTGTGCACACTGGGAAACAGCTGCTCATCCTCAATTCCCTGGTCCTCCCCCAGGAAGCCCCCTCTCTGGAGGGCATCTCTCACCGAGGGGCTGCAGCAAGCCAGTAACAGGGTGACACCCAGGGCCCTGTAGTCTCGGCGCAGGTCCTGCAGCATGGCTATGCCAGCCATGTCCAGGAACAGCAGAGGGGCACAGTCGATGACCACTGTGTGGAACTCTGCTGCCATGGGCACCAGCCTGGCTCCACTGCTCGCAGGGTCCTTGCCCTCCACAGGGTCCCCTTCACCTGCCCCCAGCTCGGAGCCCTGCGCCTTCTTCCTGGCAGCCGAGCACCCCACATCTAGTCCAGTGAGGCTATAGAGTGACCGCAGGAAGAAGGCCTTGTTGGCATAGCAGAGTGGTCCCGCAAAGCGGAATACCCGTACACCAGCTGGGGGCACCAGGCCCTCAAACTCTGTGGCATCCTCGTAGAAGGCCGAGTCCCCAATGCGGGCAAGCAGGGCAGCCCGTGGGCGCTGTGTGCGTCCCACCAGGCTTAGCAACGAAAGGAGCAGCCCAGTCAGCAGCCCGGCCTCAACACTGACAAGCACACAGGTGGCTGCAGTGGCTGCCCAGACCAGCGCATCAGCTGGGCTTAGCCGCCACAGCTGTGGAAGATCCCTGACCTTGCGCAGGGCACCCCTCAGGCTGGCCACGATGACACAGGCTAGCACACTCCGCTGCAGGTCCTGGAACAGTGGCGCCAGTGCCAGCAGCACCAATAGCACTACAGCTGCGCTGACCAAGCTGGACACCTGTGTGCGGCAGCCAGTGGCTGTCTTCACCAGACTCTTGGACAGGGCAGCACCGGTGACATAGCAGTGGAAGAAGGCAGGCAACACGTTGCAGCAGCCCACGGCCAGCAGCTCCTGGTTGGCACGAACGGAGTAGCCGTGGCTGCGGGCAAACATCTCGGCCAGCGAGATGGAGAAGGCTGAGCCCACCAGAGCCAGGGACACAGCGTCCAGTGCCACGTGCCGCATCAGCTCCAGGTCTGGTGCCTGTGGGGGCACAAAGCCAGTGGGGATGTCGCCAGCCACATTCGAACCAAAATGCCTGTGGAGTTGCCCGAAGTGGGACACAAGTGTGGCCACCACGATGACCAGCAGCTCTGTGGGCAGTGGTACCCTTAGGCGGCGCCGGTAGCGATCTGAGAACTCCTTGCCTGCCAGCAGCACCACCAAGCACACGCCACTGGTGACCACATCGCACACGTTGACCTCCCCCAGGCCACGCAGCAGACTCAGCCACGTGCGGACCACCATCCCAGGGCCCTGGTGCCGGGGGACCCGCACACCCAGCATGTGTCTGAGCTGCGAGGTCAAGATGGTCACTGAGGCCCCCATGGCAAAACCATCTAACAGTGGCTGTGAGAGATAGGCAGACACGAAGCCCAGCCGGAGGACGCCCATGAGGACCTGTGGACAGAGCACATAGATCTCAGGCCACCCCGCAGGAGCCCTATGCCCAACATCACCCAGCAGGGGCACCAGCGCAGCACAGAGCCCACCAGCCCACAGATGCCAAGACATGCTCTGTGTTCTGCACACACCTGTGCCAGCAACACTGGGGCACACATGGGATACATGTGTGCAGTGGCTGGAATGCTCAGGGGTTCGTCAGGGGCAGCCCCCTCTTACGCAGTGGAACCCCAGAAGGGCTGCAAGGCCACCTGGGATTCCTGGCACAAGAGGCCACGTGAGTCTCAGTCCCATTCATCTGTGCTACCTGCCTGTGCTGCTGCTGGGCCTACTCCTGCCCTGTCCCCACCCCATCTCACTTTGCTCTCTTGGGGGCTCTGGCTTGGGGCTGCAGGACAGCTCCTCCTGCCCTACCCTGAACTTCTTCCCAGTTTCCATAGTGGTGGGTAGTGAGCACCAGAGAGAGGCCAGCCTGCAGGGCACCTGTTCCTCACCTGGTAAATCCCAGTCATCAGTGTGAGTGCAGTGGCCACACGAATGGCATAGCAGTCCCGCCCACAGTCCTGCAGTCCAGGCTCCAGCATGGTCACTGAACTGTTCAGGATGCTGCCATTGTCTCTAGGCCCTAGCCCATCCTGAGACGGGTCAAAGCCGGCCAGCTGGAGCTCGCGGTCCACCACCTGCCCCACTATGAGGCACAGCAAGCTGAAGATGCCCACAGACACGTGGTGCGAGGTTCCCAGGAGAAAGTAGATGAGGTTGGCAAAGAAGGACGTGTAGAGGCTGTAGATGGGCTGCAGTCCGGCCAGCAGGGAGTAGGCAATGGCCTGTGGCACCAGGATGATGCCGATGACCAGCCCGGACATGACATCACCTGCCAGGTATTCCCGGGGGCGGTACTGACGCAGCCAGCGTGTAACAGGGATCAGGTCCTGTACCAGTGCCCAGGCCTGTGGCATGCTGCACCTACAGCTGTGCTGCAGCCTGACCTTCAGCGTCTCCACCAGGCCTCGGGGCTTGGGTGGCTGCCTGCGGACCAGCACCAGGCTCCCACCCTGCTTCGGGATGTTAAGGGATGCATCCATCCTGTAGTGCTAAGCCTCCACCAGCCTGCAGGGAAAAGTGGGCATGGTCAGGTCTGTGCCCACTCAGAGCCTGGGAGCAAGGTTCAGACGAGATACCAGACAACAGCACAAGCTCCTGCTCCCCGCCCCACTGACCTTGGGCCCAGGCCTGCTGACTCTTGTGGATGGATGGTGGGTTTTGAGTGCTAGCATCTGGTCTCTGGGGAGATGTGATTGTCTTGCCTTAGTATGTAGGGGCTTGGGGTGCTGGCAGTAGCATAGGTGTCCGGTCCAGGGTCAGTGCTGGCCATGGGCTCTGCAGCTCCTACCTGAAATCCACCCTGAAGCCTGAAGGTGATGCCTGGGGGACGCCACAGCCCACATAGGGCTCAAGCCAGAGAATGCAAAAGAGGCCGCTGTGCAGCCCTGACCTCCAGCTACATATGCCTTTCCCCTCCCCAGCGCTCTGGTGTGGTGAAGGTCCCTGCTGTCCACAACATGCCCACACCAGCATCCTTGTCCCCTTCCTCACCCAAACCCTTGCCCACTCTCCTGTGAACACCTCAGGCTCTGGGCGTGGCATGGCAAGTCCTCTGCATTCTGTCTATTTATGTGGATGCCCCATCCCAGATCTGTGTCTACCCCACCCTCTACTTGCCCTGCTCCAGAGGGAGAGATGAGAGTCCTGAGACATGATGCCCTTTCCCTAAGTGCCAAAGGCCCTTTACAAATGTACAGTGTGCCGTGGCCCGGGCATGCTGCTCTGCAAACAGCGGCCTGGCCATCCCAGCACTTCCTGACCTTGCCTGGCCTGGACAGCTTGTGGTGCTAGCAAGGCGGTGCTCACAGCCCACACTGCCCACATGGGCGGCCTTGGGTTTGTCCTGTTTCAGGCTCCAAAGTACTTGTTTTTAAAGTTCCCTTCCCTTGTGGCAAGGTTAAACAAATAGTGTGTTGCCACCGCCCAGGACCCCCAGTTTATACCCATTCCCACTGGCACCAAGATTCCTTGAGACGGGAGGTTGGTGGGTGGCCCAGTATTTGAGGAGTGTTGTGAGAACCATGACCCCTTCCCCCTAAAACCCTTCTACACAGGTCCCTGGACACCTTAAGCTCACCCCCCAAGTCAGGGGCACTGATCGACTTTAGATGTTGCCCACTTTGTGCTCAAAGGGCCCTCAGAGAAATGGCAAGATCTGTTTCTGTTCCACTGCTCCACCCAATAAGCTGCCTCTGCTGTGGCCGGGTTGTTGGGGTATATGAGTCTTACCTGGGGGGCCTCCTGGGCTTGAGACCTTAGATATCAAGGGCCTGGGCCTGCTGCCGGGTGGATATCTGAGCCCAGCAAGGACGGCGAGGGTCTGGCGCTGACCTCCTGGAGCACTGTGTGTGCTGGACTGTTGGTTCAATTATTTACTCCAAAGACTGCTGAGTCATGGGTTTCCCTGATGCCTGACTGTTACCTGAGCGGCTAATCCAGTGGGCTAATCCTGCAAGTTGTACGGTAATCAGAGGCTCACAAATAATTACAGTTATTCAGGCCTCTGATAAGCTGGACACTAGCAGTGGGGCTCCAGCTGCAGGAGGGATGGGTGAGGAGAGGAGGGTGAAGCAGGGTGCACCCCCAGCCCTCTTAGCTCCAGGTTCCAAGGCCAGTGTACTGCTGCCCCCATACTTCAGGCTGGTCCCTGCCCTACAAGGGCCTGCTCTGGTCTGAGTGGAAGCAGGGTAGAAACCATCACAGCCAGCAAGCCTAGGCAGCCTTTGCCCAGTGGCTGTTTTGTGTCCTCCCATGGAAGGCAGGCACCAGGCTGCCAGTGTGCATATGGATACACAGCCCTGTGCAGCAGGACCTGGGTTCCAGCTCAGCCCCAGGTTGACCCACTCTGACTGGCCAGGTGCCTGGGTGCCAGGCACCCTGTCCTTAGGGCATTAGGGTCAGGCCAGTGGTACTTGCCAGCCTCAAGCTAGATGATCCTTAGAATGTCTACATTCATGCAGCACCTGAGATGCTTAGGGTGTGGTCCATGTGAAAGTGCCAAGGGCAAGCTTTGTTTTTAAAAGTGGCAGTTCAGACCCTTGGGCCCCATCTGGAGGTGGGTGATAAATCTGCAGCCAGGTGCTCAAGGGTGAGTAGCTGTATGCCATAGCACAGCTCCCTTTCAAGGGTGGCTTTCGCCTGGGGGCTTTCCTGATGCCAGGGGTGGGTGGGAACCTCTGGTAGGCTGTTTAGTGGGGCTGGAGGGCTAAGCTGTCCTGACCTGCTGTCCCTGCAGCCTCCAATGAAGGCCGGTCCAGCGTGGTTCTAGGCACAGAATGCCACCAACCCTGCTGTTCCTTGCCCAGGGTCCCTGAGAGGGGAATTAGGGTTAACAAGTGTTTTGCAGAACCAGCTGAGAGCCTAAGGCTCCAGGACAGGATGATAAGGTCGGGGTGGGGGGCACATTCCCAGAGAGGAGGTCCTGTCCCTCTCCATGCTGGAGCCTCCTCCATTGGCCTGCACCCTACCTGGTTCCCCACAACCTTGGGCCTGGCCAGGAGCTGCACTTAGGGCGTGGCTTGTGGGCAGGTGAGCACAGAAGAAAGAGCCTGGGCCGGCCAGGCTGCAAGGCTTGACACCCCAGGACCGAGCGCCCCACCTTGTTCCCAGGGCCTTTGCCAGATCCCCTCTTGTACCCCTGAAGTCCTGTTGCTACCCTGGGAGACTCCTTTGGGGCTGCAGAGCCTGGACCTTCTCACACCCAGCATCGGGGTGGGGGTGTTGTTTGCCTGGTTGTTGGGAGCTGTGGCTGGAAGGAGCCCTTTCGCGTGGGTGTAGTGGGGTGAGTGGCAGTGGCTCCTGTGAGCAGATAAAGGCTTCGTTAGTGCTGGAGGACCGCCTCTGACAGTGATCTGCTTGGTTACCCGCAGAGCGGCTATGGGACAGTTACTGGGGGAACTGCAGGGGCGGGGTGCTTGGAAGAGGGCAGAGCTGGCAGGATCCTGGGCTCAGGGAGCAAGGGGTCACCTGGGTGCACAGAGAATGGAGACTGCCATTGCCTCGCCCCTACCTGCCTGGTGCCCACCTCTAATGAGCACACGCCCTCGGGCTGCATCCACCTTGTCAGTGCAGCGGGACCCCTCGGCTTCCTGTCTCTCCGTCGGGCCCGCCCACTCCGTGCATAGCAAAGAGAACCGCAGCCCTGCAGCCCTCCTGTTCAGTCTCTGGTCCAGCTCCGCGCAGGTGCTGACTGCCTTCACTCTGTCTTCGCAGCGACAGTTTACAATGAGCCCACTGATTTGAAAGCGCACCGTGTTCCCTACCGCGGCGGGGCGCACTGGGCTCGGGGGCCAGAGGCGAGCTTGCTCAAGCTCCTAGGCCTGGACAGCAGTGCAGGGCACCCTCGCCCTGGGCCAGCGCATTGTCCCCTGGGGCGGAACCGTGTTGCGCGCTCCGGGCACGCTGGGCTCCCCGCCAGAGAAGGCGCGGCCCCGCTGCTCACCTTGCGCATTCTCGCCCGCTCCCTGTGCGCTCGAGGCCCCGCCTTCCCCGGGCACGCGCGTCTCTGCGTGCATGCGCGCCTCTGCCTCACACTGCACGCAGAGCCCCTCGACCCGCGAACGTGCACGAGTCTCTTACCCTGGTGCAAACGTGGCCCCCTCTCGCCCCCAGCACCCCGGCTGCGCGCTCCCTCGTCGCGCACGCGCTCTTACCCGGTAGGCCGCTCCGAGATCCCTGGCGCACGCGCTGTCTTGAGGCTGGGGCGGGGGCTAGCGCGATGAATGCACCCTTTTGTGCGGCTTCCCGGCCGAAGGCAGTGCACCCTACCTCTCCAGGTTGGCCCCGCTCGGTGGCGGGCTCTCACTCCAGCGGAGGCCAAGGAGGCGGAGCTGCGCACAAACCGTGGGAGGAGAGGTCCTCGGCGGGGGCCAGGGGTACCCCACACCCCCACATTCCTGATGCTGAGGTTAGCCCCAGCCTTCAGATGCCAGTATCCGCTGGAGACGCTTCAGAAGTATGGCTCCTGCAGTGTGCTGTGCTATTTGGTGCTATTTGGAGTCGTGGCCGGGATGGGGAGCTCCAGAGCCCCTACGCATCTGTATTCCAGCGGCACTTATGGTTACCCAAGTATCCATCGCGTCGCGTATTCATTTGCTGTTCCTTACGACCTTTGGATGGAGGGGGAGGGGAGCGTGGAACCCGCAGGGCATCGCGGGTTCCTTGGACAGAGAGGGCAGTGGCGGGGGAACAGGGCACCTGGTAAAGGGCAGGCCCTGGGCCTTGTACATCGAGGGAAGTGTTTGGGAACTGGACTTGCAGTGTCTAGGTCAGCACCAGGCCGGCCGGGCTGTGGCACTATGGTGACCTATTGTGCTGTCCACCGTGGTGCCCTGCCCTTGTCCCTGCACCACTCTCTTCAGAGCCCCACCCATGGTGTGGTATCCTCACCAGCACTGCCTCGGGTGGCCCTAGACACCCTCAGCTCATCGAGAATTCCACAGGGGACACTGTCCCCATCACCTTGAAGATCCATCTGCTCTAGCCCCTCAGCACCCCTCAGGGGGCCCACTGCAGCCCCCACTGGACTTCTTGCTCCTGCTCCGATCACTTTTGAAATGCCGGAACTCCAGAGGCCCCATTCCTGAGTCAGCATCCAGACATGCGTGACCCCTGGCTGCCTTCTGCTCTCAACCCCTGAGAGCCCTTCCTACTTGAGGGCCTTTACACTTGGCAATGTCCCAGACATCCTCATGCTGCTGTGTCCTTCAGAGAGCCCCTTTCTCCTGGCCTGCTACCTCCTCAGCCTCATCAAACCCTTGTATATCCGGTGTTCTATTCCAGGCCCAGGTGGCTGCCCAATAACACCTGTCCTTTGCGGCCTGACCCAGGGTGGGACAGTTTGAGGCAGGAAGCTCTCCATCTCCCTTTCTGCTCTTTCACATGGCCTGTTGAAGGCCAGGAGAGGGATGAAAGTGCCACTAGGCCAAATCTGGGGTCCTGGCCTCCAGGAGAATTACCAGCTTCCCCCCATTCCTCCCCACAGCACCTCACTTCAAGTTGGCTGTCTTCAGGACTCTGTCCCCTCAGCACCCCAAGCTACCCATCCTGCTGCCCCTTTTCTGCAGGACCTGGCTGCCCCCAGCTCCTGAGCATCATAGCTGTACTGAGTCCTGTACCCCAAATCATCCATCCTTCAAAGGCTTAGGGGTGGGATGACCTGTGCAGTCTGGCTTGTACTGGGCTGTGAGTGGCTGAGAGGCCTCCCTGGTGTTGGTGTTTTCCAAAGGGAGCAGCCCATCCAGGAGCTGGATCCTCCTGCATGGCACCAGGCAGTCTCTGCTTGCTCACATGTGGCCACAGTTCCAACAAGGAGCACTGAGACTACTGCACCCCTCTGATCCCAACTATCCTTCAGCAGGGGGGCTGCCGGACAGGGCCTGAGGTACAACTTCACTCACCTGGACGCCTACCTGGACCTCCTCAAGGAGAACCAACTCTTCCCTGGTGAGTAGCATCCCTGGCCTCTTCTCCCTCTTGGCCCTTCTGGTGGCAGTGTGCTCAGGACAGGGATGGTGCCAGGCAGCTGGTGGGCGGTGGGCACTGTTCCTGTATTGCAGGGTTCGAACTGATGGGCAGCCCCTCTGGACACTTTGTGGACTTTGAGGACAAGCAGCAGGTGTTTGAGTGGAGGGACCTGGTCTCCATGCTGGCCAGAAGATACATCGGTGTGTAGGAGAGGGCTATGGGGGCTCCCCTGGCAGACTCCCCATTCCCCAGGCCACCCTGAATCTTCTGTCATGAGCCCATTGAGCCAGGGTTTCCAGGAGGTGGGGAACCACCTCCAATTAGACACTCAGTCCCACACCAACCTCCACTCCGTGTGCCCAGCCCAGCCCTAAGTGGGCTTGGCCCTTGCTGGTCCTAAGGGTGGAGGCCACTCTGCAGGCAGGTATGGCCTGGCGCAGGTCTCCAAGTGGAACTTCGAGACGTGGAATGAGCCGGACCACCATGACTTCGACAATGTGTCCATGACAGAGCAAGGTGGATGATGTTTGCTGGGATCCTGCAAGGTACCTAGGGCGGGGTTGGAGGCAAGGCAGTGCACCAAGGACACTGGGCACCCCCCTTCTCCAGGCTTTTTAAACTACTACGATGCCTGCTCTGAGGGCCTGCGTGCTGTGAGCCCCAAACTGCGACTGGGCGGTCCCGGTGACTCCTTCCACCAGCCCCCAAGGTCCCCACTCAGTTGGGGCCTCCTGCGGCACTGTGCCCATGGCACCAACTTCTTCACTGGCGAGCGGGGTGTACGGCTGGACTTCATCTCCCTGCACAGGAAGGCGAGTTCCCCACCCCTTACTCCCTGCTCTCCGGCCATCCGGCTCCGTGTGCTGACACCTTGCCCGTGCTGCAGGGTGCAGGCAGCTCGATTGCCATCCTGGAGCAGGAGGCCGCAGTCCTAGGCCAGATCCAGCGACTGTTCCCTGAGTTCAAGGACACCCCCATTTACAATGATGAGGCAGACCCACTGGTGGGCTGGTCGCTGCCGCAGCCCTGGAGGGCAGATGTGACCTATGCGGCCATGGTGGTGAAGGTGGGCTGGGCCTTCCCGCTGCGGGCGCAGTAGCAGGGCCAACTGAGGTCCCAGCTGGCCTGCCATCTGCAGGTCATTGCCCAGCATCAGAACCTGCTGATTGCCAACGTCAGTGCTTCAGGCTACAGGCTCCTGAGCAACGATAACGCCTTTCTGAGCTACCACCCACACCCGTTCTCGCAGCGCACGCTGACGGCGCGCTTCCAGGTCAACAACACGCGGCCGCCGCATGTGCAGCTGCTGCGCAAGCCGGTGCTCACGGCCATGGGTTTGCTGGCCCTGCTGGGTGAGCGGCAGCTGCCCGGGCGGCGGGCGGCCAGGGGCCTGGGCCAAGTCCCCGAGGAAGGGGCAGGACAGTCGAGGTAGGGGCAGGATGGTCGGTCTTAAGCAGAGCGTAGGTTCCCAGTCGCGCTGTCTCTTGGGATGCAGCTCCGCCCCGCCCAGCCCGGGACCCGGGTAGGAGAGCACAGGGATGGGGCGGGCACAGCGCCGTGTGACAGCCCCTCGGCCTTCTAGACGGAGAACAGGTCTGGGCCGAGGTGTCGCGGGCCAGCATGGTGCTCGACAGCAACCACACGGTGGGTGTCCTGGCCACTGCCCACCGTCCTGAGGGCCCCGATGACGCCTGGCGCGCCACAGTGCTGCTCTACGCGAGCGACGACGTGTGCGCGCACCCGGGCCGCAGCATGCCGGTGACCGTGAGCCTGCGCGGGGTCCCGGCGGGGCCGGGTGAGTGGGGCGCCGGGGCAGGGCGGGGCGCCGGGGCAGGGCGGGGCGCAGCCCAGTAGGGCGGGGCCTGGAGAGCCGACCCCCCCACGTCCTGCCTCGCAGAGCTCGTCTACACCACCCGCTATCTGGACAACCGGCTTTGCAGCCCGCAGCGCGAGTGGCGGCGTGCGGGCAGCCCAGCCTTCCCCTCAGCGGCGGAGTTTCGGCGAATGCGCGCTGCAGAGGTGCGCGGCCGCGAGAGGCTGGGGGAGCCCCGGGGTCCGAGGCGGGCGCCAAACTCGGCTCCGTTGTCCCCAGGACCCGGTGGCCGCCGCGCCACGGCCCTTCCCCGCCGGTGGCCGCCTGATGCTGCGTCCTGAGCTCGCGCTGCCCTCGCTGCTGCTGGTGCACGTGTGCGCCCGCCCCACGGGACCGCCGGGCCAGGCAAGTGGCCTTGAGGCCTCCTTTCCCCAGGGTGCCCAGTTCACCCACCCTCACACCTGCTTCTCGCCACCAGGTGACCCGGCTCCGAGTGCTGCCCCTGACCCGCGGGCAGCTGGCTCTGGTCTGGTCTGATGAGCGAGTAGGCACTAAGTGAGTGAGTGTAGTGTGACCTCTGGTGCCCACCTATCCTCACCCCACCCTCCACTGCGCCATGTAGTTACTGGCTGTGCCCCTCGTCCACCCCTTCCCAGATGCATCCTGTCAGGTAGCCCTGTGTGGGGCGTGGGGTCCAGCTACCCACAGTGTGGCCTCTGCACCTAGCAGGAAGAATGCCAGGAAGGAGGCTGGCAGAAGGAGATTGTGGCCACCCAGGCTCCTATGGGTCACTGACCCTCCCTCCCCTGTCCTCCCTAGGTGCCTTTGGACTTATGAAATCCAGTTCTCCCCGGACAGCAAGGTGTACACACTGATCAGCAGGAGGCCGTCGACCTTCAACCTCTTTGTATTCAGCCCAGGTGCACCCATGGCCACAGCCAGGGGTTCAGCCCCTCCTGTGCTGGGTCTTACACATAGCTGGTGGAGTGGGCCTGGGGACTCGGGGACATGGTGGGTTAAGGTGCACACACTAAAGGTCACATGTATCTTGTGTTTGCAGACACAGCTGTTGTCTCTGGCTCCTACCGTGTGCGAGCAGTGGACTATTGGGCCCGGCCAGGCCCATTCTCGGACCCCGTGCCATACTTGGAGATCCCTGCCTCCTGAGAGCCACCAGCTCCAGCCTGACCAGTCCAGAGCCAAAATGGGCCTGCTGACCACTGGCTGGTCAGCTAGTTGTTGGCTTCTTCCTACCCACTCTGTGTCTCTAAAGTGCCTTTCTGCCTATCCATTTTGGGGTCAGCCGCTGTGGACCAGCTTGGGTGGACAGGGGCTGGGACCAAGGGAAACAAGGAGGAAAAGTGAGGACCCTTTTCTGCCTTCTACTGGTCAGCACCCCCAGGCTAGGGAAGGGAGTTGCTGTAAGCACCTAGGGCACTGCTGGGTGTGTTCCACAGCTCAGTAGACTACAGCCAATAGAGAAGGCCTCCAGTGCCCACTGTGTCCATGTGACCCCTGTGTCCATCCTGGCTCTTTGAAGACATGGGGCTAGGGCACAGCTCTGCTCCTGCCCACTTCTGGGTGGCCCACTGGACACATATGTATGTGTACCACTTCTGTACTTTTCCCTTCTTGCCAGCAGCCTCCAAGAAACATGTCAGGAAGCCTTTGGCAAGGAGTGGCCTGGTGGCAATTAAAGCCTCCTATTTGGGGACACTGTGTATGCCCCATCCTCACTGTGCTGGGCCACTGAGTCATGTGGCCAGGTGACTGGCATTGGGTGTCCAGTGGGGCACGGCATCGAGTCTGGAGCTGCATTCCAAGTGGAGAATGGGGTGTGGCAGCAGAGGTAGCCATCACCTTGGTCTGATGGCTTTCTACCAATGGTGCCATGTTGTTCCACAGCCTGACCTGCTGAGCCCTTTCCTGCCAGTGTTACCTGTTGCCCAGGAAGTGGGTGAGCCCCCACCCAGAGTCCCACCCAGCTCCAGGCTTGGAAGGAGTGACAGACAAGGACATTTCATCTTTCTGCAGGGTATCCCACCATTTCACTGCTTTCAGGTCTCTGTACACTTCCTGGGGTGGGGGGAGACCTGCAGCATTCCAGGGTTTCTCTCCCACCATGTGGGAAACTTGGCCTTCTGAGGCATCTAGGTGTACATTACCTCTTGCTCACTGAGTCAGTTAGCGGAATCAAGAACCCCTTGCCAGCACTGGGAGGCTGAGGCAGGAAGTTCACAAATTCAAGCCCAGCCTTGGCAACTTTCAGATTTAGCACTTTCTCACAACGTAACTTTAAAGAAGGGGCATCTGGGAGAAGTCAGGTGTGGCAGTGCACACTAATCCCAGTACTCAGGAGACTGATACAGGAGTATGAGTACAAGTTCAAGGCCAACCAGAGCTATGTAGGGAGTTCAAGACCAGCCTGGACTATATATAATGAGACCTGTCTTGAAAGAAAGAAAAAAAGGCTGGCAGGCAGCCTGCGGGTGTACAGTAGTTTGTCGTAAAGACTCTGGGGTCAGTCCCAGTGCCAAAAAGCAGGAGAAGTGTGGGGAGAAGACCCTGCTGGATGGTATTTGGTCATGGAAGAGTAAAGGTGTGCTGATGGTTCTGTCACATGAAGCCTGACTATCTTGGTTCTTTGTGGTAGGGATAGAAAAGAAAGCATTAGTACCAGATAGCTCAGGCTGGCTGATTCCTGCCCAGGCCTCAGCTACGATTTGCATTGCTCCAGTTACACGATGATATCCAACATCCAGCACCCATCTGCAAGCTACTTGGAACATGGACAGGCCCTCCCAGACCCCACCCTGCACTCAGGACTAGAGGAGGACCTGCAGGAAAGGTGTGGGGCCTTGCAGATGGGCTGGCCATACCATCTGCTGCCAGGGCCCAGGCCCAGGCCCTCTGAGCAGTGGGCCATGAGGTCTTCAGACAAGAATGGAGCATTCCCCGGGAGAGGCTGCATGCTTCCTCTTTGCACTGAGTGAAGCCAGTGGCCTGGGCAGATCCCACTCTAGGGGGTGCTGCCTCTTCTCCAGGGCTCTGGGCCCACAACACAGCTTGGGCCAGGACCTGGATGGGAGGCCTGAGCCCCACAGACTTGCACCCCTGCTTGCTGTTTCCAGCAGTGCTTGACTGCTGAGGGTCCCTTCTCAGGACTCTGCGTGTCTCCTAAGGGCATATCATCCTAGAAACCTCCTGGTGTGAGGCTGGCTCTGACTCATCCCTGCCCCTGCACAGGGGCGTGGCATCCCCCACAACTGCCAGGTGTGTGGTGCTGGCCTTGTTCCAGGGCCTCTGGCCATCATATCACCCAGAGACCCTGAACTGTCCCAGACAGATTCCCTGTGCCCAGGTAGAATCACTACCCCTCCTGGTGTTGCTGGCTATACAGGTTGATCTGGGGTAGAGGTGTGGGAATGGGGTCCCAAGGAAATGTGGTGCCAGTCCTCCAGGCAGGCCCCTCGGTGCTAGTGGTGGGGAGGGGGTGCCTGCCTGCAGCACTTAGGTCCTCCCATGTCTACATGGCAGTGCTTCCCTCAGCTGCTACTCCTCTGGGCTCTGTCTCTTCTCCAGAGGAGACGCTCAGGCTTTGAGTCCTGCCATTGCCATGGCAACCCTGACTCCCCCTCATTCTGCCTGATCTGTGATGGGAGTAATCTGAGTAACAAAAATGCTATTTCCCTGCCAAGCAAGGTTAGCTTAGTTCTTCCACTACGACCACCTGATTCCACAACACTATTTGGAGGTCTGTGTCCTGCACCACTTCTGGCCCAGTTAGGGAGGGGGTGGGAGGAGACTGTCCAGGCTGCAGTCCTGGACACAATGGCTTTTGGCTGACACAGGCCCTACCTGGCTCCCAGGACTCCTTAGGGCTGTGGGTTGGGTCTGGTCAGGGCACACAAAAGCCTAGGTGTGGTGCTCACAGTCTGCAGGTCTCTTTCCTGGGCTCTACTTAGGCATGACCAGGCAGAACAAGTCCTGCCCAAGTGAGCTTGGGCACTCAGCCCAGGTCAGGGCCCTCCATGGCCCCTGGTTGAGGCCCTCCTGGGTGGACACAGGACGGCACCCTGTGAAGTTCCCCAGTACCTACGGGCCTTCCTTGTTAAGGCAAAGGCTGGCTTAGATACCTCTAGGCCAAGCCCTGAGGTCTATTCATGGCCCTCTGTGACCCTCCAAGGGCCCCACAGGGCCTTGGTGACCACCAAGTGGGAAAGCAATTCCTTCAGTTCAGCCCATGCACTAGGTTTCCACCACTGCTGCCCCTGCCTAGCCCCAGTAAGCACCAGAAGCTGCTCTTCGCCAGTGGTCACACTGGGGCATTTCCTCCAGAACTCAGGAAGCCACACCTGCTAGCACCCAGCCATGTCCACTCTGGCCAGGGCAGGGATCTGGTGCTGGCCAGGGACACATCTACCACAGCAGCAGGCTGCTGAGCCCACGGTGTCTGCTGCATCCTGTGACTCATGGCAGGCAGGACTGGGGCCCGTCAGCAGCCACGGGCCCCAGCAGGCCCAGGTGTCTCCCGAGAAGGCTCTATCTCGTTAGCTTGCTGCAGTGAACAGACCCAGTGACTGCTCAGGTCTAAAGTCAGAGGTTGGGGACCCTCGAGGTGGGGCTGCAGGGAGGCAGTGCTGTAGTCACCTGCTCTTCTGTGAGCATGCTGGTCCCACCCTGGGCTGTGTGTTGTCACACTACAATGGCTTCTCAAGTCGACCACCCCACTTGCCACCATGTTGGGGTCAGGATCCATAGGGGGATTTGGGGACATTCATTCAGCCAAGATGGGGCTGTGCCCTCTTGACTGGGGCTGCTCCAGGCAATGTGATTGGTCACTTGCAGCACCCAAGTGTCCCTTGAAATCCAGGCCTGTCACTGTCCGTCTACTGTGGCATGGGGCACCTGTGTGCTGAGGAGGAGGTGCCCGTGCTGGGGTGGCAAGGCCCATGACAAGATCTGTGTGGGACAGTGCTTCTGCTCAGGGGCCACCTCTCAGTGTTGACCTGGTGTCTCCTGTTGGCTAACATCTTTCCTGAGGCCGGCCTGACAGGACAGCTTGGGTTATGGCAGGAGGATGGGAAAAGTTTGGCTCAGTCTGAACTGATGTTGTGAGTGGACATGGAGGCCAAAAGGAGTCAGCACACCTGTCAGACAAAGATCCCATGAGTCGGGCAATCTCTGGAATGCACTGGTAACATTCACAGCAAGGGAAAGGGGTGCGCGCCACTGCTGGAGGCTGCACGGATGGTGCAGGATCCATCTCCTACCTGGCTGGCATGCATGGAATATGGTCTGACAGGCAGCTCTGGAACTCACGGCAACCTGGAGACAGTACAGCCAGGGAGCCTGAAGGGTGTCCCAGAGGGGCAGTGACAGTTACACACAGTTGTAGAGCTTCAGCGGCAGCTCTGTGAAGATCAGCACCTGGGCCAGAGTCCACAGCACAAGCCAAAGAGCAGCCAGCGGCTTCGTCTTTCATGCCCTGAGGAGTTTGGTACAAGCAACACATGCTCATCTTATACAGTCTACAAATAACATGTAACCCTATGGTGGAAAAGGGTATTTTTATTATGGTAAAACATAATTTATGTAAGTTTCTTGAAAGAGTTCACAAGGTAAGTATTTTGGCAGGCAGGCCATGTGGGTGTGGTTACCCTACAGGTTGTCACAGGTGCACGGGTCATAGTGTTATCCCAAGCTAGTTTAGATTCAGAAAGAAAGTTTAGAAGCAGACAGAAGTATGAGGTGGCTTCTGTTCTGGTTGTCAGCTGAGAGTGTGCCCTTCACCCTAAAAGCTGTCTCCTGCCCCTCTGCCTCCCTCTCTGTTGTTCCTGACCTGTGCCCAGCCCTCAGTCTTCACTGGAGATCAACAAGTATTCAGTGTCTTATACCTGTGGCCCCAGCCACCTGGGCAGCTGAGGTGGGAAAAGTGCTGGAGCCCAGGCATTTGAGACCCTGTCCTAAAAAAAAAAAAAAAAAAAAAAAAGGTAGATGGGCTTTTCCTACAGTTTTATTCACATGGATCACAGGGTTCCTGCTCACTTTTCTCACTGGCTTCCGTGTGGCCATGTGGAGCCACCTGTTGTCCGTCTCCTCTCATCTGTGAGTTACCTCAGTGGAGTGTGGCGCCATTGTGCTGCCTGCTCTTTTCTGGCCAATGGCCTGGTGGTCTCCAGGTTGGGGCTGTCACAAACAAGCAGGAGTTGAGCCCAGGGCCTTTGCACTGAGCTACATCCTAACCCTTTTAAATTTTTGCTTTTAATTTTGACAAAGGATCTCCCTAAATGTTTTTTTTTTCTTCTTATGAATTTTTTTTCTTTTTTCTTTTATAATTTTATTTAAAGAGGAAAAAACAAAACAAAATAAAACAGAATAAAGGGTAGCAACCATACAGTATTCCAAGGAAAAAAGGAAATAAAACCTAAGAAATTATTACTTGACTAATTACATACTGACTTCTTGGAAATAGTTGTTCAAATTACAAAGTTAAAACATGTAAAGTAGACATTCAAACAGTGAGACTGTTAACAGTTCTGCTCCACGATCTGACAAAGACAATATGGTTATCCATCTTACCCACTCAAATATACATGCAATTATATCAATAGGGTAAAATTGAACACAACAAAATAGAGCAATGCGGATCACAAGAAAGTAATGTAAGACATAAATTTCAAAGCTAGACAATTGGAGATATTCACTCGCTATCACATTGACTCTTGTTTTCTTCCAAATAGTTGTCCATATTGTCACATATAGGGAATTCACATAAAACAACCTAGTATGGAATTGATCTGAGCAGGACAAGGAGGGCATTACAGGTCTTCAAGATCATACATTAGGGAAGCCATGAATGGCTGTCATAGTGTCTCGCATTCTCCTCAAAACAGCTGTCCATACCTTAATGTGTGTTGAACTTAAACAAGGCAAATCAAGCTAAGATCACTTTGAACAAAAAGTGATAGTTTTGCTGGACTTCACATCATGACATTATGGAATCAGCACTGGGTATTAGTGTCTCTTTTTCTTCAAAGTAGTTGTTTATTTCAACATGTGTTATATAGTTGGTTCTCATAAACTGTTTATAAGCTCTACACATGCGTGAGTCTCTACATGTATATCTATCATTTCTGTATTAGCAGGAAAAACAAAACAAAGCAAGATA
>PVJX010000925.1:111129-161598 GCA_004027295.1 Dolichotis patagonum
AAGTAATAATCAAACCAGAGTGGGTATCTTAGTGAATCTTGTCATCTTCAGTGTAGTTGCCTATACTCTTAGACTTGATGTTATCCATCACAACAGATTTAAATAAAATCAGTCAATACAAAGTAGCAATCTAACAAACCAGATTCAAATAAGATCAGCCATAATAAGACAGTATAAGTTATAAAGGGATTCAGATTAAATTGATAGGAAAATTAGGGGTGATTACCATAATATGTCCTCTTATTTTTGGGATAGCTGACCATGTCCTCAAGTCTAGCGTAAGCAGACAAACGTGTCCCCGAGAACTGCTGGACTGCCCGACCTCCGACTTCAGGGTGGCTGTGGTGGGAATTCACGGTGCCTCTGGGTGGGTCGTGTGCAGTGCCGGTCCCGGTGAGCTGCACGCAGGGCTGTTCAGCTCCTTGCTCCGGCGGCTCAAGCCAGTCGCTTTAGCTTGGATCGCTTGTTCAGGTCAGGCAGGAATTCAGGCGTCTCGAGGTGGTGCCGTGCTCGCTGATCTTATCTTCACTAATAGTAGCCCAGGACCTCTTATTCGAGCGGGTTTTTGCGCTTTAGTTTCTTTCTGGGTTGTGAGAGTCTATCTCTTCTTCTCTTCTTCTTCTTCTTCTTCTTCTTCTTCTTCTTCTTCTTCTTCTTCTTCTTCCTCTTCCTCTTCCTCCTCCTCCTCCTCCTCCTCCTCTTCCTCTTCTTCTTCCTCCTCTTCCTCTTCTTCTTCTTCTTGTCTTTTTGAGAGGGTTTTGCTATGCAGTTCAGGCTGGCCTTGAACTCACTTTGTAGCCCAGCTGACCTCAAACTTGCAGCATCCTTCTGCGTCAGCCTCCCGAGTGCTGGGATTACAGGTGTGTATCACCATGCCCTGCTCTTGTTTTTTGTGCTTAGATTTTTTTTTGAGCCTTTTGCAGCTGTGGGTCTGTTTTCATTAGCTATGGAGAAAGCTGGACTCTTTTTCTTATTTTTTGTTCTCTACTTCACTCTCCTCTCCTATGGGTATTCCAATTTTCCTGGCATTTCTCGGCCTGCCATGATGTCATAGCCTGTTTCTCTCTGCTTCATTTTGGATAGATCTGTCTTAGTCCAGATCAGGAATCCTCATTTTGCAGTTTTTCATTAATCACAATCTGACCATTCCTTTCAGGCACTGTCTTCACCTCTAGCAGTTGGGCTGTGGTTTTAGGTTCCCTTTGTCTCTGAGCAGGCATGTGGACCCAGCAAAGGACTGTGTGTGTGCTGCCCACCCACTAGCTCTGCTTCTGTCCCTGCTGGGTCACTCCGGACTGATGCCTGCCCCCATCCCCACTGGGTGGGTTGTAATTTTGCGCTGCTTCTCACACCTGCTGGTTTGAACAGACTGAAAGTTCGATGGTTTTTCCCTGTGTTCCTGGAAACACTCCTGCTTGTGTCTGGAAGGTGTCTGAGTTACTTGGCAGCTCTGTGACCCTTCCTTAAGTGGGAGCAGAGCTGTCTGTTCAGGGGTGATCCTTCCCTCCCCCCTCCTACTCGGCACTCCTTGACTCTCAAGGCTCCTGCTCCAGCTGTGGACAATGCCACCTGCCTGGTCCCAGGTGGCTATGGTTCTCTCTGTGTGCCTGTCTCCTACTTGGATGTTTTCTTCTATCACTGAAAACTTGGGGTGCCCCTCTGTGATGCCTGCGACTCTGCATACCCTTCTGGGCTCCCTGCACCTGCATTCCACCTGGCCCTCACAACTGGTGGTAAGCAGAACATTTGTGGGGTCACCATCCTAGGTGTGGATACCCACGAAGTGAGTTTCACATATATTTGTCACTAGTCACTTTTTGTGGTTGTTTTAGAGTGTGAATCAGGTCCCTGCCCCTGGCTCGGTTCGCTCCCCACCTGTTTGGGATCTCTGCACCTGCAAGAGGCCCCCTCCAACTTCTGCTACTCAGCGCCACCTGCAGCCTGGAGAGGAGGAGGGAGGGGCTGGTGCAGACAGGACAGGTAGCCCTTAGTTCATGAAGGTGAACGAAAGTCGCAAAAAGGGCGAGAGGTCCTGTGGGTTTACCTACACGAGGCAACCCATGTCAACCCTGTGGAGAGGTCACGAGACTGAACACAGGCCGGGCTCGTGGCCCGGAACCGTCGCTCTAGACTTCACCTTTAAAAGTATAGGGGTCGCTCCTGCCGCTGTGGTCCGCTTTTGAGGGGCAGCTAGGCCACGAGTGGGTCGGGCCGGCGGGCTGCGCGCGGCTTCCGGCTTGGCGGCCGGCGGGGCCCAGGCGGGACGTGGCGGGGTGGGGCAGGGTCGGGCAGCTGGAGAGCCGCCGCCAGGGGGCAGCCGCGCACCGGGACGGGGAGGGGGCGGGGAGCAGCTGGCAAGGTCGCGGCCAGGGTGGGCCGCATCTGTGCCACTTGGGGTGGGCACCTGCCCTCGACTACATTTCACCTTGTGTCTACCTCCCTCTTCGGACCCGAACACTCCGAACCATCTTGGCGCGCACCTGCCCTGGACACCACACACCTGCCCAGTGCACCGCACACTTGCCATGGGCACTGCACGCCGGCCCAGCGATTAACATTGGGGTGGCATCCCCTCCGTGAAGTTCAGGCCCCATGTCGATGACCCCGGGTGGCCGCGTCCCCAGGTGACCCGGGACTCGCTATGTCATGCCCTGCGCGGGTCAGTGGTCTCGCCGCTCTCGACGCGGCCTGGAGGAGGGAGCGGCGATTCCAGAGGGGCCCTGTGGCCGGGGTCACCGACTCGGCGGTCGCGGTGCAGCAGAGGGTGCTGCAGACCCGGGCGACGCAATGTTGGGCCGGGATGTGGGGGCCCTGTGGGGGCAGGCTCGGCATCTTGGCCCCCGACGTGGCCGCCACCTGCCCTTCAGGATCCCGGGCTAGGAAGACGTCTGCCCGCAGAGCAGGGGACGAAGGCCGCGTCCTGCCTTACTGTGGGCCGTGTCCCTATGGTCACCGTCACCGCCGGAGCCGCGGGAAGACACCAGGTGAAAGCTCAGGTCAGCAGGGAGCCTCTCCGGCAGGGTCCCCGAGCTGCTCCGGGTTCCCTCAGCGCCAGGGGGTGGCCTGGGCTGGGGACCGGGCAGCCGAGGCAACTCTAGTGGTCGGCACGGGGTGGGGCGGGCACAGCGCCCTCGCAGGAACGGTCCAGGCCTGCTTGTCTGCGCGGGCGGGGGAGTCGGGGGCGCGGTGGGTCGGGGAGCAGGAGGCGGGGCACCCCTGGGGCGCCGCCCGCCAGCCCTAGCGGCCACCGCAGAGCTAGGGTTAAGCCGGGGCCTGGCTGGCGCGCGTGCCGATTGGAGAAAAGTTGCGGGGCGGGGTGGGGCTGGGGGCGGGCCTGCGTGCAGCGATTGGCCGGAAGTTGTGCGGGGCGGAGCGCGCGGCGGGCTCGGCGCTCGCTCCGGGAGAGTTGACAAAGCCCCGCAGGGAAGGACGCCTCGCGGCGCGGCGCCCCGGGCCCCTCGCCCCGCCGCCTGCGCCCGCCGCGCCCCGCCCGCCGCCTCTCGCCGCCGCCCGCCGCCGCCCTCGCCCCGCCGCCCGCGCCCAGGTAGCGCCGCCCCGCCCCAGGCCGGGCCCGGGGGCGCAGGGGGCGGGATGCGGCGCCCCGGGCGGCTATGACCGCGACGCGCTGCCTGCGGGCCCGACCCTGACCCGCCGCCGGCCGAGGTGAGCCCAGCCGCGCCGGGGATCCGGGGGGCGGGGGCCTTGGCTCAGGTCGCCACCGCCCCCCGCCGGGCCGGCCCCGCCCGCCGCCCCACGTGGGCCCCGGCGCAAATTTGTTCGCTAATGGCGTAGGCGATTATCTGCTCGCCGCGCGGTGTGTCCCGCGGGCAGGGCCGGGACCCAGACGCGCGGGGGCGCGGGGCGCGGTAATTAGCGTGAATCCTTTGTCTGCCTTTGATCGCTAGCCGCTCCCGCCCGCAGCGCGGCACCCGGGGCCCGGACCCCGACCGCGGCCGCGAGATGTCGCCGAGCCCGGCGCTGGTGCTGCTGCTGCCGCCGCTGCTGCTAGGGGCGCTCCCGCCGGCCGCCGCCGCGCGAGGTGAGTGCTGGCGCCACCCCTTCCCGTCAGCCCTGACCCCTGCCACAGTGCCCGCCTGGCACGAGCTGCTGCCTCGCCTGCCCTCTCCCCGGGGTTCTGCAGCCTGCCTCCTGCACCTCTAGCTCGCCCGCAGAGTGCTCTCAACTTACCTACGAAATACTTCACCTCACTCCCCCTGGATCCAGTTCCCCCTGCACAGCCCTGCTTCTCTACACCCTGAGCTCACCCATAGAGTACCCCCAGCTCACTCTGAGTCACCCTCAGCTCACCCCGGGGGAGCCCCAGCTCATCTCCAAGGTACCCCCAGTTTGGCCATGGGGCACTTTCAGCTGACCCTCTGCATACCCCCAGCTCACCTATTGGGCCCAGGTCACTTGGCTTGCTGCCTCATTGGCTCAGGACACACTTGTGGGCTTGCATGCGCGTTTTCACACATCCATGGATGTGGAGGGCAGCTGGTCACCCTGTAGGTTTGTAGGGACTGGGCTGTTTGTGGCCACAGTGGACTCAGGTGGGTCCTTGGGAACCTGCTGGCACCCCATATGGCCTGGCTGGGGTATGGATGACACCGGTAACATCTGATATCTGGGTCTCATCCTGACGCAGCCCTGGGAGCTGGGCTGCTTATCCAGGCTAGAGGGTCCCCCAAGCATGAGAGACCATTGCATGGTAGGGGTGGTCTCAGGCTGATACCTGAGGACCTTGGGTGTCAGGGCCAAGGTGTGGCCATCTGCAGGGGACGATGGGCAGTATGTACTGGCGGACTCCTGCCCACCATGTTCCAGGGCCAGGCAAGCCTAGTGCTGGCTGCCCAGGGTTAGGCGGGTCCTGGGGTGTGTTGACCATTCAGGATCGCCCTGTGTCCACCAGTCCTCCCCCGCTGCCCAGCAGCGCACTGAGCCTAACCTGGCCTTATATGGCCACGTTCGGGTGTTGGGCGGCGGGTGGCAGCCCAGGTGGGACCTATGCCACCGTACCCCCCCTCTGCCACCCGCCCGGCTGGCTGAGCGTGGGGGCTGTCCAGTGTGGCCAGGTTGGGCAGCGTCCTGGGCACTGTGGTACGCAGGCCATGCTGAGTAAGACCCACCACGGCCAGTGGTCTCTTTGGCTTGATTCGTCTTATTTGCCAGGACTCCCCCATCCCTGTACCTGCCTATTTGCTGGCCATTTGGCCAAGAGACTCTAGAGGCCCCTGTCTTCCCATAGTCCATGGCCAGCCTAGAGGTGACTGGTGGACGGTGTGGCAGGCATGGCCTGCTCTTTGGTGAGGGGCCCTGGAGGGTCTGTGGCCCTTGGCCTGTCCACCTTGGGCCTGTGTGGGGAGCGGAGGAAGCCCTTTCCACAGTGGGGGTCCTGTGATTCACCATGGAGGTGCAGGAATGTGTTTCCTGAATTGTGCTGACTTCTTTCCCCAGGCCCAGCCTGGACTGGAGGCACAGGGCTGTTTTGAGCGGTTCCTGCTCCTCTGGTGAGCAGGTCTCCCCTGGACCCTCCATGGACCAAGAGCCAGATGCAGTTTGGCTATTTTGAAAGACATTTCCCTGGGTTGTTGCAGTTTCTGGAACGGGTGCTGTTGTAAATCCAGATCATATTTTAAGAGTTCTCCTTTGCCCCAGGTTTCACAATCATGGTGGGTTTGTCCTAGTCTGTGTTTTCAAAAGACGGGACTTGGCTTCTTCTGCTCCCTGTTGTTTCTTGCAGTGGGAACTCAGATGGCTCCCTGTGAGATACCTTTCACACAGACAGCTCGGAAGTGGTTGGCCAGGCTTTCTGAATAGTGTGCCGCCAGGCCTCTAGGGACGGCTGGGGTCATCCCTCTCCTGCTCTCTGGGCCCAACCCCCTTGCTTGCTGCCATGACGAAGACGGTGTCTTCTTGGTGCCTAGCTGTGGGCATTGTGCTGGGCAGGAGGCTGAGACAGTGTGATTCCGTGGTGGGCATTGGAGGACTGGCGTGTGCGCTGATCTTTGCCTCCCTCTCTCCATCTCTTCTGGGCAGTGGCTGGCCAGTGTGAGGCCAGGGCTGAGGTATTCATGCAGGAGCCAGGACCAGGCATTTTGAGGTGGGGTTGTAGGGCAGCCTCCCTGTCCACGTCTGGGGCCCTCCTGCAAGGAAAATAAATCACTGTCCCCTTGGGGGTGGGGGAGCTGCGAACAAAGTCGTCTTTGGCTGGGCCTGGAAACACCGACCGCAGGCTCCTTTATCCTTTGTGCAGGAATCAATGGGGCTCCAGGCTCTCAAAGTTGCCTTTCAGTCTGCCTGCCCTGTGCCGTGGCCCTCGCTAGGGGAAATGTTGGTTTTTCCCCTGGCGGAGGCCTCCAGCCTCAGGCCTACTCAGCCCTGGCTAGGGCTTTGCTGGCGGTGGTAGGGGCTGTGAGCTGTGGCACCTCACTGCTGGCCACCTGCCCACTGTGCAGCCAGGCCTGGTGTCTGGCCCCTGGCCCCTGCTGGCTATCTCTGCCATGTTCTGTGCTTCAGGGAGGCTATGGCTGGGCTTGTCCAGGTGACAACTGTGTGGGCAGAGGGAAAGATATACCACTGTCTCCCGACCTCACTGACGTCCGGCCCTGCCTCCAGCCACTCTTTCTGGTGAGATGACCACTGCCATGGTCAGGCCTCAGTTCCAGGGTCCGTGGTCAGAGTGGTGGTTGGGGGCTGGACCAGGCAGGCCCAGCAGAGGTGGTCCCTCAAGGGCAGCAGGCAGCCGTGGCTGAGTGACCATCACCTGGGAGCTGTTAACGTTAAGAAGCTTCCTCTGTGGCAGGAAGGCCAGCTCTGTCCTCTTCCTGCCTGGAGAATTTATCTCTTGAGATATTTACGCAAGGTGTCCAGGGCCTCAGTGTGAGTGACAGGCCTCCAGGAGTGGACCGGGAGGGAGCCATGTGGCCTAGGGCCCTCAGGGAACATGGCTACTTGTTAAGGATGCCCTTTGTGCTTTGCAGCCCTCCTGCAAGCTGGGGCTGCAACATGTGCAGCATGGACCCCAAGGGCTGGGCAGCTGTGCCCTCAGCCTCCGGGTCCCCAGGCCTGTCCTCAAGAGGGGCTCTCTGAGCTGGCTGTGCCCCATGGGGGAGCTCAGGCTGTCTGGCCAGGGCTTAGTGTCTCTGCAGGGATGGCTACTCAGCTTGTTTCTGATCTCTGGCCCAGGAGTTGCCTCTTTACACATCTGAGGTGCTAGGGGCTTCCAGATTAAGGGTCAGGATCTGTGGAGGAGGTGGCCCCTCTAGGTGGCTGCAGTAGGGGTTTTAGGGAGGTGCAGGGTAGGCACAGGGGCATGTGCTTTGGCTTCTAGTGGTTTAGAGTGGGGGTTGCTCCCTGGGAGGCTGTGGTGGTCACCATCTGCTGTGGGTGGTAGGTGAGTGTCCCCTCTCCTTGGGCGGTAGCCCTGTCTGGTTACATTGCTACCCTCTGTGTGGTCTGAATGTGTCAAGGACAAGGCTGTGGGAGCCATCATCTACCTGAAGGGCCAAAGATGGCCCCAGGGAGGGCACAGGGTTGGGGAGCCAGGCGTGTCCCTAGGAGCTCCTACCCGGCCTGTGTGTTCATCTGGTGGCTGCTGTTGAGGGGGACAGCGCCTGGATGCTCAGCTAGCTGCCAGGCACAGTGCCCCTTGGTTTCTGCAGTAGCCACCTGTCCCTCAGGTCCTCCCGGCCCCATGGTAGCTCTGTGTGTGCCCTCAGCCTAGTGTGTGTGCAGTGTGTGTACCCTGACTCCTGGAGGCCTGTGCTCTCCTCCTGGGGACACCCCTGCCCTTCTTCCCCTATCTGTGGCTTGCTGTGGAGATGGGGATTCTGGGCCCCATTCTGGAATCTATTGCTTCTGTCCCAGGTGGAGGCTGAAGTGGTCTGGGTATAGTTTGTGGGCCGTACCTCCATATGGCCAGGGCCTGTGTGCTGCCTTAGGAGAGGACTCAGCATGTGGCCAGCTGGTCACACTGTTGCCACTGGGCAGTGCTTTGGAGCCTTCTGGATCCGGCTCTCCCAGGCCTCCCCAAGGCAGGCACAGGTGTCCCAAGGGCCTGGCTGCACCTGCCTTCTCACCATGGCCCTTTGAGTGCCCATCCTCCCTAGGAAGGGCTGTAGGCCGGTGGCTCCTGGCTTGCTGCTCTCACCCTCTGTCAGGCCCACCGCCTAGCCAGAGAATTTCTCCCAGGCTGTAAATTCCTGGGCCTTGCAGGCCTTGTGTGAACTGGGCTAGGATAGGCCTGCTGGGTGCTTAGTGCACGATCCACCCCCGCCGTGTTGAAGGTTAGGGGACTGCTGTCTGCCTGCACCTGCTCTGGTCATCGGGCACAAGGCGGCCTGTCCACTCTGGCGTGCCTGCTGCTGGAAGCCCCGTCACCTGCCTCCGGATGAGGTTTGCAGAGGCAAGGATGAGACCAGTGCTGGCTGGGTCTGTGGCCCCAGAGACCAGTGCTGGCCAGGTCCAGCACCTACAGGCTAGCTCTGAAAAGGGGGTTCAGGTTTCCTGGGACCTGGCCTTGAGGTGTGCCCTCTAGGTGGGCTCTGCTCCATCTACATCCTCCAACACTGTGCGAGGGCCAGGTCCCCTGGGAAAATGGAGAGGGAAGAAACCCCGAGGTGCTGTCCCTGAGGCTCCCATTAGAAGAGTGAGAACACCTCCTAGCCTCAGTTTACCCCGTGTCTGCCTGCCTGCCCACAGCCACCAGCATCCTGCCAGTGCTGGGCCTCCTGGGGGCTCACTGGAGGGACTCAGGCTAGAGGAGGGTGACGGGCAGCATTGCCTGAGGGAGCTTCCCCCCAGGACAGTGAGGTGGTTGGTGCCTCTAGGCCTCAGGTCTTGCCTCAGTTTCCTCACTGGCCCAGTGGGCTCTGTGGTTCTAGGTAGAACAATGAGGGCTTGTGTTTCCTGGGCTAAATATAGAGCTGTGGTAGCCAAGCTGCAGCCAAGAGCCCCAGGAATCGGACGGAGCTGGCTTCCTGCCGGGCAGCCCTTGTACTGGGCTCTGCGGAGGGCTGGGGTGCAGAGGGGAGGCTGGGAGGTGCTGTCTGCTTTAGGATAAGCTTGGCTCCTCTTCATGGGCTCCCGCCGACCTGTCCCTGCATCGTGCCGGCTGGGACCATGCTTCTGGTGGGGTCCCTGCTGCTCTGTCTGCTGCTGTCCTGGCCCTGCTCCTCCCCAGGCATCTTTGTCTTCTGCCTGGGCTGGGAAGGGGTCTGGGTCAGCTTTGTCCTAGGCTGCTGCAGACCAGGCCACTCTCAGTAGTGGTGTGTACCCACCAGTGCACATATGTGTGCTCCTGTGTGAGTCTGGGGTCTGCCCAGGTGATCTGGGCACCAGGCAGGTGAGGGGATGTGGGGGCCAGAGCAGGGCTGGATGCCCGCTGGTCCTGTGGCCCAGAGGCCCTGTGAGTGGTGGAATTTCAGACAGTGACAGGTGGTGGGCAGTGTCTGCCTGGGTTGGGGCCGGGACCCCAGAGGGTTGGGGAGGGGTCTTGGGGCTGTGTGTGTGTGTGTGTGTGTGTGTGTGTTGGGTGGATGCTGGGGGCCAGAGACAACTGCGCATGGACTGCTCTGCTGCCAGGTGCCTGGGTGGACCATGGGAGAGGAAGGGCAAGGGGAGGGGGCCATTTTGGGAACCGTGGCTTGGGGCCCATGGGGGAACCCCTCTCCCAGCTCCTCAGCCTAGTTCCCCAGCAGCACTGCTGTGATGAACCCCCTCAGCTGACAGCTCCCCCATCCACTCAGGATCCTCCCTCAGAGTGAGCACTGTGAGGTTCGGAGAGAGCCACCACTTAGATTTGGGGTGCTGCTGGCCTGCTGGCTGATTAGAGCATGCCTGTACCTCTGTGCACAGCAGCCTGGCTGCCTTGCCTGGGATGCACCACCTGGGGTGGCAGGGTGTGTGGAGTCACCCGCCTTGGTCCCAACCCCAGCCCAGCCTCCCTCACAAGGTCACCTCCTGCCCAGGGGCCCACACATTGCTGATACCTGAAAGTCTATGTCTGGATCTTCTTCCGAGCCAGTCACATCACTTGCTTCCTGGTATCTTGGTCACCTCTGTCCCTGGGTCCCCTCAGGGGCACCCCTGCTGGAGGTGGTGGAGTGTGAGGAGGTCTCCTGGATTGCACAGGACAGGACCACCTCTCCATGCCAGCCCTGCACAGTCCACACTCTGCCTTTAACCCCAAGGCCATGAGTCGTGCCCCTCTGGGGTTCATCTGCTGCCCTGGGAAGATGGTGTCTGAGCTCAGACACAGGCATACAAGGCATCCTCATTGCCCACAGGCTGTTCGGGGCGCGATCCTGCTGCTCCATCATCTGTGTGCGATGTGGGGGGCGGGTTGGCTGGGCTCTGGGGCTTGTTGATGGTGGGTGTGGTGCAGAGGTGGGGTCTTCAGCTGGTGACAGGACCTCGACTTAGGCATGATGAGGGACAGCAGGAGCCCCCATCCTCCTTGACCTCTGGGCGTATGGCCCCTTCTGAAATGGCTGAGATGCTCCTGCTTTCTTCTTTTTTTATTTTGCAATACTGAGGATTGAGCCCAGCACCTTTGCACTGAGGAAGGTCCCTACTCTTATTTATCATTTTGAAACAATGTCTTATTAAGTCCCTAAGCTTCATTGGTTGATTTTTGCTACAAGGTCCCACTGTGTAGCCCAGGGTGGCCTCAACTCATGGTGGCCTTCCTGCCTCTGCCTTCCAAGGGCTGAGATGATAGGCATGTGTTGCCACACCTGCTGTCCTGTTTTCTCAGTTCGCACTATAGAAGGGGCTGAGTCAGGCTGTGTCCTCACCTCTCTGGGACTCCCCCAGGTCTTGCTCCGGGAGTTGGAGGCTGGGTGTGGGCTGTTGGACTCCACCCCTACTTCACTGGGCAGGTGTCCCAAGTGGAGTTCCAGTGGGGCTGTGCAGGAACAGCCCAGGCCTTGCTCCCCACCTGAGCCCTCCCACCCTACAGGCCCCCCAAGAATGGCAGACAAAGTGGCCCCGCGGCAGGTGGCTCGGCTCGGCCGTACTGTGCGGCTGCAGTGCCCAGTGGAGGGAGACCCACCACCCCTGACCATGTGGACCAAAGATGGCCGCACCATCCACGGTGGCTGGAACCGCTTCCGTGTGCTACCGCAGGGGCTGAAGGTGAAGGCAGTGGAGGCGGAGGACGCGGGCGTGTACGTGTGCAAGGCCACCAATGGCTTTGGCAGCCTCAGTGTCAACTACACCCTTATCGTGATGGGTCAGTGGGGTGTGGTTAGTGGGTGTGGCAGGGTGGGGGGCGGGGGGCCTGTCCTGTCCCCTCTGCCTGGCCTTCTAGTGGCCAGCCCCTTCCTGGGCAGGACCAGGGATGGCGGCTGGCAGTGGACCCCCAAGGGCACAGGCTGCCAGGGACTTGGCAGGGTGTACCCTGGTGTCCTGCAACATTGAGCTCGGGTTTCGAAGTTCAGAGCGGCCGCAAGAGGCAGTAGCCTCTGTTCTCTCCCGCCCAAGGGCCATGTCCCTGGGAGCGAACAGGTGGCCCCTTTGACACACCCTCTCCCGTGGTACCAGGCATGCCCTGCCCTGCGCAGCTCTCTGGTGTGGGTCTGGGCTGACCGCTCAGCTTCAGGGTCCAGGGAGGGCATCAGCTCAAGGGCTCAGCCCTTGGCCCCAGCTCAGTGGAGGTGGCACTTTGTGGGTAGGAGGGGACATTCCTCACCACATCCTCCCCCAGCCCTGCCTGTGCTAGGCTGAGGAATGGGAATACTGAGGGAGCCCCCACCCCACAGTCTTTGCAGAGGGATGATGACTGGGCGGTATGCGAGCCATGTCTGCCTCTCCAGCCCTCGGCCCCTTGATGTGGGCTAGGGTTACTGCAGCTGCCAGCCGCCGGGCCCCCGCCCCTCCCCCGCCCCACGGACCCCCTGGAGCCTGGGTAGGGGGGCTGGCTCTGCAGTCCCATCTGTGACTGTCGGGGTCACCTGCACTTGGGGATGGGGTTGGCAGGCAGCCCTTGCCCAGCTGTCCCTGGACTCTGAGCCCCCATGGACTGTTGGTGGCCTCTTTGGGGTTCCAGGGCCACCCCAGCCTGGGCCACATCGGGGTCTGGAGAGGCCTGAGTCTGCCCTCACCATGGGTTCCTCATTCCCTGCAGATGACGTCAGCCTCGGGAGGCAGGTCCCAGGGCCCGGCAGCTCCTCTGGGGACAAGGAGGACCCAGCTGGCCAGCAGTGGGGTGAGCATGGGGTGGGGGACCCCATCCCCTAGCAGAGGACGGTGACTGTCTCCCGGCACCCCACACACTCCCAGCTGATTCAACGTGTCCCCTGCAGCACGGCCCCGCTTCACACAGCCATCTAAGATGCGGCGCCGGGTGATAGCACGGCCCGTGGGCAGTTCTGTGCGGCTCAAGTGTGTGGCCAGCGGGCACCCCCGGCCCGATATCACGTGGATGAAGGATGACCAGGCCCTGACGCGCCCGGAGGCGGGTGAACACAGGAAGAAGTGGACCCTGAGCCTGAAAAACCTGAGGCCTGAGGACAGCGGCAAATACACGTGCCGCGTGTCGAACCGGGCGGGCGCCATCAATGCCACCTACAAAGTGGACGTGATCCGTGAGTGCCAGTTTGCGTGGGCAGGGGACCTGGGGCTGGGGTGGATGATGCCAGCAACACACACTTCCCTGTTGCAGAGCGGACGCGCTCCAAGCCTGTGCTCACTGGTACACATCCTGTGAACACAACGGTGGACTTTGGGGGCACGACATCTTTCCAGTGCAAGGTGCGCAGTGATGTGAAGCCCGTGATCCAGTGGCTGAAGCGGGTAGAGTATGGCGCCGAGGGCCGCCACAACTCTACCATTGATGTGGGGGGCCAGAAGTTTGTGGTGCTGCCCACGGGTGACGTGTGGTCGCGACCCGACGGCTCCTACCTCAACAAGCTGCTCATCTCGCGTGCCCGCCAGGACGATGCGGGCATGTACATCTGCCTGGGCGCCAACACCATGGGCTACAGCTTCCGCAGTGCCTTCCTCACTGTGCTGCCAGGTGTGTGGCTAGGCTCCTGGGGGGCCATGGTTGCCCCTTTTTCAGAGGGAGCCCAGTGCCATCGTGCCATCCACACGTGGGCTGGTGCCCTTCCTTGGTGGCATTCCCCTCTCTACCCTTTATCTCCATCTCTTCCAGACCCCAAACCACCAGGGCCCCCTGTGGCTCCCTCGTCCTCTACCACCAGCTTACCGTGGCCTGTGGTCATCGGCATCCCAGCCGGCGCTGTCTTCATCTTGGGCACCGTGCTACTGTGGCTCTGTCAGGCCAAGAAGAAGCCCTGCACCCCTGTGTCTGCACCTCCTGTGCCCAGCCACCGCCCCCCAGCCCCGTCCCGGGACCGTGGTGGTGACAAGGACCTGCCTGCACTGGCCGTGGGGCTGTGCGAGGAGCACATGCTAGGCTCCAGCTCGGTAGTTGGCCCCAAGCTGTACCCCAAGCTGTACACGGATGTGCACACGCATACACACTCTCACACACACTCCCACGTGGAGGGCAAGGTGCACCAGCACCAGCACGTCCACTACCAGTGCTAGATAAAGTGGGCCCGGGGACAGGCCAGGAAGCTGACAGGTGGCAGCAGCCAGCACTCTGTGTGACTCGCATGCTGACCGGACTGATAAACAGACACACTGCCAGACAGACACACAGACCACTAGATACAGACTGACACACACAGACATGTTGCACACACATGGACTGAGATGCTCTCGGGAAGGCTTGGGTCTTCGACTTGCAGTGATGTAGCCATGCTAGTAGATGAAGGACCCTGCCACCTGCTGCCCATGTCCCACCCAGCTGCCACCTGCCGGGGTGTCCAGGGCCCCAGCCACCCAGGCAAGGAGGTGCGGACCCACCCCTTGCCTTCTCACTGCCAGAGCAGGACCTCGATATTTATATTTAAGAATGGAGGTAATATTGATGACGGGAACAGGGCTGGGGTTCCAGGGGCTGGCCTGTCTGGGCTCTGGGATGGCTGGCCACAGCCATGCTGGAGTCCACACCCTTTGCAGGCAGCTACCCACCACCCCTGCCCCCATGACCCAGGTCTCTGTGATTTTATATAGAGTTTGAGCTGAAGCCTCGTATATTTAATTTATTTTGTTAAACAATGTGTGCATCCTTTTCCTTGACACAGTTTCTGACTGGTCCGTGTGGTGCCTGCCACATGCGAATGTGTGTTGGTGTGTTGTGGCCGTGTGCACTTGTATGCTTGTGTGTGTCTTGGGGCTTGAGGCCTGGTATCCCCAGGAGGATGGGCTCAGTGGGCATGGCTGTGGGTGGCATGGTACAGAGCTCAGGCAGGCTGATCAGGCCTCTCACCATCAGGATTCTACTGTCCCGGCCCCACCTTGTGTGGCTTTGGTGTGGTGGCCTGTGATGGCTGGGTGCCTAGGGCCAGGTCATAGCCACCTCTGGTTTTAGGGCTATCTGAGCATCGTCCTGGCCACCCCTGGGACGGTGGACTAGTCCTACTCTGTTGGCAGGGAGTGGCCTTGGTCATGAGGGCCATGGTCTCATGCTTTGGAGGTTTTTAGGTTGTCCCGTGGCAGCAACAATGTGCTCAGTCCCTCAGAGGACAGGCGGGGCTCAGAAGGTGGAGAGGGGTCTTGCAGGGCTCCCCTACCTTGGGTACCCACACAACATGGACTCTGCCCTGGAGACTTGGGGCCTGGCCTGAGCATGCTATGCAGTATGGTTCTGCTTCTGGTGACAGGCCTTTTCTGGTTAGCTAGCAGACCTTAGGGAGAGACCATGGGCACTGTGGGGTTCCAGGTGACCTACAGCTGGGGACAATAGATGTTTGCAGATGGGACAGCCTGGGTTGAGTGTGTGTGTGTGTAAAGCTCGACCCCTGGAGGAGTGGAGAAGTCTGGCAGGAGATCATGACAGTGGGGAGACCCAGGTGTTAAGAAACCCCAAGGTAGAAGAGGACTCGGGGCAGTAGGGGACCCCAGGCCTTGTCCAGGTGCAGGAGCTGAGGTGCTGTCCTGGAGCTTAGAAGGTGCTGGCTGAGGCCCTGAGCCTGTACCCTTCTGGCCTAAGGCCAGAGCCACCCACAGGGACATGAGGTCCCTGCCAGGTCTGGGTGGGATGGCGGCAGAACCCTGGGCGTGGTTTCTCTGGGACCAGGCTGGGCACTTCTGGGGTCCTGGAGGTTGCTGGATGGGAGGCTGGCTCCTAAGCACACTGACTGTGCTAGTTGCCAGCCAGAAATATCCTGTCAGGTCTCACTGGCCTCCCCTGGAAGGGTTGGTTCAGGGTGCTGGGGGCCTGGGCAGGTTCCTAGCAGGACAAGGGCTGGTGGGAGAAGGAACCCCCCCACCGCCCTCCAGCTGGATAAGACCAGGCCCTAGTGTCGTTGGGCCTCCAGGAAGGTCAACAAGCAGCCATGAGGCTGCAGGGATGGAGAACACAGGCCTGGGTCCACGGTGCCTCCTGCCCTGGGGGTCCCAGCTAGGGCCAGGAAGCATCCTCAGGGTGACCCCAGGGGCTTCTGATGGCCACTTTAGAGAGGACACAGTCCTGGGTGAGGGTCCTCATGGGGTACTAGGTGAGGCTGGGCATGGTGCCAGCCTGCCCTTCCCTCTGCCCCCCCCGTGTCCCTGGCAGTGATAAGCCGGTCACTTGTGAGGGCCGGTGAACTTGAAAGGGTGGGCTGGGTTCTGACACCCTCGGGTGTGACCGCTTCCCCACCCTCTGGCTTCAAAGGGTGTCCTGCGTTGCACGCAGCTGTCTCTGTCTCAGATGGGGCGGCAGTGGGGGTGGACAGCAGAGGCAGGGAACAGGACACTCCCACCCGGCCTGGGAGTCAGAGGCCCTGGCTGGAGATGAGAGTCATGCCCTGGGCCCAGGACAGATGTGAGGACCCAGGATGCAGCCTGGGGATACCCACTGGGGCTCGGCTCCAGGACACAGGTCCAACACCAGGCTGGGCAGAAACCAACAATGAGTGGCTAGGTAACCTTGCTAAGCCCGGGGTGTGGCACTGGCAGAGTGGGTGGGGAGGCAGAGGGCATGGCCATCAGGGTGGGGCCCCTGCCAGGACAGCATCCGAGGCCTCCCCGTCTCCACACTCAGTGGGGATGTGATAGTGGTAAGGTCTAGTGGTCACTTTTATTTCTTCAACAGGAGGTGAGACATGGGCACCTGCTCCTAAGATCTGGCCTAAGCCATGGCCACAGAAAGGCGCTGACCACACACCCTTCCAGGGCAGCGCTGGCTGCCTGGTGACCCAGATGTCCCTGGTGCTCTGGCTCAGGGCACTGTCTACTGCCCAGGCTGCGCCTCAGTGCTCAGAGACAGGAGCACCCCTGCCATGTGGGCTAGGGCTCTGGTGCAGGGAGGCATTTCCCAGCCACGCTCTGGGCCCCTCTGTGCACACCCTTGCTGGGGGTGGCTGCCCAGTGGAGAGCTAGGCTCACGAAAGGTCACTGGCTGAGGACACAACCCTGCATCGCACTAGTGTCATAGATGACAAGCTGCCCTTGACTGTCCACTCCTGCCCCCATGCACAGTGGGAGGCTGCACAGGGCACAGCGACACTGCTGTGGTCATGCTTCCCCTGCCTAGGATCTGCAGCAGCCCAGGAAGGGCAGGGAACTGAGGGGAGCAGGGGGCCGGCACTGCTCACTGGGGTCACAGGTGGCTCTGGATACCCCCCTACCTGGGGCTCGGCTTGAGTCACTGCCCTCAGCAGGACAGGTGACCCCTGTGCCCTGGGTGCTGCCCTCAGCCAGACATTGGGAGAGCACTGTCTGGGGACTTCCCAGGGTCTGGGCCACGTGGGAGAGGAGAAGGCAGTGTGGCCACAGAGCAGACACGGAACTGGCAGAGCTGGGGTCCAGCCCCTAAAGTGGCCCTTTGTGACTTCAGAAAGCCTTGCACTCCTGAGCCAGGTGGTAAGGAGGTGGGACCAGGTCCATGTAGGCTGGCCACAGGGCTGGGCCCTGGGGACCACTGAACCCTGCCCTAGTGTCCTCTCAGAGCCACCAGAAGAGCCCTCAGCCTTCTCCCCACCAGGACCCTTGGACCAGCAGCTCTAAGGACACAGGCTGGGTCTGCAACCTGTTGTCCTCAGCTTCCCCAGGGAGGACATGTGAAGGTTCAGCAGTTGGGTGCTGAGGACCCTGTCACAGCAGGGACTCAGATTGCTGATCTCTTCCCGCTCAGCCTGGCCTGTGCCTGGGACGGCTCCTGGGTCCTCCTCTGCAATAGGCGCTGGAGTCCAGGCCAGGAGGGGACGATGCCAGTGGCACCAGGCTCCGTAGAGGCAAATGCCTTCTCTGTGCTCAGCTCTTTCCTCTGTTTTTCTTTCCTCTTTCTTCCAAGCGCGTCCTCCGCAGCTCCTTCCTGGAGCCCCTCCAAGCCCCTCACACAGGCTGCTCTGCTCCACAAAGCCCCTTTGACTGCAGCGATGGGAGCCAAAGCCATAGCCAGTGAGGGTGTGGCAGAGGGCAGGGCCTGGCACTGGGCAGCCAGGCGTCCTCTCGGGGCCTGAGGGGCTGGGGCGGGCGGGGGGCTGGTGCATGGACGGGTCCCACAGGAGACCCTCGCTGGCATCGGACTATCATTCCCAGTGAGGGCACCTGCTGGGGTTCTGTAGGCCTGGGAGGGGGTGCTATTGGACTTTGGCTATCTGCCCATGTGGTCTGTGCAGCCTGCGCACAGTGGCACACAGACTAGTCAGTGGATGGTCCTGTGGTACTATGGCCATGCTGTCCCCCAGGAAGCAGACTGGCCCCACTCTGGCTCCTCTTGCCTTCCCAAAGCCAACACCAGGCATGGGGCCCCCAAGTCCCCAGGCCAGGGAGGCCTAGGAACAAGGAGGCAGCAGGGTGGATGGGTGGCAGGGTGGGACCATGGAACACGGAGGGGCCTGAGCTGGTGGGGGCTGGACTTGCACACTTGAGCTGTACACAGAGCCAGGTGCTGGGCAGCCAGGCCATAGCTCCTGGTTGCAGAGGCGCCTGGGAAGAGCCTTGAGCTCCTTGAGCTTGAGCTGATGCTGCCAGCTCTGGGACCTAGGAGAGTTGTCCAGCGGAGCCCAGCTTGGCTGGAAGCACAGCCATCACCCATGGGCCCAGCAGGGGCAGCGGCCAGCCCGGGAGTGTCCCAGGCTCAGCCAACGACCAGGCCCTGAAGGAGGTACAATCCACCCTTTGTTCCCGAGGCAGCCAGGCCTGTAGGCCAAGAGGAAATGAGAGGAGCGCCAGCCAGCAGCCCTTGCCTGCCGGGCAGGCCTGGGCCGCTATAGCCTGGCCCAGCAGAGGAACGCAGAGGCTGGGGGTGGGGACCTCATCCTACTTCCATCCAAGTCAGCCCTTGCTGGCTTCCAGAGGGCACCCAAGGCCTGGGGCAGCCCAGGCCCTCTGTTGGGCACACAGATGGTTGTAGAATCCAGGGCATAGCAGGGCAGGGCCAGAGTCCTGGATACACTAGAGCAGGAGCCGGGTGGCTCTGGGCAAGATCTCATGCTGAGCCTACAAGTACATGGCCTGGGGTCCTGCTCCCTGCTCATCTGGGGTCTCCATATCCCCACACTGGGACTCCCTGTCCTGCTGGAGCTTCTGCCCCACACCTCTTATGCTCTCTGTCCACTCTGGCCCTAGAAAATTCCCTGGGAAGAGGTGGATGGTGGCAGCCAGAGTTCTAGCAGGAACATATGCCTAGCCTAGCAGCTCAGGGAGGCCCCAGTGTGACTGAAGGGTTTCCCACCCCCAGCATGGCTCCTGCGTCATTCCACAGCATCTGGGGACACCAGCCACCTCACAGCCCACCTCCCCTCCCACCAACGGGAGTATGCACACATGTACACATATGAACTTCTTAGCACTTAGCAGTGCTGGTTGCAAAACCCACACTGTGTGCCTTTGTACCTATGACTGCCATCTGTGAGGCGCCCTGGGCCTGCATGCACGGGTATAGTCACACATGGGCGCATAGCATGTGCATTATGTGTGCAACATTAGCCTATGTTCACGCAGGTCTAGGCATGTGCACATGTGTACGTGTGTGCAGTGGGGTGAATATGGAGACCCTGTTGCTCCTTCCCTGTTCCCTCTGCATTGGCCTAGGGCAGGAGGACCCAGGTTTAAGCTAAGTTCCCTCAGCATCCTGGCCCTCTTGTGGTTACCTGGGGGATCCATACTCCACATGGCTGCCCACTGGGGTCTCATCAGCCAGTTTCCATGGGAACAGGTGGAGGCTAGACACCAACTCCTCTTTTTTTGTCTCGGGACACATTCAGGGCTGAAAGCCGAGCTCTGGGGCCCCTGGCCTGGTTGATCTTATCTCCAGGCTGGCCTCCTTCCCCGGAGACTCTGCTGGGCAGGGCAAAGCTTTGATCTGCCGAGGCCAAGACATGAAGGGCTGCCATACCTGGGTATAGTGGCTTTCCTGTAACTGGCCCCCAGGCTGGCCTCAGTCCTTGTCCTGAGCTCTTAGGGACAGCCTGGACCTGAAGTCCACCTGGAAGGAGGGGACAGTCACCGTGCCCTGGAGTTTCAGGCTCTGGTGTGCTGACACGGCCGGTTCCTAGGGCTGTGCCATACAGGCTGATGGAGCCCCAAATGCAGGGCCCACCTGGAGGGCCAGAGTGCAACCTGTAGCCCATGGAGTCCATGCTCTGGAGCCTGCACACCAGATCCAGGGCTCTTGGGGCAGAATGGCTGCTAATGCCTGGGACCCTGACCCCCAGTGGAGGAGATGCACTTTGAGCCATGGGTGTGCATGTGTGTACATGTGACGGCTGTACCAACATGGTCACCAGCACCTCAAAGGCTCTACCTACACCTCTGGGGCCATGCCTGGGCCCACAGGGCCCCACCCCTGAGAAGGCCCCTGGCCTGGCTCCTTCCAGCCACAGCCTCCCTGCAAGACTCTCTGAGACCAAGCTGCTCAGACAGGAACCCCCTGTCCACCCTCTGCCCAGCACCCAGCTGCCCAGAGCCACCAGAACCAACTAAGCCAGCCAGGCAAGGCACAGCATCAGCAGGGGCCGAGCAGTGCTGGGTCTGGAGGGAGAAGAGTTGGTCCCTGGGGACAGAGGACCCAGAGCCCCCCACTCCTGGTGCCCAGTGGAGATCTCCATCCTGAACGACACAGTTCCTCATAGGAAATGGCATTGTGTGATGGGGGCCTAGGATGGGAGAAGGTCCTGCTGGTTGTGATGTGACCCCAGCCCTTGCCAGGGAGGAGGCAGCCCAGCCTGGACCTTCTCCACCATCTCAGCCTGTGCCAGCAGTCCAATCTTCAAAGTGCCTCTATTTATTTGATTCCCTTCACGCACCACAAAGTGCCATGGCCCTCGCTTGCGGAAGTGCTGCACTGGTCCCAGAGAGGGCTGCAGAGTCAACAGCCTTTGTCCTGAGGGCTTGCCGGCACAGGGCATGGCAGCTGCTTGTGGGAAGACAAGTAGCTGCAGGCCCTGGCCCAGAGGGTGCAGGCCTGGCCCGGGAAGGGTGCATGGGGTGAAAGCTGCCCTCGCCCAGCCACAGCATCACCCACTTGCCTCAGCTGTGCACGTGAGTGCTCAAGGCCAATGTGCCCCTAGGGTTAGGCCTGTGCAACCACATCCACCTGGCCCTGCCCACACCTTTGCCCCTGGAGAATGTGGGGTGAGGTGGTGGTGGGGAAAGCCAGCCAGGTAGCCCCCAGAGTCTCTAGTGGGGGGAGCACAGTTGGCTCCAAGCATCACTTCTTTCCCCTGAAAAGCAGCCCCTCTTCGGGAGTTGGTCCTGAGCTATTTGAAAACTGCAGATAGATCAGCTTCCAGGCGAGTGGAGGGACAGCTGGGGTCTTGGGAGGGGAAGACCAGACCAGCCGAGTGGACATTACAGTGCTGGGGAGATGCTTGGCCAAGGGGTATCAAACCCCTGGCACGTGGATGGATGCCCGGGGCCCAAACTCATGTCCAAAGAAGTGGGGAAATTGAGGCCTCTGTGGAGCCAGAGCCAGAAGGGCTGTCCCCAAGGAGTCCTCTGTTCCAGGTAGTCACCTGTGTGTCCCTCATGGACAGTCAAAGCCAAGATGTCCCTCCCACCCTGCACACACCTGCGGCCCCTCACTATGGCCCAGGGCAGGCCCACTCTGGACAGAGCCCGGCCAGTGGGAAGTAGAAGAGCTGGCGACCCAGACTTCTGTGAGGCTATCTGTCGCCTGGTGCTGAGCTGTGGGACTGGGGCTGTGTATGTACCCATGTAAGCACATGTGCACACATGCATGCGTGATGTCTGTGTACAGATGAGTGTGTGCGCCCCTTCTGCCCCACCTGCCTGGGTCAGATGGGCGCTCTACACCCTCCGCAGCTCTGGGTCCTGGGCCACTGAGGCTGGGCCAGGCCAGGGCAGTGGCTTTTCAAAAATCCTAGCTATCCTAGTAGATCCCAGCTGCCCCCAGGCATGGGACCTCCCCCTGTCCCCCAGAGGGGCCTCCCACGGTGACCCTGGCCCTGGGGGGTCATGTGAACAGAGTTGTCCTGGCTGTGCCTTTGTACGTCCTCACAATGGCAGAACTTGATGCCTCGTCTCACATTACCAGTCCAGCCACACAGACTCCCACGAGCCCTTCTCTCCACCGCCGTGATGCAGCCAGCAGAGAGGACTCAGCCTAGCAGAGAAGAAGGCATGGGCAGCTCAGCTGGCCCCAGCGTGTGCCACTCTCTTGTCAGCAGAGTTTGTCCTCTTGTGGGCCTCCTTGGACAGCTGTACCTCTGCCACCAGATTCCAGTCTGAGCCGCAGAATGGAGAAAACAACCACACAGGATGAGAGCCTGCTGGGAGGGTGCTAGACTGGCAGGCGGGTGGCACCAGCCTGGGCAAACACCTTGCTGGAGGCCCAGGGACCACCTGCCCAGACCCACAGGCCCGGCATCCCTGCAGCTCCAACTCCAAGTCAGACCAAGCTACTGGGCAGCACAGTCCAGTGAGTGACCAACAAATGCCATGGGCTCTTGGGCACCTTCCACCACCTCCCAGGTGCTTGAGGGGACAGGCAGGGGAACACGCATGCACACACACACACACACACACACACACACACAGCAGCCAGATCCCTGGGCTGAGCAGAGGCATGCAGACTGGGGGTAGCCAAGGGGTCAGCAGGTGTGGTGTCTGAATATTGGTACAGTCAGGGCCTTGGGACGTCCCCTGCAGTGGAAGGCTGAGCGTGTGTGGCTGTGCTCAATCGGGGGCCCTCTACTTTCTGTATCCCTGAAGCCCTAGTCCCCACCTTCCAACCTGTGCAGCACCTGAGAGTTCCCAGTTGGCCTCTGTGACTGCCGGTACCTGGACAGATGACTTGGGCGCTCTTTGTTCTCCATTGGCCACCTGGACCCTCACAGTGCCCAGCCCTTGCATGAGCTATGCCCACTCACTGTCCACCCAACCCAGATAGGCCTGGACCTTGGGTTGCAGGCTGGGCAGCCTATCTGCCGTCTGCCCTCCTGGGCCCTCCCGGGCTGGGCCTTGCCATCCTCCTGTGCTCTCCCACCTGGTTGAGGTTGAGAGCTCCAGGGCTCATGCAGGCAGAACTTAGTCACCAGCAGGCCTCAATTCCTCCCTCCAAGCCTGGTGCCTATGCCTAAGTAGCCAACATCTGTGCTCAGCAGAGTTTGAGGTCACATTTCTCAATGTTTCAGTGATGGAGAAAAGACATTTCCTGAAGACAGATTCCTGAGGTTTCTAAAGGTCCGTGACTCCAATTACCAAATTCTTTCCGCCCTCAGGCGTCTGTAGCTGCATACTTCCGGTCTCTTGGGCAGAGCATGCCTCTGGTAGAGATGCAGCAGCCCCAAGGTCTCAAGAGCCAGCCCTCACCAGGGGGCCAGGGACACTGCAGCCTAACCTGGCCCTGGGCAGCTGAGTGGGGTTGGCTTCTCTGATCAGCTGGAAGCCACAAGTGCTGCCTGGCAAGTCACAAACAGACCCAGGTCCCACAGTGCTTCTGAGGCCATTTTCCTCCAAAGGTGGTGGAGACTAGAACACACTGTGCTTGGAAAAGAGAGGAACTGTGGTTGGCCCTGTGTCACTGCAGGCTCTTGGGGTGTCTGCGCTGTCCCCTCCCCCAGACTCTGGGGCCCTCCAGGGGCTGGCCTGCCTCATACCCACCTGAGCACACCCACCTGCAGCCACCATCCCAGGCTCAGCATGTGCCGGGACGGATCTGAGGGGTGGCACCCAGACAGAGCTTTGAGTCTCCAGGGGTGGAGTGGTGGCCACACAGACAGGAACCTGACCCCTCCCCAAGTGCTGAGCAGGTTCTGGGCTCTGCCTGCAACCAGGGGGCCTCTGGGGTTCCTGATAATTCTGGCCATGGGGTGGCATAGGCTCTGTCCATCTCTTCAGGTGGGCATAGCAGGGCCCCAAGCAACCCTCTGTGGCAGCCAAGGACCCCATCCTGATGGCCCAGGGAGCACAGCAGGTTCCACAACCACAAAATCCCCTTTGCACTGCCTTGGGTTACTGCCTGTGGCTTCCAGTGAAATACACTGGGTAACGAAATCTTTAAATTGTTTATATCTTTCTATGTAGTGCTGAGGATTGAGTGAAGGAGTTGGAGGGCAAAGGTGTCACCTCTGAGCTACACTCCAAGTCACAGAAAGTCAGTTTTTAGGAAAATTAAGAGGAACAGCATGGGGAAATCCCTGGAAGGTGCTAGGGGAGCATTGCTGCAGTACCAGCTGACCCCAGGCTTCCCAGACATGGTCCCATGCAGACCCCTCTGGTCATGCTGCCCACAGCATGTTGGTCACTGCCATGCTGCACCCTGGCCCACATCTCTTCTGCCCTTGCATCCAGGCAGAGGCTGTGCCCACCCACCCACACAGCATTGTGTCCCTAGGTTTGGGAGTCATTCTTGAAACTAGTGTTGGGGTCTCAGGCACTTTCCTGGTAGCTGGAGTAGGCTCTTTCCTCATGGCCAAGGTAAGCGAGATTGGTTTGTTTAAACAGGGATGTGGGGCACTATCTGACCCGGAGCCAGGCTGTGCTGCTCATCAGTACTGTGGAGCTGCAATGCTTACATCGCCAGAGGGGGGCGTCAGATCCTGTGCTGTGCCAGAGCCTGTGCTCTGCCAGAGTCTTGTGCCCTCTTGCCTTTGGCCAGCAGGAAGCAGTGAGAAGTGGGGCTCTTTGGTCAAAGACACACAGCCCAGCCTTGGGAATGTTGAGAGGCCTCTCCCAGAGCACCGGCCCAGAGGCCCATGGGCTGGGCAGGCTGGGGTGCAGCTGTCCTTTGGTCCCAGGAGTGCTGTCCTCATGCCCAGGCCTGCATAGGGGTCATGAAATCAGCAGCCACCGATAGTTCAGAAAAGAATCGTGTGTGTGATGTGTGCGAGTGTGAGTGTGCAAGCCTACTGGAGGATGCAAATGCACGAAATGCCCAGCACAGTGTAGTTGCATCTCAGCACCTGGCTTTTCCCCTCCACACTCGTGGTGAGCACTGGGGCACATGGGACGTTACCAGCAGACATCTCACGAGATGCATGGACATGGCAGGTAGACGTGGTGCGGCTCCCTCAACCATGGAGATGGAGCAGCCAAGAACCTCAAGGGAGGGCCTGGCTGGGGTGGGGACATAGGTGGGGATGGCAGCGATGGCCTCAGGCTGCAGGGACACCCTTACCTCCAGGGCCTCTTTCCTGTCATCTTTACCCACAGTGTCAGCACCAGTGAGATGGAGTGAAAGCCTGGATTTACCACCTAAGAATTTTAGGAATTTCCTTAGTCTGAAAAACAAAACTTGTTAAAAAAATCTCTCTTCACATTTACAGTGCAAAAAAATCTCTCTTCACATTTACAGTGCCCAGGTTTGAAGGAATTCCTGTCCTGTCTGGAGCGGCCGTGGTGTCACAGGGCTGTATAGCTCCTTGAGAGGAGGGCTCAGTCTTTCAGGGGTCCTGGTGGGTGGTGCTAGAGTGCTCCCTGCTGGTGGCTGGCCCAGGGGGACACTCTTGCCTTGAGGACCCACAGGTGGCAGATGGCTTCCTGACCCATTTCCAGGTCCTCCCAGGGGCTGCAATGGGTAGCTGCAGGGTTCTTGTGTCCTGCACCCCTCCTTCCAGACCTTCCTCAAGCTTCTGTCCCTGATGCTAGGCCCAGGCAGGGTGGCCCTGCCCAGACATAGGGATGTGGGGGAGGGGCCAGGTCCTCGGTGCCAATCCCATTAGGTTAATGGCCGAGTCCCCCCAGCGGCCAGCTACTGTCAATCGTCTGCTCTGTGCACCGGGAAAAAACATGCTTATCTGCCTATGCTTTCACTTCTGAAAAGCACAGTTAGCAACTGTAAATTAATACCTCACTTTACACTCTTCATGGAAAGTTTAAAGCTGAAAATGAAATTTCTGTCAGATGGCAGGTTGTTTTCACTCAGAGAGCTTGAAGCCAAGACAGCGGTGGGGAGTGCGCCTGGCGGGTGACAGCCGCTGGACAGGACCATGTGACGAGGGACCTGGAACAGGGCACTGACATGGAGGCCCAGAGGCTGGCGTTCTTCCAGCAGGGCCCAGACTGGGGGATGAAGATGAGGAGGTAAGAAAGGCAAAGGAAGCTGGCTGGAACCAATATTTAGAAGTTGCAGCCAGGAAAGCATCAAGGAGGGGCCGTTGCCCTGAGGCAGCAGGGTCTGGGCTGCACACCGGTGGACCTGACTGCAGCGTGCATGTGATAGGGACTCGTCCTTCAGGGTGCATAGCCTTCTCCTGAGACAGGGCACCCGAAGGGCACCTGCTTTTGGAGGAATTGGGTGTGGAGAACCCATGCAGCCCCGGGGCAGGCTGGAGCTCTTGGCGACTTCCTGGTGACAGACTCCACTAGAACACTTGCATATGCCATGTAATCGTGACCCACAAATGGGGCTCCTATGTGTGCAGCAGCTCCCATGGGGAGTGGGTCTATGTAGCAGGAGCCAGGTGTGACAGGGCACCTTCCTTGAGGCCACACGCTCTGCCCCTTCCTGTGCTGTGTGAGGGCTTCCTCCTCTACCCTCCATGCCTGTACCCCACCTAGGCCTGTCTGTCCAGCATCCCTGACCCTCAGACTCCCTTGTGTTGGGGACCCTGATAGCATCCATCAAAGCCAAATTTCCTGGGACAAGTCTTAACAATGCTGCCAACTGCTAGCCCTGCCAAGGCGTGAGGCCTGCACTTCACTCACCTTCCATATCTAGGCTGGGGTTCTGGAGACCAGAAGAAGCTGATTCCCTCTCAGCCGTGGGACTTGCACAGGTACAATCTGGTACTGAAAACAAGGTGTTAAACAGGAGCCGCTGGTGGACAGGGACTCAAATATTTCCTGAGCCCCTTCCGGCTGCAGGTAGTGGTTAAGGGATGAGGTATAAACAGCAAGGATGGGCCCGCTATGAAAAACACAGAGGGACCCTTGGGAAGCCCGCAGGGTCCCACCGTGTCTGCCCTTGGCACACAGTTTGAGGGCAGCTGAGGCCTGTGGATTCCTGCTGCTGAGGGGTGTCCCCCAGTGCTGCGCCCTGCAGAGGGTGCTCTGCCTGGGACCTGTTTCCCCTGGAGTCTCAGCACTGGCCACGCGTGCTGGGAGCCTTGAGACCAACCTCACTGCCCAGTTTTACAGCTTATACAGAGCTCTGGGAGACTATGGAAAGGAATCTGGTGCAGCACCCTGCAGAGTGCCAGGGCCCAGTGTGGCAGTGCCAATCTCCTTCCTACCAGGATGGGACCCATGTAAACAGACACAAAAGGTTTTAGCCATTTGTCAACCAGCTACAAAATTAAACTTTCTCACTCACTTAAAATGACCATTTTGCCACTCTTATTTGCAAACAGCAGCATTGTTAGTAGCAAAATTCCTGAAGGAAATGCAATTTGCTCAGTTGGGGTAAAAATTATATTATTTCCCAGAAAGCATCTATTAATTCTTGATTCTGACTCCACTAATCAATGAAACTTGGGATTTCACTCTTTCTGGCTGAGTCCCTTCAGGGACAAGAATTTCTTACACTCAACAGCTCAGCAAGGACAGGAAAGTTACAGTGAGAATGTATCGCAGCCCTGCCTCAGGGCACGTTCCTGCTGGTTGGTGGCTATGCTGGCTGTCACAGTGGGGCTGCCTGCACGAGCAGAGGGGACAGATGCTTAGCGGGCTAAGCCTGGGGCTGCCATGACTATGAGAGATGAGAAGGTCCAGGCAGTGGGCACTGGACAGCCAGCATATGGCCACGCTGCATGGCAGACTAGGCTACCACGAGCAAAGGTGCTGTCTCTCCTGCCCAGGATGGGACCAGCCCTCTGCCGCCCCAGCCACCTTAAGTCCAGGCTGTCTCTGAACAGCTCGTGCTGTCCTGTGTCCTTCGGATGGCCAGGAGCCTCTGTGCCTCACAGGGTGTGAACACTGCTTATGTGTTACACGAAATTCTTCCTTTCCAGGGAAAGCTACAGGGAAAGAACCCGGTACGCTAACAATGCTTGTGATAAGCCACGGTGGAGGCGCCAATTGCAGAGAACACCTCCACTCCGTCAGGGGCCTGTGGGCCTGGACGGCTGACTGTAGCTCGATCGTGAACAAGAAACACAGAGCGCAACGGGCTGAGAACACAGCTTGAGGTTTCTGCCTAGGAAGCAGCATGAAGCAGTGGAGAAAACTGAGGTTGTGGAGTCACGGGTCAACAACCAGCCCTGGGACTGTGGACCTGGCTCCCTTACAAGGAGAGGAGGGGCCCTGGGAAATGCCACAGGCACAGGCTAGTTCTCGGGCCCAGCAAGTCCTCTGTGCTCCACAGGCCTAGGACAGGCTGGGGGACCCAAGGTATTTTGTACTGTGAGCCAACATATTTTTGACTGTTTATACTTCGCATTTAGCCTATACTCTAGTGCTGAAATAATCATATATTCATTATATTCAGTGCATAGGGAAAACATGTCAGAATTAGGAATAAAAGTTAGACATGGTAGGGAAGAAGTCCAGCAGAACATGAATCCTTTTTTGGGGGGTGAGGGTACCAGGAATTGAATTCAGGACCTTACGCTTGCCAGGCAGGCGTTGTGCCACTGAGCTAACCCCCGGCCCTCAGAACATGAATCTTACTACAGACTTGTGAATGGCTGACTAGCACGAGTTCTGAAGAAGGTACACTCGAGGGCCTTCCCAGAGGACAGCACACACAGCTCTCCCTCCTCCTTCAGTCCAGGCAGAGGCACCCTGGGGACCAGAGTGACCCAGGTGTCCTGGGACAGCCCATCTGGCTCCGGCCAGTCTGCAGAGCCTGTGTCACATGGCTGCCATGGAGCAGCCACACCTCTCACAGCTCGTAGGTGAATGCAGAATTTAGAAAAGCCTGGTGCCAGCCCTGCGCATGCCCTTCTCAGTCCAGGGGTGGTGTGCCCCGTGGTGCCTTTGGAGTGCCTGGCCACGGCCTCACATCCCAGGTCAGCACAGGCACTGTGGATACAGAGACCCGAGAACGACAAGCCCCTGACAGGAGGCAGCGGCCTGCCACAGACGGAGGCACTCGTGGCCACGGGGGTTGAGTGCCGCTACACATCACAGAGAGGTGGTCGGACAACCAGCAGGCTTTATTCAGGTCTCAGTCAGCCCACAGCCACATTCTTCCCAGAGGAGAACAGCCCTGGGGAGGAGCAGAGACAGACACCACGGGAGGGGCAGCACGTGGGTGGCTCATCTCCCCATGTTGGTGCCCAGAGGGGAGCAGGCTCTGTAGAAGACACGGGGTCGCAACATAAAGGCATTAACCTTGGAAGGAGGACAGTAGAACCCAGATGTCACGGAAGAACTGTGCTGAGTTCCTTCCTTCAAATACATGTTTTTAAAATTTCAGATGTCATATGAGTCCTTCCAGAGCAGGAATGGTGCATCTGGGTCCTAATTTAAAAGTCCACGGTGAAGACAAGAATGTGTTACTACTGTGCTTCTGAGCATCTAATGCCTCCTCCAGGACCCGAGAAGCCCTGGGCCACCCGTGGCACCCATCTCCCCAGGTGCTTGCTTGACTCTCCCCACCACCTGTGGGGACCTGCCTGCGCTTTGCCTCTGCAGCAGACCTGGGATGCTGATGGGGGGCCGGGGTTCATCCTGGGTGCTCCTGGGGCTGGGGGAAACCCCTCTCCCTGCCCTTCCAGGCAGCTGGGACACTGGAACTGGTGATGGAAGCTTGTAGTGGACCTGCAGTGATGGGACCCTGAAAATGAGTTCAACAGAGTCACAGATATGTCACAAGTCTCTGTGACAATCATCCAGGCAGGCTCAAAAGCACACTCAGAGCACAAAGGGCCAACAAGGCCCACACTGTGTCTGGGCTGACGGTCACAATGCAGCTAATTCCTGGGGTCAGCAGACAGTCTGCCTTGGACAGGCCTTCCTCGGGTGAGGCCAGAGCTCAAAGCCCAAGCCCCGCCCCTCCTTTATGTAATTCACACATGACAGCACCACCCCAGTCTGTGCAGAATGCACATGCAGGGTTATGCCCAGGCTGCCTGCTCCTTTGGCCTTCTGGGAACCTTGTGCAGCAACCTCCTCTTTCAAGGCAATGGCCATTATGTCATCCCCCATGCTGGGTTCACACACACTAGTACTCATATGCCATTAGTGCATCCCTGCCTGCCCCTGGGCCACAGAGGGACAGAGAACAGGAATGTGACACACACCACCACAGAACCAAGCAGAAAAGTCGGGCATGGTGGCCCACAACTGTGATTCTGGCCCTGAAATAGACTGAGGTAGGAAGACTAAGTTTGGGTTTTGCCAGGTAATTTAGCCAGATTCTATCTCAAAATATAAAACTAAAAAAGGACAGTGAATTAGGTGGGAGTGAAGATGCCAATCAGTGGGCACCGAGGAAGGAGAGGTTGCATTCCTGGGTGGGCAAAGGCATGAGTCTGCCAGGCAGATGATGCGGACAGCCACAAGCACATGGAGCCAGGCTGGCAGAGGAAAAGCAGGACGAGCTGCAGGCAAGCACGCAGCAGAGCTCAGATACTGCCTGGCATGGGAGGGGCTCAGCAAGGTCCAGGTTCTGAGACATCGGCACCCATCCACCCAAAGGAGGGCGCAGCCCAGGGAGCCAGCTCTGGTCCCATGGGGCCTTATCCAGCTGGTCACTGCTTCCTCCTTCTTTCTCCCCTTCCGCAGGGCTGGAAGGGCACTGGGGGCCTCAGGTGTGGCAGGAACACTACCCCTGAGCTCCCCCACGTGGCCCAGCCCAGCTTCTGTGCCTAAAAGATTATGGGACGCATCTCCACACAGCTGGAGGCAGACAGGAGCAGAGACAATGATGTTCAGAGCTTCGTAGGAAACAAAACCTCAGTGCAGTCATTACATGATTCTTTGGGAGGGCTTAGTAATAGGCCAAGTGCCTAAGGTACAATACAGCTTCCAAAATGCAAAACATGACACTGTCTATCAGAGCCTGACTCAAAATTAGACTGGAGCAGACTCTAGCAGGCCTGGTTCTCATGGCCAGGCCAGGAGAGAGACCATCTGTGTTTCCCATCCACACATTGAGAAAATGCCATCTGGGGACGCTACCTGAAAGCCTTCGACACGCTTGTCTGGCTGGGAGTCGGGCTGGGTGTCAGGGCTGGATGCTGAGGGCCCCAGTAGGAGACACTGCCTGTGGAGGGAATGACAGTGTCATGTGAGGATGTCGCAGGCTTTGAAGAAGACAGACATGGCTGCTGCCCCACATCGTGAGGCTGACAACTCACTGAGCACCCGACTTCTCTTGACTGCTGTGGCAGGCCCAGGAAGGTAACACAGAGACCATGCGAGCCACTGAGACAGACTGGCAGTTTGATCAGGTGTGGTGACGCACATCAGCAATCCCAGCACTTGGGAGGTCGAGGCAAGAGACTGTCACGAGTTTAAGGCCAGATTGAATTACATAATGAAACCCTGTCTCAAAAACCAAAAGAAAAGAAGAAAAATCCAGCAGTTTGGCATTAGGGGAATGGAACTGCTGGGCTTCAGTGCCTGCCCTGGTCCTAGCTCAGCCAGGAGGCCACACGGCATATCACGCAACATGTCCTGCCACAGCAGGATGGAGACCACCACAGGTCTGCATGGGGCTATTCAGCCAGGCGACATGGGAGGGCAATGTGATGACTGCCCCAGGCCATCCTAGTGGGGGAGCCCTAACCTGGCCCCCACTGCCTGAGACAGTAGCCCTGCAGCTGGCTCCTGCTCTGGGTGTCACAGGTAACTGCACCAGTCGCGTTCAGCTCTGCCTCCCAGACCAAGGGAGGCCCTGCTGGATGGATCCTGAGGACCCAGAAGTAGAGCTGTCTGGTGGGCTGCACCCATCCTGTCTTTATCCTGTTTCCCTGTGTTCAAACAGTGGGGCCTTGTTGGCCTGCAAGTACTGCCTTCCCAGGAACCCCCCTGGCATTTGAATCCAGCTTGCCTGTACGTTTACCTGACAGAAGACCCAGCAGGTCAGGCTCTAGTCCTGACCACCCCGGGTAGCCACACCCTGGATGCCACAAAGCAATCAAGCTGCCAGTGCCAGTGGCCACCAGGCTCAGCCCCCTCGCCCAGATGCTCCAGGCAACCACAGAAAGGTTCTGCCTGCCTCTTGACAGCTGGCTGTCCTGATGGCTGCTGGCACACCCAATCTCCTGCTCTCAGGCTGTGGTGAAATCTCTTCCTTCTAGTGGCCTCACCGTCTTAAATAATCCTGGTGTGTTTTAATGCACAGGTCCATGAACAGTTGTGACAGCAGATGCCCCTGCTCAGGGTAATGTGCTCACTATGGAGGCCACAGATGGCTCTGTATCTCGCTTATGGTGCCCTGTGGCATAACTGTCATCAGCAGGGGCATGGGTAGTGCTAAGGCCAAAGTGTGGACCACAGGCACTTGGAAGGGCCATGAGCATTGCAGGGCAGGAGCACCAGAAGAGAGCAGGGTCTTTGGGATCAGTGGAACAGAGGCAGATCAGAGTGATCTTCTGCCCAGGACACCTTCAGAAAAGTGACATTATAAAAGGCATTTCAGAAAGATTTCCTCTGCAGAGGAGGAGGAGAAAAAGGCAGAGGAATCTCTCACTTCAAATGATATGAAGGAGATATGCTAAATGTGAGAAATTGCAAAATTTTGTAGAAAAGCACACCTAAACAAGGATGTGGCAATGCAAGTGATGAATCCATTTAACAGCAATGCAATGTCATATTTCCACAAAGTCCACAAAAAGAGGCAAAAGCAACTGTCATTGGATAGGTTAAAGTTGCAGAGAAAAAAAAAGATTCCTTTGAGCCAATCTATAGCAGTGATTCTGTTAATGACAGTGAAATGACAGTGAAAGTTGTCCTGCACAATAGCCCTCCTTTCTTGTCTCCCTCATACCAGCACAAACGTTTTCTTTTTTTTTTTTTTGGTACCGGGGATCGAACTCATGACCTTGAGCTTGCCAGGCAGGCGCTTAAGCCACTGAGCTAAATCCCCGGCCCGGCACAAACGTTTTCAAAGATAAATGCAGGTTAATTTATTTTTCTTTATATTTTATATTCTAAAAGTTATTTTATATTCCACTACAGTATTGTACTCATTTTTATAGGAATATTGTTGGGTTGTGGAATGAATCATATGAGTTCCATTGTTCCTCATGTGATATATAAGTGCTCTGTGTTACAGGCATGTCTCCTGACCTAAACCAAGGTTTCACTGTACTTAGATATAAATCTGTCAATAAAATAAAAGACTTGCACACTGAAAATTATGAAAGATTCTTGAGAGAAACTAAAGAAGATACAGTAAGTGGAGAAAGAGATTCAGCATATCTATGAAGGATTCCAAATTGTAAAGATGGCCATTCTTCCCAAACTGACACATCAAACTCAGAATCATTTCTGTCAAAGTCCCAGCAGGCTTTGTAGAATCTGACAAAAGATTTTAAAAATTATACAGAAATGCAAAGGACTTAACATAGCCAAAATTATTTTTATAATTAAGAACAAAGTTAATAGGTTTTTCCCATATAATTTTTTATACCATCTAATTTCAAAACGTATTGTAGGATTTAAAAAATCACTATAGTATGGTATTCGTGAAAAAACAGGAGAACCTTCAGTTGTTATCAACTAATTCCAGTTTCAGACTGTTTACTAAAATACAGAAATAAAATTGATTCCTGTAGATTGTTCTTGTAGCCTTGTCACCTTGCCACCTTGTTACCTGTGGTTCACGCAGACTTCATGATGTTGTACATATATCACATCATCATCAATATAGTGACATTTTTCAACCTATATGCTTTTCTCCCCCCCTTTTTTGTTTTGCTTGTGAGATGCAGTTTCATCACATACCTTGAAGTTATGACCCCCGCCTCAGTCTCCTGAGGAGCTGGGATCATAGGCCTGTGCTCTGATGCCCAGCTTTTATGTCTTAAACTTCTTCTGCACTAGCTAAATCTTGTACAATTCACACAGATGTGATGGAAGTAGACATCTGTCCTTTGTTCCTGACCTTAGAGGAGAAAATGTTCCATCTTTGAACGCTGTTGGATGTGCTGGTGCACACCTCTAATCCCAGCTACTCCAGCAATTGAGGCAGTAGGATTTCAAATTGAAGGCCAGCCTGGGCAACTTAGACCTTACTTCAAAATAAAATTTAAAAGGGGTGGGGAGGTAGCTCAGTGGTGGGTCACTTGCTTAGCATGTGTAAGGACATGGGTTTGATTTCTAGTACTGCAAAAACAACAACAAAATTTCCAACATTAATTATGATGTTGGCCTGTAAGTTTTCTAAAGATGCCCTTTATCAAGTTGAGGAAATTCTTATCTACTTCATTTTTGTTGAGACTTTTTACCATGAAAAATTGTAGAGTTTGGCAATTCTTTTCTTATTGAAAAGATTTTAGGATTTTTTGGGTCCTTTATTCTATTAACATAGTTTATTATGTTAACTGACCTTCTGATGCCACATCAACACGAATACTTTGGATGAAACCCACATGGAAATGATGTAAAACACCTTTTATATGTTATTAGATTTGATTGTCAAATGTATTTTTAAAGAATTCTTCATTTACACTCATGAAGAACAATGGTACGGGTTTTCTTTAGCTTTGTTACTAGGCTACTACTGACCCAATAAAAGGAACTGATGAGTGTCTGATCTGTTTTCCAAGTTCATGTAGCACTGGGATTCGTTTTTCCTTAAACGTTTGAAAGAACTGACCCATGAAACCACTAAGAAATCGGCTTTTTTTTCCTGAAAAACTACCAATGTGACTTCACTTAATAAGTGTTTATCTGGATTTATTATTTCTTGAGTTGATTTTGATAATTTCATCAAAGAACCAACTTTAGCTTCCATTAATCATCTTTGTTGGTTCTATCTGCTTGGTAGCTTAAGCTTACTGAGTTCAGATTGTGCTATTTTATTTTTTCACCTTACTCTATTTAAAATTTTTTATTAGTGTAGTTGTACTATATGCTGATTAAATTCCTCCTGAGGAGTTGGTACCCATACATAACACACCTTAATTCTTTTTACAGTCCCTTCCTCTTTCTTCCCTCCACTTCTTGGTTCCCTTAACCATTTTCAAAAGAGCATTTAATACTATAAACATGGCCTTGCTTGCACCACATAAACTTGACATGTATTTTCATTCAATTCAAGATATTTTCTAATGTCTTTTGATTTTTTTTCTTTGACTCATGGATTAGTTTGCATTGTGCTATTTGTTTTATTCTCAGATTTTTTTCTGTTGTTCATTTCCAATTTAATCTTGCTGTAGTCAGGGAATACACTTCGTATGATCCCAATCCTTTACAATGTGCTGGAAGTTTTTTAGGTCTTCATATCCAATCTGGTCTAATGAATGTCCCATTTGCACCTGAAGAGAATGCTGTTCTGCTCTTGTTGGGTAGTATCTTACCACATAAATTACTGTTGTCAAGAGTACTGGTCAAGTCTCCTATTTTCTTAGTAATTATCTATCTAGTTGTTTTATATTCAAATCATGAATGATGAAATATTTCTTGTTAATTTAATCAGTTCATTTGCTAGGTGTATTTTGGGGCTTTCCTTTGTTGGTGTATTTACACTAATAGTTTGTGTCTTCCTAATATATTGACCCTTCTGTCCTTGTCTCTAGCAATAAGTTTTATCTTGAAACCTGTTGTGCCTGCTATGAATGACAGCCACTCCAGTACTCTGGCTGCCATGTGCTTAATGTGTCTGTTCTATAAGTTTCTTTCAATCTATTGTGCCTTTGGGGTGTTATTTCCTATAGACAGCATTCTGCTGGATCTTTCTTTTCTACCAGTGTAGTATTCTGTGCTTGTTTACTGTAGCCTTTAATTTGTTCTACTAAGTGCTAGTATCAATATGATGGACTTGTGTCTGCCATTTTGTTGTTTTATGCACGTCACTTACATTTTTGTTCCCACTTACCTTTACAACTTTTTCTGGCTAGCTCTTCTGTTAATCCCTTTAAATAGAGCATGGAAATCTAAAAAAAAAAACCTTTTTTCCTCCGAATCCGTACGCTTTCTACTTTGTGTATCTGAGGCCCTGGCAAGGATGCAGAGCCCCAGGAGCACTTGTGGCTATGGGAATGCAAGACAGCACAGAGTTTTGTCAGACAGCATGACAGGCTCTTCCCAAACCAAACCTGCTGCTCTCACCACAGTATCTAGCAGTAACTGTGCTCCTTAATATTCTACCACAGGACTTGAAGGTCTGTGTCCATTCCATGTGCAATCAGCAATGGACATCTACAGCAGCTTTTTTTGTAATTGTTAAAACTTGGAAGCAACCAAGATGCTCTTTAACAGCTCAATGGATGAAGTATGGTGCACCCAGATGAAGAAATATTATGTCCAACACAAGAAAGAATGAGCTAAAAGCCACTGGTGCACATTGCTATGAGGCAGAGCCCACTGTAGGGGCTCATGCATGCATGAAGTGGGATGACCTTCTGGAAAACACAATTCTGGAGACAATGGAAAGACAAACATTTCTGGGGGAGGAGGAATGAGGGGTGGAGCATAGAGTGCTCTTAGGTCAGCGAACACACTGCCTGATGCTGTGGTGGCCCAGAACACACACATGCATGGCATTGGAGGTGCAGGCATAAGTGGAAGACTCTGGGGATGATGTGGTATGGACACAGCTTCACCTGCCGCAGCAAAGCTCACTCTGTGAAAGGCGTTGGTAATGGGAAGGCTATAAATGTACAGGGGCAGGAGGCATGTTGGCAATTTCATCTCAGTTCTGTTATGAATGTAGAAGTGCTGTAAAAAATGAGGTCTATAGAAATCAATCAGGTGAGATGATTTAGTTATACAAAAAACCTACCTAAGCACAAAAATCCATGAAATAAAAGGACAGCAACAATAGGTTTGAGTACACAAAAACATTGCTTCTCTTTCTTTCTCTGTCTCTCTCTCTCTTTTTTGGTGGAGTACCAGGGATTGAACCTAGGGTTTTTGCACTGAGCTACATCCCAGTCTTTTTGTTTTTTTATCTTAGAGATAGGTCCTTGCTAAGTCACTCAGGTGGGCTCGAATTTATAACACTTCTACTTCAGCCTCTCAGAGTGAGATTCTATGTGACATTACACCTGACTAAAACACTAAATTTCTACTTAATTTTTTTTTAAGTTCTTTTGAGACAGGGCCTTGCTATGTAGTTCAGGCTGGTCTTGACTTCACTATATATCCTGCACTGGCCTCAAACTTGTGGCACTCCTGGTTCAGCTTTTTGAGTGCTGAGATTACAGATGTGTACCACCACAGCCAGCTAAAAATGCTAATTTCTAAAAGTTAAATACAGAATAACAAAGCAAATTGGAGAAAATATCAGCATCTTTCATATTAAGCATGCCATATACTAAAAGGATAAAAATAGCTAAGTCAGAGAAAGAACAAGAGATGAACAGATCTGTAACACTCAGGATCATTAGCAGTTGCAGGAATGAAAACCAAAAGGTCTTCTTTCCAAATTGACAAAGTCACAGAACACAGTGGAAACTGCAGAGAAGGGATAGAGGCTGTGTCAGGCCCCTGCATGGCCTCCTAGCACACACACAGCCTCCTGGGAGAGCAAATGCCCTTTTGGAACTGTGAGCAAGAACAGCCCGGTGTGGACAGTGCCTGTGGACACCTCCAGGGGAGCAACCTGGGCATGGCCAGTCCCTGGAGCTGGGAGGGACCAGCTGTGGGAAGCGGCCCCACAGGAACCTGGCCAGGGGAGGAAACCTGCACAGGCACAGGGTGACACAGGGCAGGCAGAGGACACTGGTCAGAGCTCTGCCCCTTTAGCAAGCTCTGTGGGACAAGTACACAGGTCCTGGAGTTGGGGTACCTATTATGAGGGCTCCCACACCAGAGTGAGAGAACAGGAGGTCTTGCGCTCCTGAGGAGGATGGGTACAGTGGGGAGCCTGTGGAGAGGAACCTGGGCTAGGGGGCTGAGGACAGGGGCAGTGGGGAGCCCAAGGGGAAGGATCATCAAGCCTGGGCCTGCACGGAAAGGGGCTACTGACCCAAGTGGAATAACAGCAGGCAAATGCAGCCACACAAGTTTTGATTAGAACTACAAGGAGAAGAGCTCCTGTCTCCTGGGAGCTCCCTGCGTGCCCTGCCTGGTACAGGGGGTAGCTCAGCTTTCCATGGTGACTTCTGACAGCTCTGGTGATCTCAGCTTTCAGAGAACACCTGCACACCCCTGCATGGACCTGAGTGAGGTTACAGGAACACTACTCACCCATCCGTCCATCCTGAGGCGGACTAATCACGGAGATCCTTGCAGGGCCCACTGTGACCTCAGGCTAAGCACATAAGAGAAAACAGCTGGTGAGATTTTCACTCTCCTCCTTGTTAGGTCAGAATCCCCATTCATTAAGAACCTATTCTGTGAGCTACCCCTCCTTAGTCCTCTTCACCCTGCAGACTCCCATCTAATCTGGCTCCATGTGGACACGAGTCCAGTGGGCCAGTGTGGGGTGAGATCCCTGATTCCTTCCATTACACCAGGTCCTGAGACAGTGAATGGCTGTAGGATCTACCAAGTGTTTTAAGGAATTTAGGAGAGGAAGGCAGGCACCATACTGCCCCGAGTGACTCTTCCTGGTGTAGTAGCCTGTGCTGTGGCCCCCTGAACCCTCTTATCCCCACCCAATCACTATGAGATGAGGCTGTCACTGTTCTGCATGACTGCCCCACGTGACCTGCGGTGTCTGAGAGTCACAGTCTCTGCCGATCACTCATCAGGCCCTGTCCACAGCTGGATTCTTGGCCTTGCCTCCCACCTTCCCATTGAGCCTTGACTCTGCCGTCACCACATGTGCCTGCCAAGTCCTCGGGGCCACTTTCCCTGGCACACTATCCCACAGACCCTGAACCAGCAGGCACTTCCACCCTGGGAAGTCTGTGTCCTTGCGGACCCCACTCTGACCCTGGATGCTGCCTTGCTGTTCCTGCACACTGATTGTGAAAGGACTGGCCCACACCAGAACCCCAGCCTGGGCAGCTGATGCAGATGCAGCTGAGGATGGGGGCTCCTTCCTGCACCACAGCCTTTGTGGCACTGGAAGACACAAAAGACAACCCTACTTTGGCAGGTCTGGGTGATCCTCCCACTTGTCAGGTATGAGTGTATTCCAGGCTCCTTCCCAGGGTCTGCAGTGCCTTTATCACAGCTCTCAAAGAGAAGCCCACCATCCCTTCCTTCACTTGGAGCTAACCTCTCTGGAGCCCCCATCCCTGGCTGTCCACTAAGCCCAAGGGCCCAGGACGCTGAGCCCGCAGTATGCCCTGGCATCTCCAATAGGTCTGGGACAGGATGGTGACCATGTGAGAGTCCAGAGCTCACACCCTAGCAGTCCCTCCAGTCATTCCACAGCCACAGCCAGGCAGGTGCAGTCCCGTGAAAATCGACCCTCCAGCAGACTGCGGAAGTTCACAAACTGTGGCCTGGGGTGAGCTAAGTGCCTCTTCTTGAGCTTTTGTGGGTTGGTGCTTGAGCCCCATCTGGGGGAGAACCTGGTAATAGCTGTTGCATGAGTTCAGAGAGCAGAGGAGCACACAGAGGTGGTGTGACGAGAGGCCACGGGGACTCACTGTGCAGAGGTTGAGGCAGGCACCTGGCAAGGGCTGTTCACATCTGTCAGCTCGTCACTTGCATAGTGGGATTCCTGCATTCCTTCACAGTCACAGCCTCCATGCAGAATCACCTTCCAGCAGCTCCAGGAGGTGTGGGATGTCCACGTGTAGAGAGCAGGTGTGCCCACTGCTCTCTGTGGGCAGCTGGAGGGACCCCAGCTCTGGGTGGGTACTCCAAGGGGTCTCCCTGCATCTCTCTCAAGCAGGGCTCTGCTCATTATGAGGAGGGCACCCTCCAGCAGCACAAGTTTATGTAACAGTTAGAACAGTTCTTGCTGACTGTAGCACCAGGTACACTCTTGAGGAAGTAGACTGGGTAGCGACTGCACCATCAGAGCACCCACCCTGCCCATATACCTCATACTCTGCTGCCTTCACACCGTCTTGGAGCTGCCTGGTATCTGTCCTGACCAGGTACATGCAGGATGCCCAGCTCCACCTGGACTGGGCAGGTGAGCAGACCACCTGCAATCTCCTGGGCTTTGGCCTTGTGTTCTCTTTGATCTGCAGCTGTGTTCTCCTCCTCAGTCCTCGCATGTCCAATCTGCCTCTCCTGTGCTGACAGGGTTTTTGTTTTCCTCTGGCCCCTGGCTCCTTCAGCACAGGGCCTGGCCACCCTTGCCATGGCCATGGGCCTGGCTGTTCAGGCAAAACACAGTGTTCTTGAAGGTCCTCTGGGCTGAGTTTAGAACTCATGTGTGCGCAGAGGCACTGCTAGAAGTCAGTTTGCTGTTAATAGACCAGGTCTGTTTATGAGCACTAAGGACAGCTAAGGACTTGACATATGACATAGGGGCATGGCACAGTGACAGCACAGAGGTACTTACTTTCCTTACCGGGGAAGGAGTAAGGTCAACCTCCATCAACTCCACCCTGTCAAACAGTGAAATGCATTAATTTAGCCTATGACTTAATTATGATTAAAAACATCAGTTTAGCACACTGCACATAGCAAGACCACGTGTGAGTATCTGAAGACCCTTATTCCCATGTGCTGTCAGGGTGTGGCTGTTACACCAGTCATTTTCTCTAAGCTATTAGATGCCTACTGTCTGCACAATCAAAGCACCTTACAAAGCACAGGACCTGACAACTCCCTGTTCTTGCTCCTCCATGCCATCCCAACTCATTCAGCTCCCTTCTAGATCCATAGCACTAGACCCCTGCTGCAAGAATATCACTTGCTTTTGGTAACATGGACTGTTCAGCCCCACGTCACACTACTAGTGCTGGTCCCATGTTGGTCCTTTGTTCACCCAAAGACGGACAGGGAAACACCTGTGGACTTGTCTTTCCCCAGCCCTCCTTGGCCCAGAGGTGACTTCAGAGCAGAAATCCCTCTCTTCCAACAGTTCCAGCAGCGTCCCAAGGATGGCTCTGATGACCCAGCCCATGCATCGAGAACTTTCTCACTTTATGTGGCTGCCCATCCATGTGGACTGTAAGCTGGACTGTCCTCCTGCAGTGTTCAGCTCTAGCTCCCCAGGTTCTCAGCATGTGGATCCAGACCTCTGCCCCATAACCTCCTCCTGAAGGACAGTTAGACACAGCTTACCTGATTGCCTATGTAGTCATGACACAGTGACTTTCTCTTGGTCATGGCATGAGCCCAGGAAACCAGGGCCTGTTGGCTCTAGCCCACTAGTGAGCAGTTCTTGGGAAGATCTAGGAGGATAGTGCCCTGGGCCCAGGAAAGGTGCTGGCCTTGGCACCATCCTTTGCCTGCTTTTGAGCTCAAGGATGGAGGGTTGACCTCCCCACAGGGACCCAGGAACTTCTATGAGCTGGTCCCTTAGTGTCATGTTGCCTTGCTCCTTCCCCTTAAGGGTTCTCCCCAGGACACAGGGAGGCAAGATCAGGCATCTGATAGCTTAAATGAGGTTTCCACTCAAGGGGTCCCACATCACAGGTCTGACAGCTAGACATGGGGCCATCTGCCAGGTAAAGGAGTACCTGTGACAGGCACCTATGTGTGTCCATGGCCAGCCCCTCCATACCTAAGCAGGTGGGGCTGCCAGCCACTCTGGCTCTGCAACTCCAGTGAAGTTGGGGTTCTTAGACCACCAGGTTATGTAATTATTTCCACACCAGCTTCTGTAGCTGTAGGGACAGTGTTCTGGGCCTTACACAGAGATAAGAAGAGCACAAAGGGGGTCAGATGTCCAGCAAACTGTCCAGGCCCTGGGTCAGTGGGATATGGAGGGGTGGCAGGGTGAGAAGTGAAACGTGGAAGTGTCCACAGGACTCATGGCCCCACAACTTGCCCAAGGTCTCACACCATCCCAGCAGTCCACATACCTGTCAAGGGCTGACTCATTGGGTGGCAGCCACACATACCCATCCTGCCTTGCTGAAGGAATGAGGATAAAACATCTTCATGTTAGTGCACAGGCAGTGTGACTCAGCAGCATGTACCTTTGCATCGTTCCCCTTTCCAGCTTTATTTGACTCACTTGCCACTGAATTCTTCATGGTGCTAAAAGCTGTTTGTTGTGATGATTTCATACTAAATAGAGGAATAAAGAAAGTGAATTAGATGACAAAAATTCACCTCATCCAAAGTTTTATCCCACTTATACAGCCAAACTGGAAGCACACAAGGGCTCTGAAATAGCCAGCCGTTCTCAGTGGGCATACAGATGGCATGCTCCACAGGAGCCTGAAGAATACCATGTCTGCTGGCCCCAGTGCCCCCAACCTTAGAGTAGGGGGAAATCAAGGCTCAATGCCTACACAAACCCTCTGTTTTCTCTTCTGCAATCCTTTGCTCTGAAGGGATCATGCATCTGGAAGATCCTTTTCCTGTGCTTCCTGGGTTACAACCAAGGATCTGAGCAGGAGGGGCAGCCAAGGACCTTACCTCTGCACCTGTTCCAGCTGCAGCACTGACTTCCTGAGTGATTCTTCCAGCTGTGAGATCTAAACGCACGACACAACTTCTGTCAGCAGATGGACCATACTGAGTGATAGTTTACAGTGAGCTCAGCTTACCGAGCTCAGTTCCTTGGGCCCTCAGCCAGTGTGGCCCAAGGAGCCATCTGTGCAGAGTTGAGTTGGGCTCTGGGGACACAGCCCAGCCCTCCTGCACAGCACAGCATGGATCTGACGGGTGAGGTGGAGGTGGGGGGTGGTGAGAAAGAGCCAAGCATTCAGCCCTGCCAGGTGCTGCTTAGGGATGCTGGCCTTGAGCCAGACACCTGACTGCACTGGTACTCTAAGCACAGCCTGGGTGGTTCCATGTCCAATGCCACAAACAAAAACAGAAACTTTAGATGGCTTAGCAGATGAGCCTCTGTGTATGCCCACAAAGTAGCCCAGGAGGCTCTGCAGGAGACAGGTATCAGGCAAAGAGGAGACAGTGACAACACTGCATACTAGATAAGCAGTATCACTAATGGGCCCCTCTAACCCTTTACGTCAGAGGTCAAAAGGCCTAGGAGGCAGATCACTCTGCTTACCTTTTCTTGATAGAAGGCAAGCAGCCTCTTCCTGTGTTTGTCTTGGAACTCTGAAATCTGAGAGGTTGATACACATCAGCTGGGGTAGGGTGGGGGACCCGAGGGGCTGAAGGGTGGGAGTGGGTGGCTGCCCACAGTCTCCTCCCACAGAGACTCCTGGGTGCTCCTGGGTGAGGGCTGCTGGTACCAGGGCTGCTCAGTGTGGACACTTGGCTCTGAGGCTCCTGGAGTGAGGAACATGTGTCCAACATGGAAGCCAATGGACCTGCCCAATGAAGCCCTCTTGATACAATGGCTGCTTGTCATTCCACAGCCTTTCCTTTCCAAGTGCCTCAGTGGCACATGACATGTGACCCAACTGGGACAACCACAGTGTGCGGTCCTCTGATGACAGTGACTGGCCTGAGGTGGCCTCCTGATCAAGCAGCACCAAGTGGAGAACCGTGGCCTCGGTCAGTAGGGGAAAGCTGGCCACCCTGAAACTTGCCCCATCCTGTGTTCACTACAGAAGCCCACATCCCCTATCAGCTGCACGCACAGCTGGAGTTGAGCTTCTCATAGTTCAGATGGAAGTGTGGGAACAGTGGTGTTGACTCGGAGAAGACAGCTGTTTCTGGTGAGCCAAGGCTCAGATGATGGCACATATCCACTTCAAACACCAGACTGTCCCACATCACTTAACTGTACCATCACTCAGACACAGCCCACAGACAAAGGGCCAACTGTGGATAAAGTATATTTAAAGTCACTTCTGGTAAGCCTGGCAGTCTGCTTACAACACAGACAGAAGGAGCAGTGTGCAGCCTGGTACAGGAGACAATCTAGCTGTGGACAGGGACATGGGTAGAGGGTGGGCCTACAGTCCTGTCCTCTCCATAGATACTACCTCTGGGTCAGTGGGTGATGTCTTCCTCAGAGTGGCTGAGTCTCAGGCTCAGGAGAGCCTCAGCCCTGGGACAAAATGGGCACAGTACAAGTTCTGCCCATGCAGACTGGAGTGCTGGAGGCACCACAGATCACAACTCCTCGTGCTTCCCCGGTGCACTGCAAGGGAGGCTGAACCCACCTGACTGTGCCATGGGCTCCCAGGAGGGGTGGGATGCCAGTACCTGCATGGGGATCTAGGGGAGCCCACTGTCATCATGTCTGGATGGGCAGAACTCTGTGACCTCAGAGGCTTCTTGTCCTCTTCCCTTCCTGCCTCAGGCTCCTGTGGCCAGGTAGGAACACGAAGAACACTAGAAGATGGACAGCCATGATGACCCAATGGTTGCCTGTCTCTTGTTCCCCACTGTGCAGGACAGGGCCTTGGAGCACTGACCTAACCCACAGGCACAGTACTTGGGGACCACTGGGGACTGACAACTTTGCAGTGGATGTCCACACTAGTCAGGTATACGGGCCTGGCAGTGGGCGCCAGGGTGCAGAAAAATGGCATTCTTCCTCTGTTAGGGAGGCTTTCAGATAACGGACCCTGGTAGGGATGGCACACAAGCCTCTGCCTGACCCTGTCTCAGCCAGGAAGGTGTGACTGCAGCAAGGTCAGGGCCATTTGTCCCTGGACCCCAGGAAGCTCAGAGGCGAGGTGAACCCAGGGGGAGGGAACTGAGCTGTCGAGGGAATGAGCCTGTTGGGATGTGGATCCGTTGGGATCCACTGTGAGCATGGAGGGTGGGACAGCCTGGACCCCCACATGTTCAATTCTATCTTAGTTACTTTTCTCATTGCTGGAACAAAACACCCAACACCCAGTGTTAAAGGAGAAAAGGCTGATTTAACTCAGTTAAGGTTTCAGTCCATAATCGGCTGTCCCAAAGGCAGAATGGCATGGCAGAGGGACAATACTTCATGGCAGCAGAAGACAAAAAAGCAATGAGAGAAAGAGAGAGAGAGAGAGAGAGAGAGCGAGAGAGAGAGAGAGAGAGAAAGCAGGCTTGTTTCTGCCCCTTTCATCTTATCCAAACTGCTGGGATTAGGAGTGGTGCCAATCCAATCAGTGGACTGATCCAAAAATCACCCATCCTTAATCCCAGCACTGCACTATGAATCAACCACACTCTAGATTCAATTACCTTTGAAAAAAACCCTGTGACTTCGTGAGGTTTTATGGGGACATCTAGACAAAAACCAAAATAGTATCCCTGGATGTATGCACTCCGTTGGGGTCTCACCCCAGCCTGTGATGTTTTGCTACCCACAAGGTTTCTTTGGCCTGGGTTAGAGACACGGGCTGTAGCCTCAGAAGGAAAATTTTATTAATAAATAAAAAGAATCCTGTATCTTTTTCTTGTACAGTCCATGCCTCTTGGATTGAGTCAACCCAGGGCAGAGGATATGCAGGCACTGCTGGACCACGTCTGCTTACAGCTGCCCAGGACCGACATACCTCTGTCCACAGTCCGTGAGCTGAAAGGATTATGGCAGGGAATGGAGGACAGAGACAGCGCACACTGCACAGGGAGCAGTTTCCTCCAGGGAGCAGCAACTTCATGTCTCGGAGTGGGGCATATAGTGAGGGTCTGTGCTGGGGTAGGGGCACCAGGCACCCCAGGTGGGCACACTCCTCAGCCCACAACTTTGCTTGTACCCAGCATGGCTCTACCTCTGCAGACTCAGGAGCTCTTGCTCTGCAGGGCTAGCGTCCAGCCTCCATAGTGAGGATGAACATTTCTCAGGCTGGGGCTGTGTGACAGAGGTTCACAGAGGTCTTCAGCAAGCAGGAATCTGTCTGTACCAAAGGAGTTCAGGAAGAGGACAGCAACGGCCTCCAAGGTGGCTGTTGCCAAGTCTCTGGTACCATCCTATGGCAGGTCTCAGAGTTCTGGTCTGTGGACCTGAGGAACTTGCTCATGTGAGTTTTATCTATTTACTTATTAGAAATTAAGACAGAAATTTAAAAATGTTTATTGATTCTTCAAAACAATAAACCCATTATGGGGGCTGGGAATATAGCTCAGTGGCACAGTGTTTGCCTGGCAAGTATAAGATCGTGAGTTCAATCCCCAGTACCAAAAAAAAAAAAAAAACCCCAAAACCAAAAAACAAACAAAAAAACCATTATGTCAGCCTAAACAAGTGTGCCATCCTGTGTCACACAGCCTCTGGGAAATGCTATCCTATGCTGTGAGATAGAGTGACAGAGGCTAATATTGCCTAAGCATAGTCACAACTCTGCGTGATCCCATTGGTACACATGGTCCCAGGATGGAACACAGGGTAGATGGTGGCCTCTGAGTCAGTCTCTGGGCCTGCTGGCCTCTTCCTGATGTGCGGCCCCTGCGAAGGTGCTGGGGTAAACCTTGTGGCTCTGGGGTCTGTGGGAATCTTCTGGCCCACAGGGCCGGACCTGAGTGAGTTGTGCAGCATGGAGCATGACAGATGAGCAGCCTATCTGGCTGCCACTGGCTTCCGTGGATCCAGCCTTGGGTGCTTCCTGGGATGACACAGCTGGGCATAATCTGGGATAGGGCCCCATGGAGGCCACTTACGCATTGCTCCTAGAGAGGGAGGATGGCGAAGCAGACCTGGCTGATCTGTCTGGACATGGGGAGTAGTTGAGGATATCACAGGGATGGGTGGGGTGGGCACAAACTTGCCCAGGCCTCCTGCCTCAGCTGGAGGTAACGTGGAGCCAGGAAGAGATAGGAGGTGGGTCCCTGTGAAGCACTGCACCACCAAACAGGCACAAGCAGCCACGTGCATCCCTGGGTGCATTTGCAGAAGACAGCTTCCTGAATCCAGGGATCTGGCTGGAGGGAGGTTCTCAGGAACAGGACTTCCTGGGGCATCCTGCCCAAAGGGCCCAGGGCTGAACTTAGCTCACACATGTCTCAATATGACACCAAAATAAATTACATGGGCTTTGTCCAGATTGAAACCTTTTGTTCACAGATGCTTCATCACTGCAAAGGTAAAAAGAACCCAGAGAAGGCAGAAAACACATGGACTCCACATCTGCAAGGGCGTGATCTCCAGAACACATGGTGCACATAGTCAGAGATGATGAGCCTGTACATCTGTCCCCAAGGACCCCTTAGCAGCGCTCACCTGGGCGGTGTCCTGCGAGTACTTCTTACACAGGCCGTCTATGCTCATGAAGAGCGCCTGGATGCTGGCATCAGTCTGAAAGAAAAAGGGCTCAGTGTTTATCATTTAAAGCTTCTAAGCGTTGCTTAAAAAGCTGCATGTCCAGGTCTAGAATTGCCAGAGATGGGACAAAACACCAATACTTTACCTCTGAAGGGCAGGACTAAGGATCACAGGGCAGTGGGCTAAGTCCCTCTGTACCCAGGGAAAACCAGTAAGTCCTGGGTTCAATCTCTTGTACCATAAAAAAATTCTACCTCTTGTTATTAATGAAGCCATAATAACTGACTTACTCAAACTTGAAAAGAGCATTATATTAGCGAAAATTACAGGTCCAACTCACATGAACAAAAATGAACATGAACAAAAAAAACTCAAGCCAAACAGTAGCAACCTGAGATCATCTCTATATATATATATATATATATATATATATATATATATATATAAGCTATGCCACATCATCCCACTATATTTCTATATTTATTCCTAGAATCTAATGGGGTTTTAAAATTTAAAAAGTAAATACAATTCAACACATTAACAAAATGAGGTTAAAAAGGAAAGATGCTAGTTATTTAAAAAAAAAGCAAAGCAAAAGCAAAAGCTCTATACCACTTTTAGTTTTTTAAAAAATCTTTAACAAAAAATTTAGTGTACATAAATACACTGTTTGGTGGTGAATCAGAGAAGGCTGACCATGAAATCAGGAGCAATGGAAAGCTCCTGCACCAGCTCCTGTTCTGCTTCAGCTGTAGGGTGTGAATCCCAAAGCAAAATCCCTAGAGAAGGACCTGGGACAAAATGCACTCTTGATGACCAACCTTCTCCAACTATGCTCCTACCGAGTAAGCCCACAGCTATGAATTCAATGATGGATTAACCCATGGGTGAAGTCAGGGCCCCACCTCTGGACACTGCTACACTGTGGATCAACACCTCAGTGAGTAAGTCTTTGGAGACCCTCCACATTTAAACCATAACAGTGTGCAACCCAAAATTAGAAAGACAGTAACACCCCTGGGTCCTTGCCATGACCCACCATGCGCAAGGCCTGGGGCTGGATGATCAGAGAACCCCCCAGCAATGCAGAAGGGACATAGTTTCTAGAGCAGGCCCCAGGGCTCCTCCTCTGGGAGGGTCATGGTGGAGGGCAACCCGTCTGCCTTCGGGGGTACACCCACCTGTGCATCTTTAAAACCTGGCTGGCTCACTGGGGTTATCCCAGGAGAAAGGGTATGAGGGGTGTGTTGGTTTTTATCTAGCTGACCCCAAGAGCCTCATGTACTCACAGTTAGGGCTTTGGACAGTGACTGGATTATGACTTATGGCTGACTTGCTGTTAGGAGGTCCAGCCTGGTTGGAAGAGGCAAGTTACAGGGAGTGTGGCCAGGGAAGGTTTATCTTCTTTCCCAGATCTCCCCTTTACTCTTTGCTTTCTGTCTTATCTTCCACCATACTACTTTGCTATGCCATCCTACCTTGGAGCCAGCCAACTATGGACTGAAACTTCTATAAGCTGAGTTAAAATAAATCTCTCCTCTTCAAATTGTGGGTGTCAGGTATTGTATCTTAGTGATGAAAAACCGACAAGGACATGGAATGCATCCACCTAGGCTGATGGGGCCTTTATCACTCCAGACATAACTCTTACCCCTTGCATTGAAAGAAACTGGCTTCTCCAGTCCCATGGGATCTTCATTCCCTCCCCTCTCTGGTAGACACCAGCCAGGTCTTGCCTGATTGCATCCTTTCTCATAGCTCCTCAGGAGCTGGACCACATCTCTGCTCTGGGCTCTCGAAAGCCTTTCTTCCTGAAGCCTCGGATCCATGTTGTTCTGCAGCCACCAGTTTCCATCTCCTGCTCCCCATACAGGCTCAGTGCAGTGGTACTCTGTTTCCTTTGTATGGCCATAATGCCCATTTGCATGACAAGCTGATGAATGTACATTATTCTACATATGGGCAAATTGACTCGGGGGTATCTTTTGTATAGTGATATTTGTCATGCTGCTGGTCAGGTGAAATCATCTAGCAAAACTTTGTTTTAAAGAAACATATCAGAGTAGAAACCACCAGAATATGCTACACTTAGTGGAGACAACCACTGTCTTGTGACACTTACTTCACAGGGCAGACGCTGTGCTGCGCAAGTCTTTCCTGTTTCAGGTCACAGTCACAGACACATCTGTTTCACAACACAGATGGGACAACTGCCAGGAAGATGACTCTCCTCAGAGACCTGATGGCTGTGGGAAATGAAGCAGTGCTAGGAGGGTACAGAAGCCAGGCCATGCAGCCATAAGCATGAAAAGTCCTGGCCTTCCTCCTGAGGTAGAACTCATGAGGCCTAGATCTGACCTGTATCCAGGCAGAGTCTGCCAGCTGCAGGCTGCAGAGCAGGAAGGCCCACAGCTCCTGTGGGGATAGTAAGAAGGGTGAGAGAGATGTGGACTCTGAGGAGGTTGCCAGAGGAGGACCCCAGGTGATGGTGCAGAATATGGGTACACAGCAAGAAGCAGCCACACCTCAATATTCCCACGGCTTCCCTCACTTACTCATGGGGAACAAAAGACGACATGCTTTCCACACCTCTATAGCACAACAGCAGTGACTACATACAGACCATTTTGTATGTAGAGCCCTGCTAACTAAAGAAGACACCATGTGGTCATACTCTCCACTCACAATGTCATAATACTAAAAGTGAACTGGAAAATGGCAGTGAAGCTAAAATCTAACAGGCACATCCAGCCTGTGGTCTGCATGGCGCCCTGGACAGCAGCAACAATCTCCACAGGGTCGTACATTTTAACATCATCACATAGTTTTTACTACTGTCTTTCACAACTGATTTTAGTACTGAGGTGTGGACTGCACAGATGACAACACAGTGCAGTCCTGGGAGGCCACAGGGCTGCACTGGTTATCTCTCGTGCCTACCACACACATGCAGTTAGACAGAAACCTGTGCATACCAGACATTACATAGCAAGTAAAACACAGCAACTGCAAATAGCAGTGTTCAATCTACCTACACATAGGTGTGCCTGCTAACACAACCGTTTACAATTAATAAGCAGATGTGCAAATTTTCATCTTCATTAAAATTGAGCTTGCTGTGTTATTTGACAGGATAATAAATTGAAATACTTTTTTAGCAGCAGGGATAGAGGAAGTATAAAATGTATCACATAGTGCTGTGGTTATTATCTAGATGTCCCCCCAAAGCCTCAATCATTCACAGGTAGGGGTTTTTGGAGGTGGCTGGATCCAGTGGGTGATACTGGGATTAAGGAGGTGTGGTACTGAATTGCTTTATCATAGTTCTGGGTGTGGATAATGAGAAGGCCTATGGGTGGCATCGCCCAAAGGACTTGTAGCCTAGATGAGATAAAAGGGAAAGGGAAACTTGCTTCTTGCCTGCCCTACCATGGACTGTTTCTCCTCTTCAATGACTCTCTACCATGCCACCCTGCCTTGGAGCAAGACAACTTTGGCCTGCAACCTCTACAAACTTTGAGCCACATAAACCTTTCCTCTTTCAATTTGTGGGTATCATGTATTTTCAATTTGTGGGTATCATGTCTCATCCAAGAGAAAAGTAACTAAAGATAAACAGTTTTTTTGCTTATGATGTTATGATTACATATACAATATTGCTAATGCTAGAAAAATAAATGGTTATTTATTAATATTTGGATATAAATCAATGCAGTCAGACACTCAGTCAAAGAAAAATTTGATCAGGTCTGTTTACTAGACTTTTGTAAGATCTATCTTTTCCAGGGAAAATATTCCATGCTTCCCAGTCA
>PVJX010000925.1:161698-194980 GCA_004027295.1 Dolichotis patagonum
AAAAAAAGTCAAATATTCTGCTAGTTTTATGCTTATGTTACCTCTTTGTAAAAATGTTATAATAAAATACTGTTAAAAGGAAATTCTGTTACTTACAGTCACTAACTATAATATATATTTTATATGTAGCCCAAGACAATTCGTTTTGGTCCAGACAACCAAAATATTGGACACTCGTGATCTAACCATTTAGAAATTAAAGAGTTCATTTTCAAATAATTCTTAAGTTAGGAAATAGAATAAATTACAGATTTTTTAGAAATGATTCAGAAAAGCAGTAGTCAAAGTGACCTATAAACACAATGTGCAAATGGAAATGGATAGTCTGAATTACACTTATTAGGGAAAACGGAAGAAAACGAGTGGCCTGAACATTCAACCCATGAAGACAGAGAAAGGGTCAGGGGACCCTCGAGGCTTTGCCTAGAGCCTGACTGTGCAGCAGGGCTTGGCGTTGCACAGCAGTGCATGGCGGAAACAGGTGGCTCTTGGGACTTCATGCTGCCATACACTGGAGGAAAACAGGTCCTTTCTATTAAAAATACAGACAAATATTTTTCCCTTGCCTTTTCACTTCTAGGAACAAAAATATTCTCATAAGTGTGGAGAGAGATTGTTCAAAAGTGTTCACTGTGAGGTTTTTGGAAACAGTGAAAAGCCAAAAACCCCACAGACTCATCAAAAGAAAAATGCTGTAATCCCAGTCGTTGGGAGGCTGTGGCAGGAGGATCGCTGGGAGTTCGAGGCCAGTCTGGGCTACAAAGTGAATTCAAAGCCAGCCTGAACTAAGCAGCAGGGTGAGACTCTCTCTTAAAAAAAAAAAAAAGGGACATGCTGAAATACATCTTTTTTAAGTCTTTTTTTTGGGGGGGTACAGGGAATCAAACTCAGGACCTTGAACTTTATGTAGGGTTTTTTTTTTTTGGTACCAGGGATTGAACTCACAACTTTGCGCTTGCCAGGCAGGTGTTTGTGCCTGCTAAGCTAAACCCCCAACCCCCATATAGTTGTTTTAAAAGCGGATACCATCTAGAAAGCAGGAGGCCCTGGGTTAGGTCCTCAGCACCAAAAACTTAACTAAATAAAAAGCTAAAAGTGGGTGCCCATAGTGTCACCTGGGAAAACACTTTGGCATAAAGGTAAATCATAAAAACACAGAATAGACACCAAACTCATGGATGCTGTCATTAGAAACAGGCCTTGGGCAACACTCATTAATTTTCTATATTGTGTAAACTTCTGTGTAACTCTGTTTTATACTTGTAATACAGAAATCATGATATTTTAAGATATTAGAACGAAATGCATGTTGGAGAATGTGGTAGAAGAAAACAATCATTTGTAACTAAGTTCATACCAAAGAACACGTGAAACTAATGTATTTTAGACTGACCCAAAGGCATGGTTTTAAACCAAAAGCAGCAGTACTGTACCTGATTTTAAGCCTCCATCATTAACAACCTTAATTACACACAGATGACTTCAATGAAGAACCAAACTTCACTGTGTCCTAAAGAGCTGATAGCATGCTGAAGAAATCTTTCTAAACCATTTTCATTCCCAGAAACACAGCATGGTCCAAGAGATGATGAGTGAAAGCCAATATACGGCTGAGAGGAAGTTAGTGAGGTCTTAGAAACCTAATCCTAATTGCATGTTGATTATTCAAAAGTCTCCTACTATGCAGTTAATCCAGCAAAACAAATGAAAAATTTAGACACCACAAGTGACTGCAAATTAAATCTCAAAAGGAAGATTAAAAGGAAATATTATTGTAACACTCAAAATTCTATAGGTTTCAACTTACATGTTTTGTGAGTAAAACTGTACGACAAGGAACTTTACAAATCATGCATTCATCCTTTTTGCCTATAAAATAAAAACAAATTTTATGTTATACCCTTTTAGATATGAATAAATGTAGTCTTTAAATCACATTTCTTCAAGAAATACATAAAAAAGAAATATGCAGGGTTATGGCAGTTAAATGTTTTCATGTTCAGACAATGACGCTATGGGTATACATATAGTTCAATGATTATACAATTAACAGCTCTTTTTCCTACTTTGCAAATTGCACCAAAGCAAAAGTCATAAAGATCAACAATACTTAAGGTCCCTATCTCAGGGCTGGAAATGTAGTTCAGGGGCAGAATGTTTGCCAAGTATGAGTGAACCCTGGGTTTGATCCCCAGCAATAGAAAAAAAAAATCTATTCCAAATATTCATTACAATTAGATCTTACAGTAATATCTTAATTTAAAAGTTTTAACTATATTTAAAATGAAAATAGTTGCTCCAACCCCAACCAAAGGATGAGTTTTTCTCTGTCTCTCTCAGTTTCACCTCTACACTATACAAGGTACCACATGTCAGGATACACCATTACTCCATATACTAGGTGTCTGTCTACCTGGGCTCCTGCTACCTGTGACCAGCCCAAGGTTTAAGCACAGAGGATTACTATGTCCAAACTGCTAACATCCAACAATCCACCTGCCCAATCTCCAGGTCTTTGGCACAAATCCAGAAGGATTTTAGCCCCACATCACCATCTTTCTCTTCATGGACTGTAATCATCATCTGGAGACTTGGCTCCGGTGGCCAGCATCAGCAAACACAGAACTCCTTCCTACACTCAGCTCCTTCCCTGAGGCAGCCACTTTCTTATGCCTATGAGCTCTGTTCCTCACTAGCCACTTCCAAGGCCACAGCCTCCATTTTCCTCATCTTTCCAGAGTGCATACCTGCCCCTAACATAGGCAACCCCTGCTGCTGTCTTCTTCTGCTCTCCAGTGCAGCCAAGAACTGAGACAAATGCACTTCAGATGTGGAGTCACAAATGTGTGGATTCCAACACTGCTAGGTCTGCAGCACTTCTAGGAGATCCCTCTGCTTTTGTTGCATGCTCCCTCTACTCCTGTCCCTGTGGCGGAATGCTCAAATGAAAAAGCCCTATGATCCAACAGGAAATAAAGAAGCCCCCTACTCACTATCTACCTCAACTCTCCACCCTCTCCTCTAAGCCCATGAGCCATAGAACCATCTGACTCACTCTGCCTCTTTACTTTCTGGGAGGGCTTCTGGGTCTGAGTCATGCTCACCTTAGATTCACAGCAACTCAGACTGTGGTGGCCTGGTATGGAAAGCATGGTCCCCTTCCAATGACCTCCAGAATGGCCTCCTCCCCTCTCCTCTTAAACATACTCAACTTACTAGTTCCTCCTCTATCTCTCTTTCACTACAGACTGGAGAAAGGAAATTCCTTTTACACACCATAATAGTCAGAAACCCTGCAGTGAAAGATTATAGAGCTGACTCACAAAAATCTAAGCATTCTGCTTGGGAGAATTGAGAGATTTGATAGAAGAAGTCATCTGCAGCTCACTGACAAAGTGGTTAATAGCTGATAAATAGTGCTTCTAAGTCAACTAAAAACAAATATTCCAATAAAAGGCTGTGAGAGGACTCCAAAAAGCAATCAGCAAAAGTGCAAATAGCCAATAAAAAGAAATCTAGGCCACTATTGAGAGGCCAACACATGCTCCCAAATCAATGCTGGGAACATCAAGGAGCACATTGGGGGGGGCAGTTTGGTCCATTTTAATGAACACTCACCCCGCTTAGCAATTCTACCTTTAGGAATGACCTTTAAGGGGAAAAAATCAGAAAGTGAACAACAGCAGTTGTCTTTTAGTAGGAAATCAAATAACTTAGAATATGGTAATTAAAATATGTACTTCACAACCTTAAAAGTTATACATTTTTATTTTAATAGGGAAAGAGATCCATATCCCAGTAAGTAATAAAAGCAGATCACTTTGTGTTGAATATCTGCATCTATAGGGAAAAGTCTAGAAGAATATACCTCAGCACATAAGGAGGGTCCTGGATGGCTAGATCACAGCTCTGCACACAGACCCTACCCCTTTTCACCGTATTATTTCTGTGGGCCATGTATTTGGTATGCTTCCAACACACAGTGACTGTGGCTTTTTGAAAAAACACCCTCAAGCTTCAAGAGTGAGACATAGGGACGCAGCCCCTGCCTCAAAGGCATCAGGTCCCCCCCCCCCCCCGCTCTCAAATCCTCGGTAGTCTGGGGGGCCCGTGGTCGCTGCCGCCCCAGCCGAGTTCACTTTCCTTTCAACCAAAGGTCTTCCTCCTAGCTTGGTTTATCTCCTTCATTCTCGCCAAGGCGACGCTCCACCCTCCACTGCTGCTCCTCCACACTCTGGGATCCGGTCACTGTCCCCCAGTCCCACAGCCTGGTTCTGCTCCGGCCACGAGTGTGGCCCCAGTACTCGGCCACAGGCCGGGCCTCAGCGGGGCCGCTCCTTCCGGCCCGGCCCCGCCTGGCCCTCCCTCGGCAACTTGTGGGTCCTCGGGAACAAAAGCCCACAAAGCCGGCCTCCACTGGGTCCGCGCCGTCCTGACCTTTGCGAAGGCAGGCATCACAGTACATGTGCCCGCAGCTGGTCAGGCTAAAGGACGACTTCCTGTGCGGCGGCTGGAAGCAGCGGTTGCAGAACACCCAGTTGGCCATGCCGAGCGAGGCAATGAAGCCACGGAGGCCCTATCGGGCGACGACACCTCCGCGCCTGCGCACTGCAAAATTGGCGCCTGCGCACTGAGACATGCCACCAAAATGGGTTTGAGACCTCTGTGGAGGTGCGAAGTGGGGTGGTCTGCGCCTGCGCACATTGGAGTACAGCTTAGTCCCACAGGCCTCTGCTACACTGCCAGCGGTGCAGGTTCTTTGGAGGAGGCTCCACAGAGCAGGGACCGCGGGAGGACCTGGTGCCTGACGCACCACCGTAGCAGTCCTCACCTTCACCGTAGGAACGGCTTTCCTGTCAGCCCACGTTCACCCACCGTGGGCACCCACAGTGGCAGTAGGCCCGAGTGGGCAGGCCCCCAGCTCTACGCAAGGAAGGCAGGTGATGAGTGGCGGACAGCACAGCCCGAGTGAGGCAGGACTCTGGCGGAGGTGGGGTCCACGGGGTCTGCAGGAGGACAAGGACGAGGGTGCATGGCTGGGTGGGGTGGGGTGCAGCCCCCAAAGGGGCTTGGCCTCTGGGAGCAGCCTTCCTTTGCACAAATAACACTTTGGGAGGGACTTCACATCTGCAACTTCAAGTGAGCTTATAATGATTTCAAAATCAAGTTGAAGGGCTGGGAATGAAGCACTTGCCTGGCACACGCATGACTCTGGGTTGGATCCCAACATTATGCACGTACACATGCAGGCATGCGTGCGCGCACACACACACGGTTGCTTTCTAAATACTATTTATCCTCCTCACAAGATACCAGATCCCTCCATGCTGTCAGTCTGCAAGTACTGGTGGAGTAGAGCCTCTTTCTTCCAGGGAATTAGGAGAATGCAGAGGTTTAGGTGATGCTCATAGTAACACACTCAGGAGCGCATGAGGAGAGGGTGCGCTTATCCCTGCAGTGCTGTGATTATGACCTGAGGCTGCTGCAGCCTTGAAACACAGCAGGTCCAAACTGGTCTGTAACGTGAGTGTAACATACAGCCTAGGTCTTCAAGACTAAGGCAAAATGAGTCTTAAAATTATCTTATGAGTGCCGGGGATTTAGCTCAGAGGCATAAGTGCCTTCCTGACAAGAGCAAGGTCATGAGTTCGATCCCCGGTACCAAAAAAAAAAAAAAAAAAAAATTACCTTATAAGGAGTTTCATATTTACAAAAAGACAGTGTTTTGATATATTGAGTTAAATATATGCTGCTAGGGTTAATTTTACTTTCCTTTAAAATCCTTTTTAATCTGGTAATGAGAAAACTTAAAATTTTATATGTAGCTCACATTTTATTTCTATTTCACAGCGCTGATTTATATCAGTTTTGAAATAAGGTAATGTACTTGGGTTTTTTTGTTTTTTTGTTTTTTTTTTGGTACTAGAGATCGAACTCACGACTTTGTGCTTGCAAAACAGGCACTTATGCTGCTGAGCTAAATCCCCGGTCCTTGTATTTGTTTTATTAAATTTAGAAACAACTTTTTTTTTTTGGGAGACAGGTTGGCTTTGAACTCACTATGTAGCTCAGGCTGGCCTTGAAATCATGGCAATCTTCCTGCCTCAGCATCCCCAAGTGCTGGGATTACAGGTGTGCCTACCAAGTGCGCACCATGCCTGGCCCAGGAACTACCTTGTTAATAAAACATTTTATCATTGTTGCAACTCTATGACATTAATTTCAACCTCTGATATCTTTGAAATCATAAAACACTACATATTTGTGCATGCATTTTGGTTTATTCAAACATTATGCAAATTATTTGTCTTTAATGATAATATTTTAAACAACTTTTTTGGCTATAAAGAAGTTTTTAAGGTATTTCATTTGGAAAATTCCAACTGAAATAAACATTAATGTTTGTGTTAAAGCCCACCATAAAACATTGCTATTTGTGTCTTCACTGATCATTCGAAAATTTTCTTCTCGGTCCTGTGCAGAAGAGAAATAGGTGGGTTTAAGTTGTTTGAAGTACTAAATGTGCAATTTTTTGTGTGTGTTACTAGAGATAAACCCAGAGCTTTGAGCTTTACGCAAGCACTTTTACCACTAAGCTACGTCTCCTACCTTTAAAAAAAATTTTTATCTTGAGATATGTTCTTGGGAAATTGCCCAGGTTGGCCTCAAACTTGCTATTCTCCTGCCTCACCTCCAGAGTAGCTGAGATTATAGATGTGCCCCATCAAGTCCGGCTTAATGTGTGATTCTGAGAATAAAGTAGCAATATATGTTTAAGATATTTAATATTACCCAATTAGTGTGTTTGGCCAAAGTGCAGTCTCAGTCAAAATCAGTAGTTTAACCAAATATGAAAGAGTAAAAAGAATCTGATAAAGCATAATTATATTTTGGTGTAAAATGTCATGATTTGTTGCTTATACACTTTATTTGCAACCATCAGGCAAAGCAGCATTACCTACTCAACAGTGATAGATTTTCATCATTGGAGTCCTTTATGCTGGGCACTATGTCTAGAACTTCCTTGCCTTATCATGCTTGTGCTTACTTTATTTTTCAGATAAAGAAGTTAAGGCTTAAAGATGACACAAAATTAGTGAGTGGTAGAGCAGATTTGAGCTCATATCTGACCAGTGTCTGCTGAACACAGTGAGTCAAAAAACCCTGGAGGGCTGGAGATGAAGCTCAGTGGTAGCACACTTGCTTAACATATCCGAGGCCCTGGGTTTGATCCCCAGTACCACAAAACAGAAGCAAAAACAACCCCCCAAAAAAATCCCCAAAACACTTGGTATCACAAGAACAAAATTATGATCTAGAAAATGGGCATACTCATGACTCTCTAAGTACATGGAGGGCGTGTGGCGGCATTATTCATTCTGTAAGCTCACAGCCTTAGCTGCTGGCTACCTTGTTCAGTAGCGGGGACAAAGAGGTGAATGAGCTGCAGTTCTCTTTCCTAGAGGAGCCCTTGGTGCAGCAGACAGTGGAGAAAGATTGCTCTCTCCCTACCATCTCCATATACACTCAGTTCTAGCCCCAAAAGATCTAAGAACAGGCAGTTTATTCCTTGGTCTTGAAGCTTTGTGTTCAGAAATGTGTTCCTGGCAGGAAGAGATAAAATAAGCTGAGTAGGCAGACTGACCCTTTGATAGTTTTGTTCTTTAAGTATTTGCTCAATTTGTTCAATTAGATGTTCAAGCTTGAAAGTAACTTCATTAACTTTGTCCTTTGCCTGAGCAATCGTTGCATCAAGGTCATGTTCTCCAACTCGAACATCTAAGTGGATACGCTGTACAAACAGTAGAAAGGAAGAAATAGCATATTATAAAAACAGTTCCACACATTCGCTTTGCTTCCCCCTCTTTATTTCCTTCCATTCCTCTCCCTCTCTTTTCTCTCCTTCCCCTTTTTCATGAAGAAGGCACCGCTTCATCCTTGAGCTCTCTTTTGTCCCACATGGACTACATTATCTCTTCTACTCTGTAGTCTTTCTTGTAATAGTGCAGTGAGTAGTAACCTATTGACCTGAAAATATATTTGTACCTTTTTGATCATCAAATTTGCTACCAGGCAAATGCCTTTGGTACTGAGAAAATGTGATTAATGCTCTCAGGGAATTTTTCTTTGTATATAACTGTATTTCTTGTGCTAAAGTACAAATTTTCTCCATCTCTCCTCAAAATGCTTAAAAAACAATCACTATATATTGTGTAAGTGTTTTATTAGAATTCCATTATTAATTTACTGTTCAGCCATCACTTGTTTTCAAGCCTGAATAGTCACAGTTCTTTTAACCTTCCCTCACAGTTTCTATGTTTCCAGCCCTTTAATCAACCTCGTGGCTCTCCTTTGAATGCTTTCCAAACTCCCCAGCTCCCTCTTTGGCTACTGCACTGAGAACCCAGCCCAGGATGTCAGTAAATTTCTAGCCAGTCTGCATGTAACGGCCCTGCATACTAATGTCATGCTCAAATAGTGTGATGCTGTGTTCGTCAGCAAGGACACGGGAGGTGTATACTTACCAGTCGACTCCCACCAAATGATATAAGCCTTGTAGAATTAGATTCTAAGCAAATGAAGTGTTCTCCAGGCAAATGTGAAGTGAAATAGAATGTTCCTTGTGGGCCAAATAACTTTGATAATAATACCTACAATTGAATTCCATAGTTTAAATTTATTATTCTTTATATTCTTTAAAATCTTTCTGATACAAATCTATTAAAATTATACAATTCCCAAAGAAGAAATTAAATGGCTAATAAACATGAAAGATACTCAGCATTTAAGCAATAAAAAATTCAAACTAGAGTAAGACAGCTTTTGTTTACTACCAGATTGATAAAGATTTAAAAATACTCAGGAATACCAGGGTATAGTGGCATATGCCTATAATCCCAGCCACTGGGGAGGCCAAATCAGGAGGACTGAAAGTTTGAGACCCTGTCTCAAAAAAATTTAAAGAGGACTTTGCAATGTAGCTCAGTGGTAGAGCAATTTGTCTAGCATGTGTGAGTCTGGGTTCAGTCCCCAGCTTTGAGCACCCAAGTGCGTATGCGCACACATTCTAGTAATATTGAGAAATAAGCTTTCAAAGTACCAATGGATTGTAAATCAAACAAATATTAGAGAGAGGAATTAGACAATATGTGTTAAAAATTACACATATTGTCTATCATCACGCAATACACGCAATGTATATCATCACGGATCCAGCAATTCTATCTATGGAAATTTATTCTGTGCATATGCAAAGTAGTCAAAATATGTTCACTGTGACATTTATAATAGGAAAATTGTATTTTTGAAGTAATTTTAATACCTTTAAATAGAGGATTAAGTTTAAAGAAAGCCAACTGTTATGGTTTGGATTTGAAATTTCCTGTAAAACTGGTATGCTAAAGGCTTGATTGCTGACTTTCTAGAAAGTGATTATGAGGACTAACTTCATCTAATAGATTAATCTTTTCACACATTTACGATATGATGGCATTGTTAGGAGGTGATGAAGGCTTAGGAGGTGGGACCTTCAAAGGGAACGAGTCATAGAGGTGTGACCCTGAAGCCTGTACTGTCCCTGGCTGCTTGCTCTGTCCCTACTCCCCCAACTTCCTAGATAACAGGCGAAGATGGCACAATGTGCCACTGCATCTTTTTGCTGTCATGTTTTTGCTACAGTTCTCAGATCTGTTAGAGAAATGAGGTCACACAGTAAACCTCTGCTCCCCAGATTGGACAAATTGGTAGATATGAAGAATCACATTTTAACAGAGCAAAAACCTCTCTGGGAGCCATATCAGGTACATCAAGTGTATATTTCAACAAAAAAATGATAGGGCATACTAAAAGACAAAAGAGATGGGGCAATTGTCATAACTGGGTACAGATATGTCACGGATGTTGGAATTATCAGGTCAAGAATTAAACATAGTATGCTAAAAGCTCTAATGGAAGAAGTAGACAACATGCATGAAAAAAATGGAGAATACAACCAGAGAAATGGAAATTCTTTTTTTTTTTTTTTTTGTACCGGGGATTGAACTCATGACCATGCGCTTGCAAGGCAGGCATGGGCTAAATCCCCAGCTCCGAGAAATGGAAATTCTAAGAGAAATGATAGAGGTTAAAAAGCACTGTAAAAGACATGGAGAATGGTCTTTATGGATTACTTAGACACAGCTAAGGAGTGAAGCTCTGTGCTGGAGGTTGTCAGTAGAAACTCCTCAGATTGAAAAGCAAGCGGAAAACTGAACAGAACACACAAGAACTGGGACGACTGCACAGGTGTACCTTATATGTGACAAGACCAGAAGGAGAAGGAAGGAAAGGAGAAATATGTGAAGCAATGATGACAGAATTTCCCCCCAGTTAATGTCAGATACTAAGCCACAGATCCAGGTAGGAATGATGAAAAGTACACATAGGTATATTGTAGTAAAACTACAGAAAATCAGGGCTAAAGAAGACATGGTGAAAGGTGCCAGAGGGAGGAGCCTGGCCTACATGGGAGCAGTGGTTAGAAGCCATGCATGCAAGAAGAATGAAACAAAATATTTAATGTATTGGGTAACACCCCACCAACCTAGGCTTCTGTGTCCTTTAAAATTATTCTTCAATAGTGAAATAAAGACTGTTTCAGGAAAACAAAAACTGAGAGAGTTTGTCTCTAGTAGAACTGCTACATAAGAAATGTTTCTTTAAAAAATTCTTCAGGCAGGCATAGTGGCACACACCTGTAATCCCAGCACTTGGGAGACAGAGGCAGGAGGATTGCTGTGAGTTCGAGGCAAGCCTGAACCACAAGGTGAGTTCAAGGCGAGCTTGGACTGCATAGTGAGACCCTGTCTCAGACAAAACAAAAATTCTTCAGAACAAAGGGAAACTATGTAAGTCATATATTCAAATCTGCATAAAGGAAAAGTATTGAAGAAGAGTAGGTGGAGGAAAAACATTTTCTTACTCTTAACTGATTTGATAGATGGTAGTTTGTTCAAAATGACAGGAACAATGTATTTGAGTTTACATATGGTGTAAGAATGGTTAATGGAACCAAGGATATTAAAAGCAGAAGGAATTAGGCATCCTTTGTTATGATAACTATCTGTACTGCACTATCTGTAGAGCAACAAAATTTTTTGAAAGTAAACTTAGATTGTAAATGAACTTAGATTGTAAATGTGTATTGCAAAATGTAGGGCAACTTCTTAAAGTACAGTTGTTATGCTAAGAAAGGAGAGACAATACAATTATTTGAAAATGCAAAATAGAACCAGAAAAATCCTCAGTTAAAACAATAAAAAACAAGGGCCGGGGATATAGCTCAGCAGCAATATGTGCCTGCCTGGCAAGCACATTGTCCCAAGTATGATTCCTGGTACCAAATAAAAAGGAAAATAAAATAAAAGGAAGATGAAAATTGCAACAAAGAACAATGGCAATGACTAGCGGCAGTAACAAATCTATAGATAGTAATCTATACACAGTAATCTATAGATGGTAATCCACTATACTGATAATCACCTTAGTTTTGGTGTGGTGGTATGTGCCTACAATTTCAGCTACTTAGGAGGCTGAAGCAGGAAGATCCCAAACTTGAGCCCAGCCTGAGCAAATTAAGAAGACCCTATCTTAAAATAAAAAAGACTGAGTATGTAACTCAGTGCACAACAAAAACAAAAACAAAACACCTACTGTTAGTCATAAATATGAGTTTAAAAACACTGTCAAAATGGGTCAAAAAACAAAACCCAACTACATAATGAAAAAAAGACCAATTCTCCAAAAAGATTTATCAGATCCTTAACATACAAACAACCAAGCATCAAACAACAAACCACTAAAATATGTGAAGCAAAAACTGACAGAGGGGCTGGGGGTTTAGCTCAGCGGCATAAGTGCCTGCCTTGCAAGTGTGTGGTTGTGAGTTTGATCCCCAGTACCGATTAAAAAAAAAACTGACAGAACTATAAGGAAAAATAGATTAGTCCACCAATTCAATTGAAGGCTCCAATACCTTTTCATGAGAATAGATTGGTCTCATGTAGGGGGCAAAGTAAGGGCATGGTTGAACTCAACAGCATCGTCAGTGGGCTGGTTGTAGCTGACATCTATACACTACCTCAGCCAACAACAGCAGAATACATTTTTCTTCAGACTCTCATGGGATATAAATCAGGTTAGATCAGTCCATGTAATACAACACTGGACCATGTAATACAATACATACATTTAAAAGACTAGAATCATACAGTATGTGCTCTCAGACCACAATATAATTAAACAGGAAATTCAGTAACAGACAGGTGGAAAAACCTCAAAATACTTGGAAAGTAAATAACATGCTTCTAGTTAACATATAGGTCACAAAATTTCAAGAGAAATGTGAAAATATTTCAAAAGCTGAAAATATATAACATTTGTGGGATATGGTAAAGCAGGGACTAGTGGAAAATTTAAAATATTGAGCACATACTAGACAAGAATAAAGGCCTAAAGTTCATGATCCAAGTTTCCACCTTAGGAAACTAGGAAAAGAAAAACAAAATATGTGCAAAGTAAGCTGAAGAAAAATAAAAATTAGGGCATAAATCTATGAGATCGTGTATTGATCAGCGTTCCTGATGCTAGGACCAAATACCCAACACCTGCAATCTTAAAAAGGAGAGTAATTTGGTCAAAGTTTCAAGAAGTTCAGTCCATGGTCAGGGCTCCAGTGCAGAAATGTCACAGTGGAGGGGCATGTGGAGCAAAGGTGCTCAGTTCTTGGTGGCTGGGAAGCAGAGCAGGGAACAGTGCCAGAGAGTAAGGGGCCAGGGACCAGATGCATAACCCGAATTCCTCCTCTATAACTGTGTCAGACCTCCTAGAGTTATGTTTTACTAATAGCCTAGGCAAGCAGTCAACTCAACAGTCTACTTTAACTGTCACAGATTGCAAACAGGAATACAGAAAATTAAACTAAATGCTAGTTGTTTGAAATGCTCAATAAAACCAATAGGCCTTCAGCCAAAATAAGGGAAAACATAGAACACAAATTTCTAATATCAGAAATTAAAGAGAGGACATCTTTACAGATCCCATTAGACGTTTCAAGATAAGAAATGCTATGAACAAGTCTGCACCCCTTGATTTGATAACATAGATGAAATGAACCAATTTCTTGAAAGACACAGTCTGCTAAAATTTGTACAAAGTTTAAAGAATCAAGAAAATTGAATTAAAAAACGAATAACCTTCCAAAACAGGAAGTCCCAGATGGCCTCACTATTGAATTCTACCAAACACTTAAGGGAGAAAGTATTCCAATTCTCTATACTCTCTTTGCAAAATACTTTACTTTTTTTTTTGTTTTGTTTTTGTACCCGGGATCAAACTCACAATCTTGTGCTTGCCAGGCAGGCGCTTACATGAATGAGCTAAATGTCTAGCTTTATTTTACTTTACTTTTTTTTTTTTAAGCTGGGGACTCACTATGTTGCCCCAGCTGGTCTCAAACTCTTGGGCTTAAGTGATCTTTCCACCTCAGACTACTCAGACCTGGAACTCTAGGGGTGCACCATTGAACTGACAAGCTGGTTTTAGTGTTTATGTGCAGACACAAGCTTCAGAGAAGCTAACATAATCATCAAGCTTCTTCTGGACCTGACTCCCAGCCCCCAGCCTGCTTGCCAGCAGAAGCAGTACTCTGCAGGGAATTCAGCTCAGTACCCGACACTGTCATCGGCAAGCACAGGATGTTGTGGAGGAGATAAGACTGGACAAGGAGTGTTGCAGGTCCTCCACACATCTGGGGATGCCTGAAAATTTACACTGGACACCAAGAACTTTGCCCTCTGAGGTGCCAGGCTGCCAGAGAACTTTGACCACAGATGTTTATTAAATCTTCCCACCTAATGTCCCCTGCCTTCTTTCCATACATATAATAGGGATACATTTTTCTTTGTTTGAGGCAGATGGCTTTATTGCTCTCTTCCTGCCTGCACCCAGGTATTAAACCATATGCCTAGTTGCTATCACAACAGCCTGTCATGTGGTATCTTGCCTTACATTTGTTAGAATAATGTTGAGGGAGAAAAACTGGGTAAAAGAACTGGTATTTCCCAACTTTAAGACTTACTATAAAGCTACAGTAATCATGACACAGTAGTATTGATAAAAGAATAGACAAATGGATTGTTGGAGCAGAAATAGAACCACATAAACATAGTTAAGTGGCCTTTGACAAAGAAATAAAAACAATGCAATGGAGAAAAGGTAGCTTTTTCAAAATGTCCTGGAATAGTGGAACATCCATATTGCAAAAAAATGCAGATCTGGACATGGCACATATGCCTCTCACAAGGATTAACTCAGAAGTAGATCATAAACCTAGATGTAAAATAAAAAACAATAAAACTAAAAAATAACAGGAGAAAATCTAGATTTGGATTTAGATTTGGATTAGATTAGGCTTTGGATTTAGTAATGATTTGTTAGGTATAACAAGCATGATCCAAGAAAGGTGGATATATGGTAGACTCAAAAAGGGGAAAACTGGTGCTCTGGAGAAGACAATGTTAAGAGGATGAAAAAGTAAGCCAGACTGAGGGAAAACATTTGTGGAAGGCATATCTGATGAAGGAATCATCTGAAATATAGAAACAGCTCTTAAAATTCAATAATAAACAATAGCCCAATTTTAAAATGGACAAATATCTAAACAGACAGTCACCAAAGAAGATATACAGATGAAAAATAAGCATATGAGAAGAAGCTGCACATCATGTGCCATCAGGGAAGTGCAAATAGAAAAAGCAAGGTACCACTCTGCACCTGTTAGAAAGCCCAAATGATAAACATGGAGAACACCGAGCACTGGCAGGGATGTGGGCATCAGGAGCTCTGGTTTTCTGCTGGTAATAATGCTGTGGGGTGCCACCAGGGGAGGTGGATGGCATTCTTTTAAACTAAGCATACTCTTGCAATATGATCCAACAGTCACGCTCCTTGGTATTTTTCCAAATAATATGAAAATATAGGTCCACAGTAAAACCTACATACAGTTGTTTATAGCACCTTTATCGTAATTACCCAAACCTGAAAGCAGCCCAGGTGTCCTTTTATTGGTGAACATAAAAACTGTGGCACATCCTGACAATGGGATATTATTCAGCACTAAGAAGAAACGAGCTGTACGGCCATGTAGAGACCCGAAGGAACCTTAAACAAACATTATTAAATGAGAGAGGCGCTGAAAAGACTGCAAAAGAGCCAGGAAGGCTGCACACTGATTCCAAACATTTGCCAGTGTGGAAATCTGAAAAAGGCAAAACTATGGAGACAATAAAAAGATCAGTGGTTGCCACGGATTGAAATGAAGAAAGGATGAGTAGATGGAGCACAGAGGACCTATGGTAGTGAAACTGTGCGTGATAGTCCCATGGTGGACTATCCATTACACATTTGTGTAAACCACTAAAATGTATGATGCCAAATGCAGTGTAAACTGTGGACTCGGAGAGATGGTGAGGGTCAGAGTGGATTCATCAGTTATGGCAAACACTGACAGTGGGGAGCCCCTGTGTGGCAGGACAGGAGACTTTCTCTGTCTCTTACTTTCTGCTCTGTTTCGCTGTGAACTTAGAACTTCTCTAAAAGACAAAGCCTTAAATCATCTTGAAAAGAGGTATATATTGCACACATAAAAAAATGAAATATTTTTTAAAAATATTTTCTCAGTTTTGATTTGAAGAAAATAAAGAATCTTGTCCATACTTAATTTCTGTTAATAGAACATTAAAAAAAGAAAGTTTGTCAGCTAAGATCACAGCCAAGGGTCAGGTTTTACAATTTATTTCCTTTTTTGTACAAATAGCAAAGAACTCTTCCTTAAAGAAATATTCAGTGACTAGTCATTACCCAGTAAATTATATTTCCAAAGCTTTTGTATTCAACGCACTGCAGCCTTGCTCTAGTGAATATTCAATTCAGCAAACATTTTTGAATGCTTATTAGCTTGGTGTATTGCAAAAGAGCACATTTGTGTTTAAATCTCTGTGTTACCACTTGTTGACAGTGTGACATTTTATAGGTCATTCAGAATCAGAGTTTCCTTTTTCAGAATACTGGAAATGGAAAAGGGAATACAGAAATGTGAAGATGTGTGTGGCTGGCAGCTGTTGTTACTGTCAGCCCCACCAAGCCTACCAGCCAGGTCTTTCCCTCAGCTCAGCAGTCACACGCCACTGCACATACAATCAAGGCCAATGACATGGAGTAACCTGTGCTCTGAACATGTTGCCCACGCAGAAAGTGCACTTGTGGGTACTAGAAGGAACTTTAAATGGGGCTCTTGGGTTATAGGAAATGTTGAGAGCTGTTCTTTATTGTCTCACTCCAAATGCAGAGAGCTTTCTGGAGAGAAGGCTTGTGGCCAAGAATTTTGTCTTTGTTAGGCCAGTAAGATACTTAGGATCTACCAATCCCATAACATGTGTGTGCGGAATGTTTACAGAATGAATGAAGGCATTTCTCCTAATGGTTCAGGCAGCTGTGATTGATTGATTGATTGATTGATTTTAGACAGGATGTCACTATGTAGCCCAGGCTGGCCTTGAACTTATGGTGATCCTCTTGCCTCAGTCTCCCAACTGCTGGAATTACAAGTGTGTGCCATCACCATGCCCAGCAGCCGTGAATTTATTTAATTATTTAATAGACATGGTATTGGGCCAGCGGTATAGCTCAGCAGCACAGCATCTTCCTGGCAAGCATGGAGTCCCAAGTTCTAGTCCTGGTACAAAAGAGAGAAAGAAAAAGAGGGAGAGGGAGAGGGGGAGAGACAGAGACAGAGTTGCTATGTTGTTCAGGTTGGCCTTGAACTAAAAATGGGTTCAAGTGATCCTGCCTCAGCCTCCCCATACAGGTACATGTCACTGCTCTGGCCCAACAATTTTTGAGGGGTCTGGAAATTAAACTCAGGACCCTAGCTCTTTTTATTTTTTGAGATAGGGTCTCACCAAGTTGCCCAAGTGGGGCTTGGAATTGGGATTCTCCTGCCTCAGCTTCCCAGAGTGCTGGTGTTATAGGCACATGCCACCACACCTGGCAGAAGTTGTATATTTTAAAGAATAAGTCTCTGAAGTAAAAAAAAAAAAGAGTAAGTCTCTGTCCTTTAAAACCAGTGGGTAAGGTTTTAATCTAACAATTTTTAACACAATTAAAATTTTAATTCTGGATTTAATAAGCTTTAGAGACATTTTAAGATTAGTCATTTTATTTTTATTTTTTTGGTACAGGAATCGAACTCAGGACCTTGTACTTGCCAGACAGGTCCTATGGCACTCAGCTGTATCTGTGGTCCCAGATAAGCCATTTTAAAGATTACTGAGAAAGAAAAAGAGAGAACTGAATTTGGTGTGGCAGGAAGCACAGAGATAGCAGAGTGGGACAGGTGTCTTGACACACAGAGTCTTGACAGGTGACTGAAATTACAAAAGTGGTCCCCGTGGATGTGTTGCCCATGGGGTGCCGAGTGTGCTGAGAGAAGAGTGTTAAAACGAAGAGTCGCCTGTCCCATAGCACAGTGGAACCAGGTCCTCTGTGGCATAGCTCCTAGTCTCTGCATGAGGAGGGCTGCCAGAAGGTCTAGTCAGATGTCGGCTGAACAGTTGCTCAGTTCACAGAGAAGGGGACTTTGCCCTGTTATGTCAAGTCCCTTCTCCTCCAATCAGATGCCTGTCCTGTTGTGCCAGGCTTTGGCCCAGCACCCTGCTGCTACCCTTCTGGAGGCACATGTCCAGGACGCCCAGGGTAAGTGAATGGGCAGAACTGTCCAGGACATAGCCTGGCTGGGGAACGGAGGTCTGTCACACCTACTGTGCAGATGAGAAAACTGAGGGCCAACACACTCAGATAATCTGCCCCGGGTCCTCACTTTGGTGACAGTCTGCACTTGAATTTGGAGCTAACTCTAAGATCCACACTGTTCCACACGAGCAGGCTAACTTCTGTCCTGCACTGACGCCGTGAGGTAGAGGTCTCTGTGGCCAGACAGACCCAGAGGCTGCTGCATTACTTAGCAAAGGCTCTGCCAGAATGGAAAGAGAGGGCTGGTCACCCGGCCCTCGGTCCTCGCACTTTTTCAAGGCGCGTGCAAACCCGGCAAGCTTCCAGGGGACCAGTGTGGGGCCCTCCAGATCCTCCTAAGCCTTTGTGTAAGGACATCATCTCTGTTCTCCACTGAGACTATGGCTAGGCACTTCCTGCATGTGTGTCATGCCTTTAGCCAGTTCTATGGAGAAAACCATACATCCTTAATCAGTGCTTGTGTAGAACTTCTCAATCTGGGGTGGGGCTCAGGGGCTTTTAGGGGATGGAAAATTGAGCAATAAAATGAGCAATAAAATAGAAAAGACTGTTTACCTCCTCATTATAAGATGTGATGGTCACAAACATTCCCAAACCAGGAGCAGCTTCCAGGAAATCATGTCTGTCTATGTCCCACTGCTGTATCTTGAAAGTTCCTATTTCAAAAATATCATAAATCTATTGTAAAATGTAGAAGATGGCAATAGGTGATTGCCGCTAACTTAAATGAATTGCTTTCTCAATCTGTTTACATCACTAAATAGTTAGTTTGCATAGGGTTCACTGTGATCAGATTACCTGACAAAGCAGGACACTGGAATCTAGAGGATAACTGGAGGTCTTGGCCGGGTCCTGAGTCTTGCTGACTAGGTGACTTGATAAACTACTTCACTACCCAGCCACAGTCCCCTAGGCAGAAAAAGATCTCCATGCGCTAAGGTCTCCTGAAGCATATGCAGGATTTCCACTTAGAATGTCAACTTTGCGTACACTGTGATGAAGACGCATACTTTTCGGACCTCCCCAGCATCCCCCAGTGGTTCTCCTGCCTTAACTGTCTTGCCACCATACATTTCCAGCAGAATAGAGATTGTGGTGTTGGAGCCTCTGTGTGATTGCTTCACATGGCCAGCCTCTAGCTTTCTTCCTGCAGTAAGTGGTGGCTGCCATATAGTGTAACTGTGCTTTAGACCCTTGACGGTGTGCTGGGCAGAAAGCAGCAACACTAGCAGAGCCCTCCCTTTGGGGCTAGGTACTATGCTAAGTACCTAATACATATCGTCTCATTTAACTCTTTGTTTTCCTCATTTAATTCTTTAAGTGTACATTCTTTAAAATGTATTCAGAGGAAAGTGTCCATTTATTCACCCCATAATTTGACAAGTATATGATGTTTGTCTTCTCCATAACATGGTTCTGGGTACTGAGGACAGGAAGGGACACAATAGGCAAAGTCTTTGCTTCCACAGACAGATACAGAAGACAAGCAAATAAACATGTAATGTGGAAGGTGTTGAGCACATGAAAGAAAAGCAAGCCCAAGGAGGGAAAGCAGACAAGGCCCTTGACCTCAGGAAGAGTGAAAGAAAATATTCAGAATGCTAAGGTGTAAACACTGTAAAGTGTCAGTATTCAGTTTCAGGGCAAAAGCACTGTGCTGCCTGGATTTGAATCCTGACTGCTACTTGCTAATTGCGGACCTCAGATAAGTAAATTTTTCCATGCTTTCATTTCATCATAAAAAAATAGTATCTAACCACAGAGGATTGATGTCATGAAAATTTATAAATGTGTGAATCACTCCTTTAGAATAGTCAGACACATAATTAGCATTAAATATGATACATATATACACACAATTTTAAATATAGTTATAAACACATAAGTAGAAATTATACTACACTTGATCTTAGCCAAAAGGCCGAGAAGTGATAATAAGTAGAAATTATAAATGTATCAACATGCACTATTTTGTATAAGTCTAATGCCTTCTTCCTTAACAACACATTATGCTGTCTCCACCTAGGCAGGGATGATTAGACTCAGGACTATGTGTGGAGATCCTGGGGGCAGCAGAACTTGGAGCATTTGAGGAACAGCAGGGGGCCAGAGCGAGGTCAGCAGGAAAAGGTAGGGGATGAAGTTGAGGGGTTGCAGGGCCAGGTCTTGAAGTCCCACAGGCCCATTGTAAGGACTTGGGGAGATGGTTAAGGAATGAAACAATGTGCTTGTTATTTTTTAATTTTTAGGTACCAGGAATTGAACTCAGGACCTCACACTTGCCAAGCAGGTGCTATGCCACTGAGCTGAATCCCCAGCCCCAACAATGTGCTTTTTAAAAAAATTCTTTATTCCCATTTGTAAAGATAAAAGAAGATTGAGAGTCAAAGCAATGAGTCATTGTAGTCAAAATAATAGTGGTGAAGGTTGTAAAAATAATGGAATCTCCATTATTTTGCCCCCTCTACGGTTAAGAAGTAGAATCTCAGATAGGTGAAGTCATAACCCAAAGACACATAGAGGTCATGTTGTAGAAGCAAAATTAGAACTGAACCAGTCTGACTCCAGAGCCTGCAGCTTTAACATCAATACTGCGGGGCCTCCCTGGAAGACATGAGGAGTGAGTCCTTCAGGGGGCCTTAAGAGAGGTACTTGACCATGGTTGCCAACTATGGAAGGTGACCCCAGGGGAGTGAAGTCCTCTTTGGGGACACTTAGAAGGTGCATTTCCTGTGACAGGAAAACTGTGGCTGCTCATCCCTTGCTTGTGTTGTGCAGTGGCTTCAGTCCAGGCTGCTCTTAAATAGTGAAGACCTACCTAACCCACCGTGAGTCTGTGGAGCATTGTAGAATGCTATACACTCTATGCTAGCGAGAGCAGTTCATCCAAGAAGCTCTTTCAGAAGGCGTCAGTGGTTCTTGACAAGATGGAATGGACCCATTCCAGCCTATCATCCCTGCTGGTTACAAATGAAAACCATGGGCAAAATGTATGAGACAACTGTCTGAAGACTCCACAAGGTAGAGAAAGGAAGTAGCTTGGCTGAGGACTTGGGAATGCAATGCATAACTGATCTGGACACCACAACAATGTGTAACCTACAGCTGCAGACCAGAGAGAAGAGAGAGACCCTGATGCAGCAAGTCAAAGGCACAGGATGCCAGGAAGGGTGAACAACCCTGCTGGATGCTTCAGCCATGGATCCTGGGGTGACTCGGCCACATCCCTGCCCTGTGTTGCGTGAGGGACAGTGCACCAGGGAACTGGGGTGGACTACAGAGAAGAGGGAGCTTCAGAAAAAGAGCAAATCTGGATAGCCCATGATGAAACTGGCTGGAATCAGTACAACAAAAACTCAAGAATCCAGTAGTGGGTGAAATATCAGTCATACTTCAAATTGTGCTCTAGGCAGCACACAAGCAGAGCAGACCAGAATAGTAGTGTGAAGTCTCAGAAAACTAGGTGAACACTAGAATGTGGGTTCTGAATCTACATGGAGTGACTTTCTGCTAAAACAGAATATAATCAGAGAGGAACCAGAGTCATAACAATATTCAAAATGTCCAGGATACATAATTGCTCATGATTTCAATAACCAAGAAAACCTCTACTTGAACAAAAAAGACAGCAAGTTGACATTGTTGGAATTATCCAATAATTTTAAAGCAGCCATCATAAAAATGTTCCAGTCAGTAGTATGAACACTCGAAATAAATGGAAGAATAAACTCTCAGAAAAAAACAAAGAAATAAAAAGAACAAAATAGACACATTAGGACAGGAAAATAGAGTAAAATTTTGAAAAATGATCTCAGTGAGTGGACCCAGTTAAAAAAATACAACAATGACAGAACAAAGAGTCAGTGAATTTAAATAAATGGAAATAATCCACTGTGGACAAAAGGGAGGAGAAAAAGCTTTGAAAGTCTCCTGGACTAGTGGAACAATAATCAAGATCTAGAATTTATGGAGTCCAGAGGACAGAGGTAAGAATGAAAAGCTGAAAAAAATACATAGAAGGGAATAATGGCTGCAGACTCCCCAAATTTAGTAAAAGATACAAATCTACACATTCAAAAAGCTCAGCTTACCCAAAACAGGATGCCTTCCCCAATCCATCCCCTCGTACATCACAGTCACCTTTTCAAAACTAAAGAACATGAAAAAAAAAAAAAAAAACAGCGGGAGAGAAATATTGTATGATAGGTGGGGCAGCAACATAATGAACAAAGACAGATTTGTCCCCAGAGACACGGATGCTGGAAGACATGACACCCTTCAGCTGTTGAGGCAAAGTAATTGCCAAGCAATTCTATATTTACGAAAAAAGATCCTTGAGGATTGCAGGTAAAATAGTCTTCAATCAAGGAAAAGTAAGAGAATTTGTCATGAGAACACCCGCTATAAGAGAATTGCTAAGGGAAGGCCTTCAAATAGAAAGGAAACTTGAAACATTACGGTTAAATAAAGACCAATATGGTAGATGTCTGGGGAAATCTGTAATAGATTACCCTCCATTTAAAAAACTGTTAGTTTAAAAGTGGCAGTTACAAATTGTGGTGGTGAATTGCCTCCCTCTTGCTGGGGTATGCCTGTTCTGTTAGTGGCCACCCCCTTGTGAGTGGCAGTTGGACCATGTCAAAATGTCCATCGTCCTGGCATACTGTCTTGAGTTGTCAGACGGAAGAAGGTCGTTTCTTCTTGCCTGATCTCTCATCCTGAGTACACACCACCACATCCTGGCCCTGGACCAGCCGGGTAGAGTGATGGAGGTGCCATGTTCAGAGCTGCCAGCAGATGGCAGAAGAGAAGCACTGGTTAGCACAGAACAAGCTAGGAGCAATGTCAAGGTGGCATTGCTCCTAGCAAATGAAAGAACTCTGTAACAAACACCTCCATGGAACCCAGCACCCACGGGAAAGGCACCTTGTCACACTTCTCACTGCATTGTCACCATGTGGTCAGAGAAGCAGGGATGCAGCTTACTGGGTGTGTAACAGTGAATGAGATCCTGGACTACGCTGGGCCTCAGTTCTCTCCTAGTTACAAAATGCAAACAAACTAATCTTTGTACACCACTTAATGCAGAGCTTAGCTCATTGTGAGCTTTATGCAAGCACTGTTTCAGAGTTTCGAATATGTATTTTGCCATCTGCTCTTCCACTTAATGCTACATCCTATAAAGCAGGTAGAACACCATTTAACAGGTGAGGAGCCTGAGGCCTGTGAAGGCTGAGTGACTTACCTAAGGTCACCTGAGTAAGTGGCAGAGCAGGGACACTTTATGCTTCGGCAGGGCCGAGTCCCAAGTTAGGAGCATGGCCTCCACAGATGGCACTACACTCTAGCCACAGGCCTATAACAGCGTGACCTGTGTGCTGGATCAGCCCCACAAGCTGACTGCCCACATACCCTCTGCTTGGATTCTCAGCATAGTGGAACTTGAGAGAGGCTGCCCATGCTGGTACTGTGGGAGGTGAGTGGCTTCTTCTCCCAGGCCACTGGGTTGAGCCTCTTCCGGCCTCCTGGCAGGCGTGGCTGTCGGCCCTTTTCTCAGAGCTCCATTGTGGGTACCCACTTTGCTCCAGTCTTTGAGGCTGGAACTGTGGGTCACTTGGGTGGGTATTAGAAAAATAAGTATTCGTTGTGGGAATCTCTCCTACAAAGCAAAATATCCCCTACAAATTCTGGATTCTTTGCATTATTCTCCAGCTTTTTAAAAAAATAGTACATACTATATACTTTATAAAAAAATGTACCTTGACTTTTTCACCCAATTATTGTGATCCTTTTTTCATGCCTTAAACATTCATCTCTATCCTACATCATCTATTGATGAGGAAGATCTAACATCCTTGCCCAGTGCTGAGTACAGAGCAAGGCAGACATGAGTGGTCCCTCAGTAGCTGATGGATGAGTGGAACAGTGATGGCATCCCATCAATGACCATGGACCATGGTCTGGTTGACCCCTGGTTCTAATTCTTACGGATGTGTGATCTTGGGCCAATGTATGAGATATCTCAGAAGTAAGCAAGGGGCAATAGCTCTGCTGTATCTTGAAGGTAGTTATGGAGATACAGGTTAAAACAAACCCTGAGAACATTGTGGGGCCCAAGTGATCACTCAGAACGTTGTTAGCCAAATTAACCAATCCTTTCTGGGTAAAGCTCATCAGGGCAAGCAACAGAGAAAGACCTGCACCTTCTGTGGCTCTCCATTGCTTTTAGGATGATTTCCAAATTCAGGAATGTGCCCTCCAGCCTGCAAGACCTGGCCCCACTTTCTCACTGATCACGCTGCCTCCTTGCCTGTCCTGGAGGTAGCAGAGGGACCTCCACAATGGCCGGTGTTCTTTAAACTGAGACTCCCAGGCCAAAGGAAAAGATCCTGTAAATTGCCACTGTCACATAGGAGGAAAGAGTCTTGTCTAGTGGCTTCTAAGGTTTTTGCTTCATGTCAGGGTCTCCTGGGATCATTCGTGTTGCTAGCACCCGGCTTCACACAGGTGTTCTGATTAATTGATGAGGGGCACAGAAAACAGTTGAGAGTGTTGTGACTCTGTGGCGTTTCTTGGGTGTTCTGGGCCGAGGGGGGTTTATATTTCCCTGGAGCCTTTTTGAGACTCTGAGTCGGGCAGTAAGTTGCTGGTGGACGGTGCAAAGATCGTCAATGTAGAGTCAGCACGTTATTGCGAACCACATCACCCTGGCCAGACAACCCAGAGGCCCATGCCACTGGTCACTCACTCCCTCCACAGCCACCAAGCAACCCCTACACAAAATCAAAGGCATATTACTTTGGTCTGCTTTTATATTTTACATAAATATATGTACTTTGTGTCTGGTCTTTTAAAACCAGCATTGGCCTGTGAGCTTCATCTGGGTTTTTACATGTAGGCATAGATTTTTATTGTTACTGCTGTTTAATAGTTTATTCCTAGATGACTTTTAAATGTGCGCTCCTGTGGATGTGGACTTCAGCTGATTCTACTTTGGGGCAGTATAAATGGTGCTGCTGTGGAGACTCTCGTGTATATCTTTCGGGTAACACTTGCATGCGTTTCCTATGTTCACCTGGCCCATAGTGTGCCTCAGTTGAACTTTGGTAGCTACCAGAATGGGTGCCACTAGGGCACTTTCAAAGGGCACATCCAGGAGCAGAATTGGTTGCTGACTGGTTTTGAATTCTAAGTGTTCTCTTACTGAAAAGCCTGCACATTCTCCTTTTCTATCAGTCCCTATCTTTAATAAGGGACTTGTCTTTAAAGAAAATCTCCCAGGACCAGTAAGTGGTTTGAAACTCACTAGACAAGATTAGTAAGATTACAGCTGCCTCTCCACAATTTATCTCCTTGTTCCTCTCCTCTTCCCCTCCAGCCTCACCAGCACAGCTGTTTATCCCTTTTGTTACTCAACAACCTGAGATCACTGTTAAGAATCATTGGAAAGTGGAGTTAACAGAGACAAGACAAACGTCCAGAAGGTGTCTGTTTTAGGAGTCTCCAGGCAGGTTCCCAGAGCAGGACTTCCTGTGCCAGCAGGGCCCTTGGCTGGCACCCTTGCCTTACATTGCCTCCATGGCTTCTGGTGGGAACTGGAGCTCAGGCTTCTGTTTCTCAGGTGCTTTTAGGAAGAGTTTCAGTAAAAGCTGCACCCATCTTTCCAGGAGACTTTGGACAGGTAGCTACTCAGAGGCAAGTGAGTAGGTCAGACAGTGTCCAGTAGGGTGAGAACTGGCCTTGCTGGGCACCTGTAGCAACTCTGGGACAGGCCAGGTGTATGCAGCTGCAGGGCAGGTGATATCCTCGTGCAGAGATAAGGAACGGAGCTAAGTCATCAGCCACTGCACAACAACAGTGAGAGCCCCCTCCTCCTGCGCTGGCCTCTCCCTGTCTGCTTCTCGCTGTGACTTTTTCACCACACTTACAGCTGTGATGCTCTGCAATGCCACTGTCTGTTCAGTCTTTTTCTCTCCGCAAGAACAGAAGCACCACAAAGGGAAGACTCTCAGTTTTTAATTCCTAGTGTCTAGAGCAATGGTGTGGTGGGTGGGTAGGTATCCACTGAGTAAGCTGATAGAGGAAGAGCAGTGGAGGGAGGAGAAGGAGGAAGACAACCTTTAGGAGGGAGAGAGGATGGATGAGGACCAGAGGCGACTTTAGCACTCAGGGAGCTGGAGTCCAGCTCTGGGCGAAGCCAGACTGCTACAAGCACTTAGGACAGGGCCTTATGGCTTTGCAGAGAGCAGGCTGTGCCACACAGCTGCAACTCCATTAGGACACAGGGTGGTGAGTTACAGAAATGGACTCAGGGGAGACCATGTGTTACAATCCTCAGCCAAGTCAGGAAGTCAGGGACTGCACATCCAGGCATGATTGCAATTAAACACCAGCCAGTGGATTCATCTCAGCATGGTCAGAAGTCTCAAAACCCATGGTGTTAATCCTGCAATGTGGTAATGCAGTTCTGTTCAAAAGCATGCATTCAAAACCATGCAGTAAGCATGGTCCCCCAGGCCAGAAGGCAGAGGGCTCTGGGAGCACAGAGATGGGCAGGATGGACAGGCCTCTTCTGTCCTTGATGCCTTTAAACTGGTGTCCATCTTAGAACTAAGTAGTAACCACATTGGTGAGTGGCGAGCCAACAGAAAAGAGACCCAGGCCGAGGATTTAACTTAGTGGCTCAAGTGCTTGCCTGGTAAACACAAGGTCATGAGTTTGATCCCCGGTACAAAAAAAAAAAGAGAGAGAGAGAGACCCAGGATGGCCTCCTTCCTGCCTAGTCCCCATGAGGCCCAGAATGTCCCCTTGCCCCAGTCCCTGGGACCCCTGGTGCACACTGCTTTGGCCTCTCTGACCTGAGGAAAATTGTTCTTACCGTCATTTATCATATTTGTACCATGAGTCATTGCAGTTGTTTGTATAGTTGGGTTGATAAGTTTGTTTTTCTTTCTTTCTTTGTACACATCCTGTGATGTGTCTCCATATTTAATAATAACTCTCTATTATTTTGAATCCCTTATTTTTTCCAGGGGGATTACTTGGTCAGCAGGTGAGTCCTTTTTTTTGTGGGTTATGCCTTTTCACTGCTGCCTCTGCCTGTCCTATCCTCCCCTCTGAGCCTGTCTCTGGCTCAGCCTGATCCAAGCCAGACTACCTTGTTATGCTCTGCCCCAGAGTGGATATGGTTGGCTGGAGAGGAAGCTGGGGCGAGTACACCTTGCGGTACAGGGTCTCTCAGGTGACCCAGACAGTGGAGCAAGGGTGAGAAGACAGAGCGGTGGGTCCTAGCAGGAAGGATGCAGAGCTGCCTCAGACCCAGAAGCAGAGGCCAGGCAGCATGGTGGTTCCTTCCAGATCCACAAGATAGCTCCCAAGACCAGGATCTGTAGTTCTGAGACTCCAGGGCTTTGCTGTCCTCTTTTAAAGAAAACTGAAATATCCTATGGTTCCAAGTTTATTCCATAGGTTCCATCTAAACCTACACATCTGCAGGAGTGGTGGTCTGCAGAGTAGAGACCAAGAGAGGCCTGCGGGCATGGAGGCAGCAGCAGGCCAGGGAGGAGCAGGTGTCCAGTGGTGTCCACGGAGCAAGGACAGAGAGACTCAACTCAGGATGAGGATCTAGCCTGGAGGGCCAGGGACTGCACGCCAGACTGCATCAGGCAACTGTCCAGCAGGACTGGGCTTCCTGCCTCCAGCATCTCCAGGAGATTAAGGACTCTCTAGCCACAACCCCTTGAATTGCAGGTTGGGAAGTCCACGAGTTCCTAGAAAAGTGGCCAGCTGCACTGGGATTCACCAAGGCAGCTCACACCCCCCACTCCCTGCTCTGCCTGTAGGCCAGGATGGGCTGGGTTCTAGAAGCCATACAAAGGTGAACTCTCCACACGCCCTGAAGAGACAGAGTGGTTACGTACGTGGCTCACTCATGGTGCTGGGTGGCAGCACTGGGATCTGGATGCACAAGTCTGGCTCAGACTCTGAGGGGTCAGACATGCCCCTTCCACAGCAACTGGGAGGGCAGGGGAGGCCACCACTCAGCGCCCACCATGTCTGTCCTATCCGTTCTGCTCACCTCAGTGTGGCCCCACGCTGCGCTCTCACTGCCCCCCCCCCCGCCCTTTCCTGCATTGACTGCAGTGTTTGCAGGCTGGGCCATCACTGTTGGAGATAGAACACTAAAAGGCAATGGCTACGTGGGTGCTCTGGTCTGAAGATTTCACGTGTGTTTCAGCATTCAGCCACAGTTAATACTCTGAATAGCACCAGAGATTCCTTTGACCAAGGAAAACCATTGACCAGAACCACAGATCAAGCTTGGATCTTGTGGTCCAATCCAGGCTTCCTGCTTTATAAATATACATGTCACTGGCAAGGCTGTTTTTACATCAGCTCTTCTTAACTTGGTAGGTTTCAAGAGATGACCATTCCGGGCCAGGTGTGCTGGTGCACTCCTGTAATCCCAGCACTCAGGAGGCAGAGGCAGGAGGATCATTGCAAGTTCAGGACCAGCCTGGGCTACAAAGTGAGCTTGAGGCCAGCCTGAACTGCATAGTGAGACCTTGTCTCAATAAGACAGACAGAGAGAGAGAGAGAGAGAGAGAGAGAGAGAGAGAGAGAGATGACCATAACCTCATTATGTTCACTGCCAAATAATAGCAATTCAGGAGATCAGTGTAATACCATAAAACCACATCTGGATCCACCCTTTGACGAGGCCCGTCTTACCTACCTGTGACCCATGTTTCACTCGGAATGTCTTGTATTATACACTTCTGCTCTCGTTCCTCTGAGTGGAAATAAAATGCAGCTGAAAGTGAAAGATTAGAACAGAAAAGTAGTATTAAAATATGCATTTTGGTTCTTTTCACTGCTCCTGGAAGTGCTTTCTTTGAAGTGGAGCAGCGCTTGCTTTGCAAGCCACTGTATCTCCAGTGTTTGCACTCTATTGGGTAATTCTGCAGCATCGATTTTCGTGAGAAGTGACATATTGTGCCTGTACGTGGGCAGGTGATTGCAGCAAGTCCCAGTGAGCAAGGTAAAGAGACACCTGGACCACGGGCCTCTTTCAAAGCATAGTGACAGGAGAGCTGTTGCCCTTTAATGACTCTGCGTGTTTGTAGGAGTGGCAGGCAGTGCCAGGCTGGGGACAGTGCTAGCGAAGGCTTGGCACCCAGCGCCACGGGGCCCAGCCTGGCCTCTGTGAGTGATGTGAAATGCCACTGCCCGGCAGGGAGTGAGGGAGGCCTGCTGTGGGGACCAGGAGCAGGGGAGATGGACAGGAAGAGAGGTAGCATGGGAGTCCGGGCAGGAAGAGGAGCAGTGCTGATATGAGCCCATCCAGACCCTGACTGAGAGGAGGAGGGCGCTGAGTCGACTCGAGCCTCAGTTTCCCCGAGAAAAGAGTAAGAGATCTCTGTAATCCATCTGCCCTTTCACCCTTGGAGCCTCGAGGTTTTTTAAAAAGCCTTGTAGTTGGAAATATTTGTAGGTTTTTAGAAAGCTGCAAGAACAGCGGAAAGGAGTCTTGAGTTCCCTCACCTCCCTACCCTCCCAGCGATCATACCCTGGGACTAAGGTGCAGTGTGGCAGGAACAACCGTGTGACTGCCAACCTGGCGCAGACGTCCTCGGCTTTGGCACACTGTGTGTGTGTGTGTTTGCATGCGCGCATGCCCCGCAGAGTGCTCGCAGGATAAAGGGAAGAATGGACCACGGCAGGCCCGTGGTGTGTTTTGTTTTGTTTTTGTTTTTTTACCAGGTCTTAAACTCATGACCTTGCGCTTGCCAGGCAGGCACTTACAACTGCTGAGCTAAATCCCTGGCAGGCCTGTGGTGTGTAGTGGGACACATCTGCAGCCTTGGTCGTGGCACTGCTGAGTGTGTGTGTGTCGGACAGGGTCACCCCACATGCTCTCATAGGGGCGCAGCTCGGTGATGCCCACGGCCCACATGTGTGGAGGGGTGGCTGCGGCTGCCCTGGTGCTGGGAGAACTGCAGGCGCCTCCATCCACAACCGCCGGCGTCAGTCCTCTGAGGCCACAGCCTTAGGCCTTAGGCCGCGCTTTTGTCCTGGTGCCACCCCCAACCACTCTTCCCCACAATTCCGCGCTTTGCTGTGGGAAGCGCCGCGGCCAAATCAGCCTGCATTCTGGCATTGCCTCTGCTGTCCTTCTTGGTCACTTTGCTCCTGTGTGAGCCTGGAAATCCCGATCCCTGTGCCTCAGTTTCCTCACGTACAAAGCTGAGGGGGTGACAGCACCCACCTTGCCGAGTGGTGGAAAGCACTCAGGTCGGCCCCGGCACGCAGTGCACAGGGAGAGAAGGTGTGCCGTGCGGGCAGCACAACTGGCAACCTTCTCTTTTCTTTTGTTCTTTTTTTTTCTTGTGGTGGCACTGGGGCTGGAAGCCAGGCCTCATGCGCGCTGGGCAGGTACCCGCCACTGAGCCGCCCCAGCCCCACAGCTCAGCTGTGCTGGCTCAGCTCTCAGTCTCCTCTCGCTGCTGCTAACAAAATTTTATCATGGAAGATTATTTATGCACACAGCACTAGGGAATTTTGTGATGAACTCCAGTCTTGCTCATCTAATCAATGGGGGCAGGGAGGGGGGCTCTAGAGTAGTTAAAATACATTCCAGGTGGGTGAGTCTTACCCATTGGTACCACAGGTACATCTGTAAGTAGTAAGAACCTTTTTCTTTGGTCCTGAGATACTGAGGATCCTTGAGCTGAGCTGCATCCCCAGCCCTTTTAACATTTTTAGTGACTGACACAGAGAGAGAGAGATATACTGCCAAGTTACCCAGGCTGGGCTGGAACATGTGACTCTCCTGTCTCTGTCTCCCAGAATGCTTTTTAAAAATAAATAGCTATCATGCCATTATGGCACCCAACAAAAATAATTCTTTGCTGTCACCTAATCCTTAGTTCATAGGCAGATTTCCCTGGGTGCCTTAACGGATCTCCCTAGGTGACTCCCCTGTGCCAGTGTTCACTGGCAGCTGTGTGTGCTGTCTCTTTCTGCAGGGGACCCTTCCCCATGGCCAGCCTGCTTCTGCCAGGTCACCGGGCTCAGTGTCTCAGGGGACTCAGCATGCACTCTGGTGTGCACCACCGTTCCTGGGCGCCGGAGGCTGCCGATCCCTGGGCTGTGGGTGGTGAGGGAGCGCAGACCCTCCCTCCAGTTCTCACCCACATCAGATGGGAGGTTCAGCCCGACTCTGCTCAGCTCCTGCTGGTGTTGCCTCCCCTGAGGTCAGGTGTCTGCAGTGCTGCTCTGAGTGACCGGAGGCCTGCGAGTGGGCTCAGTCCTGTCCACCTGGCACCCCCCCATCTGGCAGCACCCCTTCCAGGCCTGTCCTAAAGGTTTTAGTGTCTGACCTTTCCCTCTTGTTTGATCTGTTACTTCCTCAGCTGTTCCGCACAGAAAATCTGGTCACCCTGGATCAAGGTTGCACAGGCTGTGTGCTGCCTTCTCTAGCACCGCCAGACTCCCAGCAGTATACTGATGCTCTGGTGGTGGTGACCAGAGAGGCTCCGTAAGGCACCATTATAACCCATGGGTTTTTAAATTTAGTGTTTTCTGATATATTGCAGGTATTACTTTTAGTTTTTACATTACAATTGACACATAATTATACACATTTATGGATCCATTGTGGTGTTTTGATGTGTGAAAAAAAAATAATAATCACACCTGGAAAGTTGGCATGTCTGTCTGACGTATATCATTTATCCTGGGGACATGTAAAATCATCTCTACAGGTGTTTTGAACTATTCAGGTAGTTGTTAATCATGGTTCCCTGCTACGCTGTAGCACATTAGAAGTCCTTTCTCCTGTCCACCTGTACCCCCAGGCCCATTAATATCCTCTCTGCCTCTCCTCCTTACACCCTCCCCGGACTTAGTAATTGTTGTTACCACCTCTGCTTCCTGAGATCAACTTTTCTACTTCCACGTCTAAGGTGGGACATATGCTTGTCTTTCTGCAGCTGGGTTATTTCCGTTACCATAGTGTCCTCCAGTTCTGTCCCATTCCCTTTTTTATGACTGAATAATACTCACTGTATATATGCACCACATTTCCTTTACTGACTCATCCATCAGCAGACACCTCAGTTGGTTCACTATTGTGAATTCCACTTCAGTAATCATGCAGTTACAGACGCATCTTCAGCAAGCTGGTTTCAGTCCTTGGGCTGTATGCTCAGTACTGGATTGCTGGTTCACAAGGCAGGTCTATTTATAGTTTTTTGGAGAAAATTCCTTCTGTTTTCTGTAATGGCTATATGAATTTACATCCCTGCCAACATTGTGTAAGGATTCCCTAATCCCACAGTATTTATTTTTTAGTTTTTTGTGCTTTGGTCTTGATAACAGCCGTTGTCACTGAGGTGAGATTAATATCTCGTTACAGTTATGATTTACACTTCTCTGATGATTAGTGCTGTTTAACACTTTTTTCATATATTTATTGGTCATTTTAATATCTTCTTTTGAGAAATGTTAATTGTAGAGTATGGGTGTGTCTTAGTTACTTTTTACTCATCACTGAGACAAAATACCTGATGCCGAGGAAAGAAGAAGATGGCGGACTGGTAGGTAGCAGGAGAGAGACCCTCTCTGAGAGAGACAGCTCAAATGCCAGAAAAAAACACCCTGGAGAGTCCCAAACAGAGAGAGAGAGGCTCTCACAACCTAGAAAGGAACTAAAGTGCAAAAACCCGCTCGAATATGAGGCCCTGGGGCTACTATTAGTGAAGATAAGATCAGCGAGCGCGGCATTCTCCTCGAGCCGCCTGAACCCCGCCCGACCTGAACAAGCGATCCGCGCCAAAGCGACTGGCTTGAGCCGCCGGAGCATGGAGCTGAACAGCCCTGCGTGCAGCTCGCCGGGACCGGCTCTGCACACGACCCACCCAGAGGCACCGTGGATTCCCACCGCAAGCGCGCTGAAATCAGATCTCGGACAGTCCAGCAGTTCTCGGGGACGTGGTGAGTGATGAGAATTAGACCCTACCACGGGAAAGGGGAAACTGACTGGACAACATGTTGGATTTGGGCAGGACAGCCCTAACTCCATAAGGAAGTGGCTTCAGCAGGTTACTCCCCTTGCCGAGCAGATTGGTGGAATCTGCTTGAACTACGCCACGCCCCTAGCGGGGACCCAGTTACTTACCTGAGATCAGTGCACACTGATGCAGTGAAGGCCTGCAAAGGTTGGCCCAGAAGGAAAGAGGTAGCGTATACTGCCCGTGGGTGAACTCTAATCTCTGATAACCTATTGAAGAGGGCTAAAGCTCCTAGCCTGCGCCCTCTAGAGGAGCCTTAACCAACAAGAAAAGGGTCTGGGCATTACACTGTACACTTGTATGGAAGGAACCAAAAACATGACGAAAGGGAGAAATAAGAAAACACTCCCAGCCCCCAACC
>PVJX010000926.1:0-194680 GCA_004027295.1 Dolichotis patagonum
AGGAGAAGGAGGAAGAAGAAGGAGGAAACAGAGGAGAGGGAGGGGAAGGAGGAGAGGAAGGGAAGGAGGAGAGGGAGGGGAGTGAGGGAGGAGGGGAGGGGAGGGTGGGAGGGAGGCTGTCAGGGCAGAGCAAGGGCTCAGGGCAATGCTGTGGTAATGCCATGTACCATAGGGGCCTCACTGGAGCACCAGGCTCTGCTCTTCTATCTGTCTTGTTAGGTTGAGCGGGGTCCATTCCCAGAGCCAACCATGAGTTCAGCTGTCTGTCCCCCACCCCAGCTGGCACTGGCCTTTTCTTCTACATGCTCCCTTGGGAAAGTGCCCTGTCTCCCAGCCTGGAGGCTCACAGTCAGGGCAGCTGGTTCCCAAAGTTGCCTGTGCCCCCTTGCTGCCCCCTGAAGGAGAAGCCCACCGCCCAGAGGGACTGCAGTCCCCAAGCATGAGGTCTGCCCTCCTACCAGGCCACAGACGAGTACCAGCGCCTTGGAGAGGAAGGGCCAGGGGCGGGCGGAAGGAGGCCTCCGGTGTCCCCCGGGAGCCTGTCCCTGGGAGTCTCTCTCCTTTTGGTGATTGTTTCCCAGGCTCCCTGGAGCCAGAGGAGGATGGAATGTTCTTATCATTTCCCAGAAGGAAGGCTTTCTTCTTCCTTCATAAAAATGTTAAGCTTACTAATCCGACAGGGAATCTGGAGAGGCAGCAGCTGGCAGCCTGGGTCCTACTTCTAGGAACTGTGGGCAGAAGGAAGAAGGTGGGAGGGCAGAGGGAGGGGGTGAGTCCTGCTGAGCCAGGCCAGGGCAGTGGGACTAGAAATGAGACTGTTCTATCCCTTGTGGGAAGTCTGAATCCAAAAGTGAACCTCCTCAGAGAGCCAAAATCAGAGTTCACTCTCACCCCCTCAGGACAGAGGCCTACATAGGATGGAATAGGATGGCTGACCACAGTGGGACCTGAGTTCCATGAGCCTAGGACTCTGTGACCTTCTAGACATGCTTCCTGAAGGGACACATGGTACTGAGACTCCCTGAGACGCAGTATACTGTTAGCTGACACACCAACAAGATGACACAGTGTCATTCTGTTATCCGTCCACCCAGCAAATCCGTGTCTCCTGTAAAGAAACCAGCAGCAGTGTGCAGCCCACACTTTCCATGCAGCCCCAGGGCCCTGTGAAGTGCCCAGGTTGGCTTCTACAACTCCATATACATAGGCCCACAGGTCTGGGAGACCAACTACTTCTTGGGGCTCCCCCAGAAGGAGCAGCACCCCTAACCCATCACTTGGGTCAAGAAGAAGAATGACAAAGAGACCCAAGGTCAGGTCCCACATAGCCCAGCCTGTCCCCTCTCCTCTTCTTCATCTCCTTCCCTGTGAGGTGACCAGTCCTTGGTATAATCGTGCTGACTAGGCAAACATCACTGCTCAGCTCCCACCTCTGCTTCCACACCTGACCACTGAGCCTCAGGCAGCCCCTCTCGTGACAGGAAGCTCGCTGCCCCCCTGGGCAGCCTATCTGAAGCCAAAGTGTTCAGTTAGGTGGTCTTCCCATTTTAGCCAACATTAAATATAATGAATAATTAACTTGTTAAACAATAAAATTATTACAATAAAAGACATAGTGCCATTAATCCCCCCTCAAATACTCCCCTTCACTTTGAACACACTTACCGTTCTTCCCACTTTCTGAAGCAGTTCCGGAAGTCCTCTTTCATTAGGGTCTTTAGTAGCTTGTTACAGCTGTTGCCATGTCTTGAACTGATTCAGAACCCTTTCCTGTTGTGGTCATTTTGACCTTGGGGACGAGCCAGAAGTCAGACAGTGCCAGATCTGGTGAAGAAGGCCATGAGGACACATGGCCATGAATTTAATGAGTCTGCGTTTCTCTTAGATGCCACATAGCAGGAACATTCACCATATTTTTGATCATATCTCCTAATGACACTGATGAAAGAAGACTTCTAGAACTGTTTCAGAAAATGGCAAGGATGACAGGGTGAGTGTGTCTGAAGTCAGGGGGAGTGCTTTGAGGGAGATTAATGGCAATGTGTCTTTTACTGTAATAAATTTTTTTCAGTAAACATGCAGTGCATATTTCAATCATACCTCATATGAGCCAACTATAATATAAACAGAGTTTTTAAAATCAATGCAGTAGCTGGGCAGATGTTTCTGTAGACCTCGCTTATCTTAGAATGAATCACTGTGTGGGGTGTGGCCTCAGCTCTGCTAGTCACCCAACACATTTTTAATAAATCTCTAGTTCACCCAAAATAGCCATTGTTAGTTTCCTGTGTTTGCAAGGCAGGTCCAGGCCTGAATGGAAGGCCTGCACATGAACCAGAGGGGACCAGAAGGCAGGAGGGTGTCAAGAAGGGACAGTAACTGCCCCGGGTTCCCTATATACTATCCAGTCAAGGACACAGATCCCACAGCAATGTCCTGCATGAGTCCAGCTGAAGAGCTAGAGCCCAAGTCAATGCCTCATGCAAGTCTGCATCAAGGATCTGCACCGGGAAGGCCCAAAGGTCAGCGGTGGAAGCTAGAAAGTCTGTGCCCGTGGGAAGAAGGCTCTGTGCCAGCAGCCTGAGGGATCTGCACTGGAGTCAGGAAGCGATGCTCAAAGTAAGGACCAGAGCTCCCCCAGAACAGCCGAGTTCCTATCAGCAAAGAAGCTTAACAAGCCCCTCCAGGAGAGCCAACAGCAATGGAAGAACCAACTACATCATTTCTTCTTCTCCTTTTATGCCGCTGGCAACACTCCTCAGGTGGGCCGCCCACACCCTGCACCATGCCGATTCAGTTCAGCTGGGTGTTACCAGCTGCCCACCAACTGTCAGCCCACTACACTGCCTCCCGCTGAACCCTGCACAGGAAACAGTGAAGTCCCCTCCTGAGATGTGCCTGTGACTGGCACACACCTAGTGTCGTGTGGGCCCAGAGTGAGCTCACTTCTCTTCCCTGTGACCTCCGGCCCCGAGGCTGTTCCCCTCTTGGCCATGCTGCTGGCTGCACACCCCCAAGAGAGCATTCACTATGTGTTCTAGAAGAACAGCGCTTAGCTCCAGGCCCCGGGTGCTGTTTTGGGACAAATGAGGAGAGTCCTGTGGGAGACGTGTCCTCACACAAGCAGGGAGAGGATTTTCCACAGGGGAGCCGTCCTTCCTCCCGTGGCTTCTTCCTTCAGCACCCACATCACTATCCTGTCACAGATGTCACAAGCAGAGCCAACACAGTCAGAGCCACAGAGCCGCCGAACCAGGCCCAGGCCTCTGTCCCTCCCTCCGGGGCAGCTGCTCCTGGAGCCAGGAGCCAGGTATCAGGCTGCTACTGGCCAGGCTCCCGGCAGCCCAGGCTGCCCACAGGCGCTGGGCCTGCTTAGTGCCCACCAGCCGCCTCCTCCTCCAGCCCTGGGCCTGGCTTGGCAGAGGAGCAGGATAAATGGATGGGGTGCGCTGGCTCACTAAGCTCCCCAAGACCTCCAAGTGTGCCCCAGAACCCTTTCCATGAGGCAATGTGAAACCCAAGCACTCAGGCCAAAAACAGAACGTTTTGAACAATTTGAGGGGAAAAAATTACTCGGACCAATTTTAAGACATCTGAGAGCTCAAAGGGAAAATCCACAGCCACCTCTTTAGGCTCCGCTGTGTGTTCCCGCCAAACCCAAACGGCTTGGACTAAGGCAGCTCAGAGGCTGGGAGCCCCCTACTCCCCCTGTGGAGCGCTGGCCCGGAGCCAGGGGCTGGGCCTCTGCTACTGGGCACTTTCTCTCCTCCTCGCTGCACCGCCCCCTCTTTCCTGGACTCCCATCCTGCATGGCTGAGCGTATGTGGTGCCATCCACCAGCCGGAGTAGCTTCTTGTCCCCAAAACTCTGCTCAGATGCTGTTTCCTCCTAAGGCTCCCCCTGCCCCAGATACCTTGCTGCAGCCCAGACACATGGTTGGTGCCACAAGGCCCTGAGGTCCGCCCTCCACTACCCGGCCTCAGAGCAGGGAGTTTAAACAGGTCACCCCGTTGACAGGCACCCCGAGTTGCCATAAGTGATGTCACAGATGGAGACACCGAGGTGCAGACGGCTTAACTCACTGGCCCAAAGTGGCTGCTGGGGCCATGGAGCTTGGGTCAGGAACCGGATAGTGAGCAGCCAGAGGTCACCCTCTTTACCATCTGCAGCTGGCCAGGGAGGGTGGCCCAGCTCGCCTGGGGAGAGGGAAGGCAGGCAGGCAGAGTGGATGCTTCACCAGTGGACCTGGGAATGAAGGGGTGTGTGGCCATGCCCAGGTAAACAGGCAGGGCAGAGAGCTCCCCGTGAGCACAGCATGGGCAAAGGACCCCCAGGGAGAAGTGGCAGAGGGTGTGCTTGGCTTCCTGCATGTAGTGTGTGACAGAGAGACAAAGCTGGAGAGTCAGGCCAGGCTCTGTGGCACCAGTGACTCACAACTCCCCACACACACACACACACACACACACACACACAGACACACACCATGTATGCCACGCACCACACAAGCATACACACCACGCAGCATACACATACCAGCCACACCCTCCATACCCAAACTGTCAGGCACAAACACACACCCCGTGGCACACCCACGGGAACACACCAGAATAGCAAGTCATGCATGCACCATACCCATGCACCATGCACATCACATATATGTACCACATAAACCAAAACACACAAACATACACACCTATGCCACACACCATGCACACCACCCACACCACACACCTACATGCCACACACCCTGGCTCACGGTGGTCCGTCTTGGTTCTCCAGGTGGGAAAGAGCTGTGGTGGGAAACATGGGGGTGATGGGGCCTCTCTGACATGAGGCTCACCCCTCTCCCACCCTGTGGCCCTGCCCTGGCCAGGGCAGTGTCAGGACAGGCTGGGGAGCTGTGGAATAGAGCTGAGGGCCTGCACAGATGTACGGGACACGTCTCGGTAACATGTAGAAAGCTCAGCTTTTCAAAACACATCCCCGCTCATGTCTATGGCATCTGGTCACGTTCAGTTGGAGGAAAAAATTTTGTTGATTTTTAATTTTTTTTAAACAACATGCCTGTAATTCCAGCACTTTGGGAGCTAAGGCGGGATGAGCATGAGTTTAAACCCCAGCCTGGGCAATTTAGCAAGATTCTGTCTCAAAATTAAAAAATAAAAATGGGGAACTGTAGCACAGTGCAAGGTTCTTGGTTCATTCCAGTACCACCACCACCAAAAAAGCTATTCATGCTTATAACAAAAGAATTCATAATAAAAAGAATTTTTTAAGCAATCAAATGTGCATGAAGTAAAGAGAAGTCACCCCTTTGTCTCCCCCAGTATACTCCCCTATGACACACTCAATCCTTCCTGAACCTTCTGCTTGCACAAACATATACAGCTGTGGACACATATAGGATACATACCCTTCTGTATCTTGCTCTTTTTCTAACAAATGATATGCCCTGGACTCCCAGTGTGCAGGCAGGTGGGTTCCTGCCGTCACAATCTGCAGTCCAGCTGGGACAGACACGGAGAAGGAGCTGCCAAGGAATCACACACCCTGGTCAGGGCTCTGAGAGAGTAACTGGCACACTGACTTCAGATGTCTCTCCAAGAATTTCTCTCCAAGGAGACATTCAGCCTGAGCCCTAAGCATAGAGCCAGAGGAAAAGGACAGCTCATTCCAGGGCCCTGTGGCAGGGCAGGCAGGAGCTCAGATGCCTCAGGGAGCAGGTGTAATGGGGTTTGGTGAGCAAAGGCAGCGAGGCAGACAGGGGGTGAGGCTGGGAGACAGGAAGGGCCTGTGGGGTGAAGTAAATAAGTTGGACCTTATCCCAAGAACAGTGAGAGGGTTTCAGCCAAGAGAGGGAAATCATCTAACGTGTGTTGTTTTTAAAAATCCTGCTTTTTAGAAAAATAGATGGGAGAGAAATGAGTGGAGGCCGGAGGACCACTTAGGAGGTCAGCTGGGCAAAGCAAGCCCTTCTCCGATGTCCTGATCCCCAGATCCCATGAGTGTGTTAGGTTATGTGGCAAAAGGGACGTAAGATGGTAAAAAGAGACGCTGATAGAATTAAGGTTACTAATCAGGTGGCCTTAAAATTAGGAGACTTTACTATCTGGAGTGGCCCAGGGCAATCACAAACATCCTTAATAAGAGAAGAGGGAGAGAGAAACGGTGGTGAGAGCGATGCAGTGTAAGAAGGATCAAGACCATCATGGGTACCTCTGAAGGTGGAACAAGGTGCAATGAGCTGAGGAATGCAGGAGGCTTCTAGGAGCTGGTAACAGTCAGGGAATAGGTTCCCGAGAGCCTCCAGGAAGGAAGGCGGCCCTGTGGACAGTTTAATGTCAGCCCACTGAGCCCTGCGGCAGACTGCCGACCTCAGAACTGTAAAACAATAAAATGGCGTTGTTTGAAGCTGCTAGAGTTTTGATAATTGGTTATAGTAGCGAGTGGGAGACTAATACAGGAGGGGAAGGTAAGAGAGCGGAGTGAGCAATGCTGGGATTTGGACAAGCTGGTGAGAAAGAAGTAGACAGATCAACTCTGATACCTACGAAGCCAAAGAGAAAGAAAGAGCGCAGAGGCTTGGGGATCAATTGGCTGCAGACCCTGAGGGAAAGGAAGGATCCCCGGGGTGGCCCTGGTTTGGAGTGAATAAATGTAGGATAACTGTGTTTACTTCGCAAGCCTCGTGGCAGCAGGCACTTGGTGTCCTTCGCTGCTGTATCCCTAGCACCCTTCAGAATGCTTGGAACACACCAGGTACTCCATACAGATTTGTTGAATGAATTCATTAGTTAAAGACAGAGTCTAGACAGCCCAAATTTAGAGAAAGACAATGAATTCAAAAGTCAGCACAACCCCTCCCAAATAACTCTGAGATCCACCACAGCCATCAGAGACTTTTGTCTCTGCTGGGTGAGAGAGGTAGGCTCCAGACAGGAGCCCTGGGCTGCGACGGCGCCTGGGAGGCTGAGGCAGGAAGCACAGCCAGCCACAGGTACCCAAGACAGACACAGTTGAGAGGCAGCTCAGCACTGACATTACCCACTAATAGGAGGTCCTTAGCACCAGGGATGGAGCAGGCACTCTACTTAATTCAGGGGAAAGCTACTCTCTGGGAAACAGGTGCCAATTTGCAGCAATCACAATAAGAAACATCCTCTCTCTGGCTGATGCAAACCAACAAGGTAATAGGGCATTGTGCAGTGGAGAGAGATCAAAAGGATTTTTTTTCCAAGTCCATAGTAGGCACTTAATCCATCTTTTGAGTGCTCTCTCCCTCCATTATAGCCTGTGGAGGTACTATTTACAGCACCTACATTAGCTGCCTTTTCAGATATCACACTGCCTCAAAACCACTTCAGAAGAAAAGCGAGTTTGAAATGAATTTGAGACATATGCAGTGGTTTTACCACCTCCTCCCTGTCCCCTACCAGCAGCACCTTCCTGCCTGGTGGAACCCATTCCTCCCAGTACCAGTGACATCCATCCTGCAAAGACTGGAAACAATGGCTGCAACCCTGGGCTGGTGCTGAGTACCTGACTTGGGGTGGGCCAAGGGCAAAGTGCAGGTCAGGAAAGCAGAGCAGAAAATGCTCGTGCTGGGCAGCGGTGCTGGTGGGGAGTCACTTTGGACTATCCCCTGCCCTCTGTAGGAACTCCTCCTCCTGGGACCTCCCAGATCTCCAGAGAGCCCAGGGCCACAGCTGACAGAAGGTAGGTGCCCCTTCCCGCTCCTGCCCTGCCCCTCAGCTCCTTGCCTCCCTCCCTCCCTTTCTCCAGAGGCCTCCATGAATGGGCAGCTCCTCCCAGGTGTCAGATCCCACAAAGGGCAGCAGAAGGCAGGAATGAGGATTTCTCTTTCCCCCCTGTAGAAGGTTTCAGTAGAGGACAAAACCACACTGGATCAGGAATCCCTAGCCAGGTTCTGCCTTTATGGAGGAGAAAATCTGTGAATAGATAACTACAGCCTCTAAAATGAGGACTAGGACCTGACATTTCTGACCCACAACCAAATGGCAGTAGCCACTGGAGGAGTTTGAAATCGAAAAGACACTTGGACGCCCTCTAGGCTGAGGCTGAGGACTTGAAGATGGAGTCACTGGGGGAGCAGCGCTGCGTGTGCCTCAGCTCCAGCTCCATTAAGTGGCCCCAGGACTTGGCCAAGAGTTTCAAGGAATGAATGAACTATCCAGGGGGAGGGAGTCAGGGGCTCCGGTCAACACACGGACCTCCTTTCTCCCTTGCCTGGCTGGTGTCTGTGACAGACTCACTGTAAATGGCTCTGGAGAGTCACACTCGTGTGACCCCTCCACCCCTTCACAGTAGGCCAGAGCCACCAACTGGGTTTCACAAACAGAGCATGACAGCAGCACTGGGGTCTCCTGCCAAGATCAGGCTACGGAAAGATTCTCCCTCAGATCTGCTCACCCTAACTCACTGGCTCACCCTCCGAGGTGGGGAGAGGCCTCTGGGCAGGGAACGTACACCCCGGCAGGCGGCGCAGGGGGACCCCAGGTCTGTCTGTCCAGATGTGCATGTCCCTGTGAAACCTGAGATGACTGCAGAGCTCAGTGCACCCCAATTAGCTTCCTCTGAGCTCTCCAGACTCTGTGAGGACACGGTTTAGAAACTGTGTGAAAGTAAAGGTTGGGAGAACTTGTTGCAGAAACTTCCTTTCTGGAAGGTTGCTATTCATGAGATAGGCCCGAGCTAGGGTGACCAGGGGACGCTGTGAGATTTCCATGCTCCAATTCTAGATTTGTTTTAGAGGCGCTAAGCTCCATTGTTTGTTGTGACATTGATCCACTACATGGTTTTGGGCAAATCCTATCTATTATGGGCCTTGGTTTCTCCAGCTCTACAACCAGCCAGGCCTCTGTGATGGCTCCAGCGGCTGTGCCTGGAGGACTAGGAAAGGGAGGTTTGTAGGCCTCAGATGACGGCTTTTGCTTATGAGATGGGACAAAAGGGAAGATGCCTGACCTGCCCCCAACTTACTTTCTCCTCTTTCTCCAGACCCGAACCCCATGGCCTCACCTCAGTCTTTACCCTCTGACCTCAGAAGCCTGAGGTCTCTGAACTCAGCAGGGGGAGACAGAAGATAGCAAGGGATTTCTCAGTGTCCCTTCCCTGCCTCACACCCACCAGGTATCTTGCTCAGTTTGCATTCTGCCTCTGTCCCGAGGAGCTCTGAACCAGTCTCCTCCAGCCTCCCATCCTCCCTGCCTTGGACTCCTAGCTCAGCCCCTCACCCCCAGATAGATCATCCCTTCAGGGGCCCGGGAACCCATGGAAGCTTTGGAGGCAAACACCACTCCCTCTCCTTTCCAAGAAGTGGCACAGGTCCCAGCAGAGGGACAGGACACCCTCGGCCTTGTCTCTGGTCCTCAGGTCGGGGAGGGTGCTCTTCTCTCCATACCAGGCCCTGGATGGTCCCCAAAGCCTTGCTTCCCCTCCTTGAGCCGCAGGAAAGCCTGGGAAAATCCAGGCAGTCCCACCACTCTTCGAATGAAAACAAACCCAAATAAGGGTCATTTCTACAACATTCCTTCAGGCTAAAGGGAATGCCAGACCAGGGCAGCCTTTCACTGCGGCCGCTCCTCCACCGGGGCCAGGCCAGAAAGGGCTGTCCAACACTGGTCCCTCCACAGCCCCGTGGGCAGTCCTGCTCAGAGCAAGGCTTGCTCACAGGCTTAGAGTAGGGTCTTTCAGGGAGTCTCTGCTGAAGGTTAGGATGAGTCAGGGTTTCATCAAGGTTCCTGAGGCCCTGATAGGGGATGGTCAGTAGTTCTCTGGTCATTGTGCAGGGATCTGGAGCCATTTATGCAGTGGCTAGTTCTATTGCCTCACTCTGTCTCCCATAAGCTACTCAACCCTCTAACTCAGTTTCTCAGCACTACTGATACAGTGGGCTGGTTAAGTGTTTACTGGGGGAGTGGGGTTTGCCCTGTGCATTGTAGAATGGTTAGGAATATCCTTGGCCTCTACCCGCTAGATGTCAGCAGCACATCCCCACCCCACAGTGTAACAACCAAACAATGTCTCAAGACATGCCGGATCTCAGCCCCAGCGGAGGGTCACTGTCCTAAACCCATCAAAGGCACTTCACTGACCTCTAATCTATGTCCTGTCTGCAAGATGTTGGCAAAACAATAGGAGCAGACAGAAATGAAATCTCTCCTGGACTCATGGCTACAAACCCCAACTCATATTCTCTCTCTGTCTCTGTCTCTCTCTGTCTCTCTCTCTGTCTCTCTCTCTCTCTCTCTCTGTGTGTGTGTCTCTGTCTTTGTCTCTCTCTGTCTGTCTCTCTCTCCCTTTTCTCTCTCTAGGTCAAACATCTCTTCCAACACAGGAGAGCCTGGTATTAGTATCTCTGCTTTGTTAATGAAGCTGAGGGGTGTTAACAGCTCACCTGAAGCCACGATGCTAGGCCGATGGAGGACCGGAACTCAAAATCAGGCCTGTGGCCCCACAAGCCCAGGCTTCATGCCACACCAATGCACACCACTCGGCAGATGAGAAACGGATGACCCTGAGACTCTTCTGGAGCCTCAGAAGATGGTATTCTTCTCTCATGTCATGCTCCCCAGGAGACAGTGTCCCCCACACACAACGTGGGGCCGGGTAGCTGCCTTCCCAGCTTGGGCTGAGTTTCCTGAGCCTGCTTGATTGAGTTGTACCTTCCAGTTGCTGAATTGTCCTGATCTCCAGTGATCGATTTGCATACCGTATCGATCTCAAGAGCTGTGTAATATGTTTGACTTGTGGCACTTTGCATAATTTTCTGATTAAGTTACTTATTTAACCTATTGACCTTTTCTCTTAATTAGAGTATCTGGGTACTGCAAATGTTGAGTAGTAATCAAGTTGTGCATTTCCCCAAGTGGAATGCACGTCCGCCCCACTTTCCTGCTTCTTCATGGCTCCGGCTTCCTCTGGAGCGGGACATGTTGTGCCAGCTCTTCCTCCATTTCCCCCAGAGGAGACAGCAGTGTGCACAGGGCCCTCTCTGACCCCTGCTGTCCAGAAGGTTGGACATTGGCCAAGACAGGGACAACACTAGCTGGAATGTCTTCATGGCTGGATGGACAGAGACAAGGATTCAGGTCAGAGCTTTGAACACTGTATCAGGCAGCTCATGTGTGTAACAAAGCAACCCCATGTTTTCATGGTCTCATGATACTCATTTATAATTTCTTATGAAGCTATGGGTCATCCAGCCAGTACTGAGGCTCTGGGCCAGGCTTGAGTGACACGGGCTGAGCTCACACACATATCTGTAGTGGGTAAATAGTTGGGGACAGGTGGTCAGGCTTGGCATCAATGGTGTGGCTGTGGCCTTCTCTCCCTGTCCCTCATGGCCCTCAGTAGGCTGACCTGCTGGAAGTTGCCCAGGTTCCAATGGGGCTATGAAATAGCACAAGGGACAAGAAAGCAAATCCTGGTGCACAACGGCTTGTGAGTCTTTTGTCAGTGTCACATTGGTTTCCATCCATTGGCCAAAGCAAATGACCCAGAGTCCAGGGATGACAGTTGGCCTTGCCCCAGAGGAAGGCATAGACCACTGGACCCCTCAAGATCCTCTGCATCCACCTCAGAGAAAGAGCAGCCAAACTCAGTGCTGGGAGTCTTGACACAAGTTCCAAACAAAGGGGACCTCTTTTTCCTGACTCCGCCCTGCCACCAAACTCTGAAGCTACCTGGTGTGAATTTGGGGCTTGGAGCAGTGAGCCTCTGGGTATAGTTTAACCCTGTCTCTTGTTTCAATTTCTTGGGGAAACTGAAGTAAGGCACGCTTTTGGACACTTTAAAAAATGTTCCTGTCCTCTAGTCATCAAAGTGGAAGAGCTATTCCCATGCAGACCCCAGGAATATTGTCTAAAGTCTGTGGCTATGATCTAAACACTTCCTCTACCTTTCATGTTAGACTTGCAGTTGTCAGCAGAATTCCACTCTTTTCTCCTCCTATATAAAAGGACTTGAAGGAATCTATCATCTTTTTGCCCTTTCACATGAGAGGACACAGCAGTTGCAAAAGCCCAGCAAGAGAGTGCCTACCAGATACCAAATCTGCCTGTGCCTTTAAGATTATTGATTGACTGTGTCAACTTGCATAAGAAACATCCGACTAGATTGGTTCAGCATAGTTTTGGGTGTGATAGGTCAAGGTTGTTGACCTTGGACTTCACCCCCTTCAGAATTGTGAACAATACTTCTCTACTGTTTATAAATTACTCAATCTAGTGTACTTAGTCACAACAGCCTGAATGGACTAAGACAGTACTATGATCAGAATATTAGCTGCATTTGTGCACAAGTCATACTTTAATTCTCCTGGGTAAATATGTAGATGTGATTCTTCTAGAACAGCTGTACAAATGTTTAACCTTTACTGCTGTTTTTCCAAGTGGCAGTACATTCTACATTCCTAGAAGTGACTTGCGAGTTTCAGTTGTTCTACAGCCTCACCAACACATGATTGGCCTTTTTCATTTTTATCATTCTAGTGGGAGGTTAGTAGAATTCATTATGGATTTAACCTCTTTATCTAATTACTAATGAGCAAATAATGCTTATTTGTCACTCATCTACTTTCTTTAAAGCTGAAGTATGATTGCTCAACCAGAGTATACTTTCCAGCTTCTCTTGCAGCTATCTGGCTAAATGATCAATAAAATATAGAAGAAATTGATTTTTACACTTCACTTATGCTTGCTTAAAAGCAAATTGCTTGCCCTCAATGCAAACTTCATATCAACCAGCTTTTGCTACATTCATGCGGCAGAGAAAACATCCCAAAACTGAGTGGCAAATAACACTAGGTCTGCATTTCTTGCTTAAGGATCTTCAAGTTTTGGAGCAGCTGGAGTCCATATCAGTAGCTCCAGGTATGCAGCAACTGTAGGCAGGTTCTGCTCAGAGCTGAGGTCAGAAGTTCCCGGAAGAGCAGACAGACACCCACGACATCTAAGCCCTCGATGTGGAACTAGAACAATGAAGTTGACTCACCCTGTGAAAGTGGGGATTTGCTGAGCCATAGATATGCTAGTACACTCGTCCCTGTCCCACAAGAAGGAACATGGCTGTGTCTAAGACTCACACCTGTCCCTGCTCTGAGGCTATTATTCTAAGGGAAGATGAGCAGCAGGTTAGATGGAACCTGGGTCCCTAAGAGTCCTGCAGAGCAGAAATGCCTGGACACCTGGTCCATTCACACCAAGAGATCATCACACAAGAATAAAATCTCCATTCCCTTTATGATGCTGTATTTGTCTATGTCAGCAGCCTAGATTTCACCCTATCATGTGTACCATCCTTTTCTTTTCCAACACAGGATATATTTTTGCTTTGCTTTGTTTTAATCTACTCTCAGGTGGGGATTTAAAATACACAGCAAGAATTCTTTCATGTCTAGCATCCCAAATGGGGAAGGTCCTGGGTCAAATGCCAAAGTCACCACCTCACATGTCTATCCTGCCATATTAACTCCTGTCCTGCAGTTTCAGGGACTGCCGGGGACAAACTTGCCCTGTGGAGAACACTTCCTTCCAGGTCTCCAGCCCAAAACGTTCAGCTTCCTTTCAAGCAGAGCTCCGAGCCTGTAGCTTTTTGGCTTGTGGCCAGTCTAGCAGAGCCAGGTGCCAGACCTGACAGGGCATCCTCGCTTCTAACCAGCAGCGTCTCCACCTGGCCCAGCAGACCCACTCCACAAACACTAAATAACAGGCTCTGGCATGGCCTGCTCTATGCACACTATGCTCATTAGCACACTGGGAGGTAAGTGCAGCAACCAGGGAGAGTTTACCCCGCAGCAACAGGCTTCTCTGTGGATGCCAACACACCCCAGCAGGTGTCAAGTGCAGGGCTTGGGGGCTCCAAGTGCCTCCAAAAATGTGCACCTTTTTCTTGCCATTGCCAGCCTTGTGTTCTCCAATCCTGTCACCTACAGCCTCAGCCCCTTCCTGACACCTGTCGCAGGCACTTTCCAAAGAAGTTTCTTACAAGCCTGGGAAACCACCCCCACCTCATCTGCCATTTCTCCCTACCCATCCTCTGGCCACCAGCAATTCCATTCCAAACCATTTAGGTCTAAAATCTTACTGGCAGCACTTCTGTCTGCCTGCCAATCATACCTCCTTCTCCACCTGCCAAACTACTATCCATCCTTCAAGTCCTGGTCAAATGACAGCTCCTGCAGGAAGCCTAAAGCTCCCCTCAAAGCAGAGTGGTTATTTTGTCCTCTGGTCCACTGATGAGCAAACACCTCTTTGTTCTGGGGACACCCTCTCTGCACCATTGCTCGCTGGTTATCCATTTCCTTCCACCTACAAGTCTGTGTGGGCTCTGAGAAAAGTGCCAAGGTCATTTGTATATTTGACTTTCTAGTGCCTGGCCTAGTGCCAAACAAATGACAAGCATCTGGGGAAGAATGGATGCACCGAACAGACAAATGAACCAAACAGCGGCCAGTTAGATGGAAGTGTGTTAGATGTACTTTCCTTTTCTAAATCTTATTTCTATTGAAATATGTATTATACATTTAGCAGCAATCGCCTGGCAACCCCAGGAAGTCACAGGCAGTTTTATTAACAACTATATCTTTAGTGCCCAGTTCTCAGACTGGGCCTTAGAAAGGATACAATAGCTATCCACTGCATGAATTAAAATGGAAGAGAGTCTTAGGGTGTGGGACATGGGTGAATGATGGAATTCAGGATAAAAGCAGGAAGGATCCAGAGAGTTTGTGATCGAGGGAAACTTGACAAATTCTTGTTGGGTTAAGATTGTTCTTGCTGGGCTCTTGGTTTTCTAAAGGCCAGGGCCAGGATCCATAGGAAAGTCTGTGTGGAACAAGTTTAGAGCCAAACTTCTTTACAAAATGGTTATTTAAGAGTCTGCCCTATGGGCAAGGGCAGAGTTGAACTATATTATCATTTTTCACTTGGTCCTGTTTTGTTCCTCCTGGTGAGTGAACAGGTAAGAGTTTTCACTTGGGCCCAGGGAGAGGAGATAAGAGAAGATCCTGAGTAGAGAGGAAATAGCAGCACCATCTCCTGGCTGCTGCTCACAGGAAGAGACTACAGGACTGGAGAAAGAAATGCGACAGGAAAGGACTCACTATGGGGTGCCAGGCAGCAGGGCCTGGGGACTCTGGTATAGAAAGTTTAAGTGTCCTTTCTCTGTGCTATTGTTCCTAGATATCGTTCCTCAACCCAATCCATTACTCATGACCACTTTATACCGGAGGTGTCTTGGACACTCAGAGAGACTGTTTGGGGAGACGTGTTTGGGGAAACCCGCTGTGGGAAGAGAATAGGAGCCAGAAGAGGAGGAGGGGAGAAGCCCAGAACTGCAGCTCACAGCGGTAATTAGCCATACGCCAGGAAACCTCGGGATCAAGATCACCTTTGCATAGCCATGGAAAGAATGACCACAGCATCTAGGGAGTGGGAAGACACTGGTTAGAGACGGCGGCTGGGATGGGGGGAGGGCAGGGTGGGGACAGTGGGCAGATCTATGGGAAGGTGAGGGGGGAGATGAGTGAATGTGTGGATAAGAGAAGAGGTGTGGGCAGATGGATGGATGGATGGATGGATGGACGGGCAGAGGGGTAGTTAAGAGATGGACGGATGACCAGCCATTATTACTCTCTCTACCTATCACTCTAGGTTCAGAGTGACTGGTGACAGGGACATCTGATTTATAAAGGAAATGAATGAATCTGTTATTCATCTGGGACTTACTTCCTTGCCTAGAGTTAACCCAAGTCTCTTCTGCTTTTTGACCCTCTGCCATGGAACCACTGTTCCAAGAAGACAGTGGTTTGTGCCTCCATCAGCCCAGAGGAGGCAGGTTAAATATTAAAATATTCAACTGCCGCACTAAGAACGTGTACTGATTAGGAAAGTGTGTCCCAGGCCCAGCTACTTTTCTCTGCAGCAGCAGCCTCCTTAGTGAAGGAACCCACTGATCAGCACAGCCTGATGCTCCCAGACAGAGGCCGGGCACTGCCAACTCCTCACGGGCTGTGAGGTGAATGGAGCAGGCAGAGGAACTGGCTGTTGCTGACCGCTGGGAAGTCAGGTTTGCTCCCAGCTGCCTACTAGCTCCTGTGAGAGCAGGACCAATCTTCAGAGTTTTCCAGCCTGGGTCTCCCTGCCACGCATCTAGCATTTAATCCTTTGATGATCCCAAGACTTTAGAACTGATACTATTACTGTTCCCACTTTACAGATTAGAAGACTGAGGCTCAATCAATTTAGATAGGCCATAGACCTAGAATTCAAACTCAGCTTCTTAGTCCACTAAGAAGCTTAATACTATCCTTGCTACAGTAAGAGTACTCATTTGGGGACCTGAAGAGGCCTTTTAAATCCCCAAATCCTGACCAGGTCTAATGAAGCTGATGAGGGATCCACTCCTTTTGTGGCTTTGTTTGGCTTCCGCACAGTGGAAATCCTTATAGACCTCTGTCTCCACTCATCCCCAGATCTTCAAGTCCCACGACGGGCCCCCAAACTACAGAGCCTGCTCTTCACCCTGCTTATCCTCGTCTTACCACCCCCCTAGCCAAGCACCTCCTCCCAGGTCCCTTAAACAGGCATCTCTGGCTCTGGGAGCTCCACACAGCACCAGCTCGCTACACTGCCAGAGATTAACCCAGTGCTGCAAAGTTCCCACCGACCCTGAACAAAAGAAGTGGGCTCAGTCTTTAGCTTCCCGCTGCTCCAAAGCTCCTCTTCCGTGTCTCAGACTTCCTCTTCCGGTCTGCTCCTGACTCGTCTCTCCCCACGCCCACTCATGCCCCGGCCACACCCAGTGCTCCCTGCGGCACCCGCACTGCTCGTTCTGAAGTGATGCCATTTACTTCCTGCCTTGCCCCCTCCCCACGCATGCAGTAAACACCAACTCCTCTCTCAGGCCTCAGGTCGGAGGCTCTTCCTCGATGCAAACCTCTTAACCCCCCATCTCCCACCCAACCCAAGACTTACATAGCCACCCCTCCTTTGGGTTCTCCTGGCTCTGGCTCTGTCAGCAGAGACCCACTACTCATCGAGAATTCTTCTGTTCTCACGCTTGGCTCCTCCACTGGGTTGTCATATTTTAACAGCAAAAACTGTGCTTTCCTCCTCTTATTCCTCCAGCGCCCAGCTTGGAGTAGGTGCTTAGTGATGTGTGGTCAATGGTTGAGTGAGTCTAAGCACAGAACCCCTGCCATCTGCCCTAGCAAACTGCCCTGCATTTCGCAGTTGATTAATAAGTCAATGTGAACGGATAGTGATTTGGGAAGAGCCCTGCGTAGGTTCGAGGGTATGCAAGCCTGCGATCCCTTGCAGTGGGACATCCCCTGCACCAGTTCCAACCCACAGCCAAGCTGCAGTGGTTCCAGTGTGGCTTCAAGGACCTTGTGCAGTTCCACACAGAGCTTGTGTTCCTTCTGTCCATCTCCGGGCAGGAGAGACAATGACTTGTCCCATAAAATCAATTGCACGAGACTTGAGCTTTGCACCTCAAAGCTAGGAAGAGAGATTGTCAGTCAGCAGAATGAAAGCTCTAGGCTGGGGGTATTCAGCCAACTGCAAATCACTCAGAGGCAGACATTCTGGGACCTTCCATCCGTTGGCCTAATTCATAGTCCCAAGGCCAATAAATGACGAACTAACGCAGAACCCACACCCAGTGCGAGGTTTCCTAGTGAGTCCGTCTTCTAGGAATAATTAGAGACATTGGAGTCTCCTTACATGAACACCCCCGCCCTTTGGCAGGCAGACAGCACCACACTTGAGAGCTGGAGCTCTGCTCAGTGTCTCCTCGGCGGAGTGGTAAATAAACCAAGGACGCAGTTACAGATGTGGTAAAAGACTCATTGCCAATATGCTAAGAATAGTTTTGATGTAATCTTGTTTCCCATAAAATAAAGATGAGAATATGTTTAGGCAAGTCAGAGTGTGAGATTGTCACAGTGTTACTCTGAATCTGTCTCTGTCCTTCTATCTGTCTCTTTCTGTCTCTGGTCTCTCTCTCTCTCTCTCTCTCACACACACACACACACACACACACACACACACACACTTAGGATATTTGTACCTGAACATGATATATCCTGTCTTCTTTTTTTCCCCATTCCCCTCCCCTCCTCTCAATACCTCTTTCCCTCCTTAGTTACAAAAGCTGTTTCCATTTTTTCCTTCTATTCTTTCTTCTTTCCACCTCGCTCTTCCTTGTTCCCCTTTCCATTTGAACATTTTCTTCCCATTTCTCAACATACACTGCACATTTTAGTCCTTAGTTATACTTTTAGTTTCTCGTAACAGGGAAACATGGAGCTTTTAAACATGTGTGTCTGATTTGGAAAATTTCTTTTTGTACTGCCTTTACTTGGTCCTTCCTACTAATATCCAGAAAGCTCTGAGAATATTAGTTTAATCTCCCCTTTAATTCCAGGAATCCTTCAGCTAATCTACACAATCTGAAAGGTAGAAAACCTTTTGCAAGGGCCAGGGATTTAGCTCAGCGGCTCAAGCACTTGTCTGGTAAGCATGAGGTCATGAGTTTGATTCCCAGTACAAAAAAAGAAAAAGAAAGAAAAAGAAAGAAGAAGAAAGAAAAAGAAAGAAAGAAAGAAAGAAAACCTTGTGCACAAAGATGTCTATCACAGTGTTTTACATGTTAACAAAATATTACACACACACAAATAATGCATAGCCTAAAAGTTAAAAATAGAGGAAGAATTAAATAAATTATAGTGAACAACTCCCAACTACAGGATCAATGATAGTGATGGTTAAATGACAATGTCAGATTGGTTTAACAAATGTGTACTCATTAGTTGTCATGTCCCAGGCACTGAAATAAGCATCCATCTGAGACTGAAAGATAAATAGCACAGAGACAACTAAAAGGGACTCACAAACTACTTTTTGGGCATATAATAATGGAAAATATTAATAGCCACACCTCACTTAATGATAGGGACATGTTCTGAAAATGTATTGTTAGGCAATTTCATCATTGTGTGTACTTACACAAATTAAAAAGGCTACAGGAATAACCTTAGTGGGCACCATTATATATATATGATTCATTGTTAACTGAAACACTGTTAGATACATATGCTAGCATGTATGTTAACTCTTTAAAGAATAAAATACAAACGATATTGGAAAAAAATCTTTTTCTGTATGCCCAGTATGTTCTGTATGCCATCATGTCTCTTAATAATCCTGTTAACATAATCCAATCTCTCATTCCCTGCTATAAGATTCTTGACTCCCCCACCATGGACTGGGAGCATCTCACCCTCACCTGGGCTGTCTGCACATGCACTTCATTCCTGGTAGCTCTGCATCACTATCTGCCATCTTGAACTGGCACATCAGCATTTGCTGTAGGCAGAAACTCACTTGCCACCTATTCAGGGCAATCTTAGGCAGAGCAACTCTGCACACCATTATGGCTTTGTCCAAGCATTGTCCCTAGGAGGCTGAGGATGTGGCTCAGTGGTAGACTTCTTGCCTTGCATGCACAAGGCTCTGAGTTCAATCCCCAGTGCCACAAAAAAAAAAAAAAAAAAAAAAAAAAAAAAGCATTATCTCTAAGATCCTCAAAGGGAACAGAATGAAGCACTGGGGCAGCTGCAGCCTCGCAGACTTGCTATTAGAAACCGGAACTATCACACAGCGTCACACAGACACACCTTGCTTGTTTCCCTTGGCTGCGGTCACAGCTAACCTAGCAGGCACTAGGGAAAGGAAAGCTGAGTTAATAAGCCTATCCATTGTGGTAAACACCAATTTTGGCAAGCATTTTTAATTTACTGTTACTAGAGGAGCCATTAATCCCACAGAACACTCTTAAGGCTGGGTTGAGTGGTCAGGAGCAGCTCTCAACCAGCTTCCCACTATGTCCCACAACCTATGCCCAGGGCATTACATGTTCTAAAGTACAACCATGGCCCATGGTCCAGTCACCTCCATCGTCAGCTCTACATTTGAGTATCTAGAACAAAGACTACATCTCACAGGCTTCTCTGCAGCACACAGGCCTGAGACTAAGTCCTGGCCAACAGAATGCAAGCAGAACAGAAATTCCTCCCCTAAACTCTTCTTAAAAGTTTAGAACTTTTTATCACTTCTTACCTCTTGTTTCCTGGAGCACTAATATTCTATCAGGAGCTCTGGCTGCCAGTTGTGACCATGAGAATGAGAAGCAAATGCTAAAGATGGAGAGTAATGAACCAGAAGCTTACACACACGACAGCAGAGTAACAGTTTGGTTTTTTGTGTTTTTGACTTTGAGGGGAGAGGATCAAACTACAGACTGCATGCTTGCCAGGCAGGTGCTTAGGCTGCTGAGCTATATCCCTGGTAACAGAGTAAAAATTTGCTTTTATCCTCCTCCTTCTTTTTTTTTTTTTTATTAGTGCTTGTTAGAGTCTGGTGCAGCCCACATGCAGTATAACTCAATACAGTGACCCTGTCCCGCCTGCTAATCCCAGGTGGTGTGGGAACGTGAGCAGCTTCTCTAGCTTCACTCCTTATGCAGATTTTCCCACAACCACTTCAATAACCTTTAAAGCCTGCACACCAAAAGAACGTGGGAGATGCAAATTTTGTCAAGGCAAACACTTGCAGTATAAACAGCCCAAGTATTGAATATGGCAATATCCATAGAACTACGGATGATTTCTATTTCTTCTCTTTTCTAAACTTTCTCATTTCTTCAATGAGCACTTATTACCTTTACAATAAAAAGTAAATAACCTCATTTAAAAATTATCCTGTGTTTCAAATCGAAAAGAATATAGAAATGTCTCTTAAGACAACCCTAAAAGCAACTGCACAATTAGTACCATCAAAGTGGGCAAAGAAAGAGCGCCTTGGTCTTAAGGTATCATACATGGAATGTATATTTGGCCAGTCGCCATGTTAGGAACAAGCATATGCTATCTCCAGACCTCATAAATTCCAAAGGCATTCCATTTCATAGATAATATAAGAGAAGCTCAGAAAAATTAATTTCCTCAAGTTCACATGGTTGACTGATAGAACTGCAATTTGAATTGGGTCACCCTAACTACAAAGCATATGAAGTTACTTCATTTGTCTGGATGTTTGGAGCAACTAGGCCCCAATATTACCCTTAAAATTAAGACTGCTGATTGTAAATGAAAAAACTCCAAGCTAGAGTAAGAAAAAGGAATTAACTGGCTCACAGATGTAAAAGGCCTGGGGCAGTTTCAGATACAGCTGGGTTCTAGCTCAAATCACACCCTAAGCTCTGATTTCTCCTATCTTTCAGCTCTACTCTCCTTAGACTCTTCTTTAAGAGTCTAAGGTAACAACCTGGGCAATGATTCTGGCCTACAGGCTTCTGGCTTATAACTAAAGGGCCAAAACATATAGCTTTGTTCCAAAATTCATGACAAAAGTGTCTTTTATCTTACTGACTCTTTATGAGTCATGTGCCCCCTGAGAAACCAATCATTTTGGCCCCAAGAATGCAGTGCTGAATAGTTTAGGGAGTTTTACTCCCACCCAAACCACAGAGCTGAAAGTTAAAAAGATATGATTTGCCAAAGGAAATTCCAAGGATTATTTAAGAGAAGAAATGTACAGTGTTGTTGCGAACAGAACAGGCATCCCCCACCCTCCTGGTGCCTCTAAGCTTCCTTTGCCCTCAGACAGCTTCCAAGGAATCACATCTCCACGTAAATACATAAAGGAAACTCATCCCACAGCTGACTCACACACGGCCTGTGGAAAATGGCTTCTGTAGGACCTGCTTGCTCTTTTGCTCACATAGACTTTGTTCTTGGAATCTTTTAATGAAGAACAAGTAGGCGTCATTCGTGTCTCTGGATGTGGACTCAGGACCAGAGAGGCATTTGACGATTTATTAATTGACCCACCAAATCTGGTTCATCCCTGCAAGCCAAAGCTAACAGGCCACATTTCATTTATTACTAGCTGAAATTTGACTTTATGTTGCTGCTTGTGAGAGTCATTTTACTTACGTCTTAAAGAAGAACTTCCTTTGGCAATTCAGTGGAATGAGTACTTATTAAGCACCAACTATATGTCATGAGCTGGGTTGCAAGGACAGAGATGTGTCCCACAGTTCAGCAGATGGGACAGAACTGTGAATGAATGACTGAAGTTCAGTTCAGACATTAGTACACTCATTTCCCAGGGCTACCAGAACAAGTTACCACAAACGGGCTACCTAATGTGAGAGAAATGCACTCTGTTACAATTCTAGAGCACAGAAGTCCAAAATCAAGGTAGAGTTGACATTAGTTTATACACAGGTCATTCCAATCTCTAGCCCAACCTTCACCTTGCTGCCTCTGTGTTCATGTTAAATGTCCCTCTGTCTCTTCAGAGAACAACTGACATAGGGTCCACGATAATCCAAAATGACCTTGACACAAAATCTGTAATTTAATACCATCTATGAAGATCATGTCTTCCAAATTCACAGAAAGCGGTGCTTTGAAAAAGTACTATTTTATGTCCACTTTTCAGATGAGGAAATAGGAGCTGACTGGGGATGCCCACAGGTTAATCAAGCGCCAACTGGAAAAACAACGCAGAGGTCAATTCTGTATCGATAGGCGTGTTTGTTTAACTGATCCCTGCTTCTCCAAAATAAGAGTTTCGCTTCAACATCGTACAGCACGCTGATGATCCCCAACAAGAATCCAAGGCCTCAAAGACCGTTTCATGGCCCAGTTCCAGGGATGCCACACCCCTGCAGCATGCCCTTTCTTTAGCCCTTCCTGATCCGCAGATTCCATGGCTCCCAATACCCTGATCTCACCAAAGGGGGTCAGAGTACAGAACTTGTGTAATGCTTCTCCGCCTGGCTGGAAGGCCCCAGGAAGCTGAAGAGCCTGCCACAGAATCCTGCACTAATTACTACAAGCAGAATTCTTAATGCACTTCTGGACTCCCTAGGAAGTAAGGGAAATTTCCACAGCCAAGCATGGCCATAAAAAGATCAGCAAACTGACAGTCACATGTGAAAGGCAGAATCTCCCTGAAAGCAAACGTCAAGCCCAGTGTGGAAGGCAAGATCAGAGATCTAAGGCCAAGATTCTCCAGTTGGAATCAGAGAATCTTTGAAGGGGCCTAGAGTGGACTGAGATCTCTAGAGATCCATGACTTTCAGCAGAAGTGTATACCAGTCCTCTCTGCTAAAAGACTGCCTCCCAAATTAGGTCTTACAGGATTCTCAGATAAAGTCAATTCAAAATGAGCTCATACTAGAATTACCAAGCACAAGATGCATGCAAGTCAGAGAACGGAAATAGATTTAGATCTCCAGAAACTTGGAATATTGGAATTTTAATATAGAGATTATAAAAATAACCCTATGTTGAATAATAGATAACTAAATATGGAGCTAAAAATGTTCAAAAATCAATAAACTATTAAAAATGACTAGGCAGATATGAAAATAACACAGAACTTTTATAGATGAAAACCAAAATAACTGAAATTAAAAATTTGGTGGACATATCAAATAGCAGATTAGACGTAATTGAATAGAATATTTGTGATCTGGAAGATGGAGCTAAGGAAATTTGTAAGAATGTAGTTCAGACAGGGAGATGGAAAACATGGGTGATATACTAAGGTTAAGTGGCAGATAAAATGAGAAGGGCATAGGAATTGAAAGATAGCCAACATTTAAAGTAGTAATGGCTGAGCAAATTTCCAGAAATGATGAAAAGTTACAAATCTACAGCCTTGAAAACAGAAACATACCAAGCAGAGCTAAATAAATAAATAAATCTAGGCCTGAGATGTGATATATATGTAAAAAACCCTAATGACAAGACGATCTCAAAAATTAGCCAGAGGGGGGAAAAAAGCAAGCCAAGGGAATAAGAATTAAATTGACACTGATACTGTCAACAGTAATAGAAGCCAGAATGCAACAAAATAAAATTATTGACATGCTAAAAAAAAAAAAAGCTAGCTAATTAAAATAAAATTGTCTTTCATGGTGGAGGACAAATAAAGATATTTCAGATAAATGAGTTTACAGTCAGGCTGATCTTCTTAGAAGAATTTCTATATGAATTAACTTCAGAAAGAAGGAAGATGATGTCATACGAAATACCATTAAAAATGAAGAAATTGGTTAACATATAGGTAAATACAGAAGAACTACAACAGTAATGTAAGAATATATAATATATGAGCAAAATATAAATTTAAATAGTGATAATATCATGTGCACAAAAGAAAGATGATAATTAAAGTGTTTGAACATTCTCGTGTTGCTTCTTTTGTTGCTGAGTGCAAACATTTAGATATTATTCAGTGATGCTGAGTGTACATATTAAAATTAAATTCAAAGCTAAAAGAATAGAAACTAAATTTACAATTTACAAAAACATAGATGTGAAAAAAATCACTGAAGAAATGACTACATAAACAACAAAAAAAATGAAAAAGAAGTAGTAGAGAAAAGGAAACACAAAGAAAAAGTATGGAGTGAATGGTAAGAAACAAATAAAAATGTTTTACTAATCATAACAAATATAAAAAGACTAAAGTCACCAATTAATATATAGCACTTAGACAATTTTTTAAAAAACTATATACTGTTTAAAAGAGATAGATTTATAACATAAAGACAAAAAAGATTGAAAGTAAAAGGACAGAAAAAGAATACCAAGTCAAATAAATCTAGAATGCCTATATTGATATGAAAATATAGTTTAAAAACCTTAGAATCATTATATTACAAAAGGTTTACTCTCTTGGAAGTTATAAAAGTAATTACTATATGTCTAATTAATAAAATAGCTTCAAAAACCTCAGAAACAGAAAGAAAATGAAAACTTCACAGTAGGAAGACTTCATATTTCCTTAATTATTGATCAAGCAAATAAGAGTTTAAGAAAGATAAAGAAATTTTAACAAACATATCAACTAGCATAGTTAGGACACTATACCCACAAACTAATTGAAGCACAGGTTTTCAAACAGACCTAGAATATTTATAAAGGCAGACTACATATCAGGACATAAAGTAGTTGGCAACAAACTTCAACAATGTTTCTGACTATTGTACTATTAAAACCTAAGTCACTGAGAAAGGACAGCCAAGATACCATTACCACAGAGAACTGGCCCAGCACAGCACTTTAACTCGTCGCCCAGAGACTTCCATCCCTTCCGTGTGTTGCCTAGTCATTCTTTAGGATGCTGATCTTATCTATGTGAGTAAAGCTGGCCATGGTCCATTTGTCCACTATCCTTCAAGAGAGAAAGAGAATTAGGACAAGCCATTTTATTCTAAACTCACATTTCTTTGGTGATAATTTAATCACAAAGATGGCCACACTCAGTTCATGGAAACTACATAATGCTGTCACTGGCTCTGGAAACCGGAGAGATCAGAGCTGGAAAACCAACGAATACATTGCTCCCTAACTTGTCTCTGAAGTACAGCATTGCTACCCAAAGCACAAAGAACACAGAGGAAAGAAGAAGGTTGCTGGCCAATCTCATTCATGAAAAGAGACACAGACATTCTAAATAAGAATAGGAAAAATCCTACTCCAACAATTTAGAAAATTGATCAAAATATGGTCAGAATTAAGAATTGTAAGTTTTCTAATTATGAGCTGATCACAATGGATCTAGTATGTCAGCTGACTCTTACTGGGAATGGAACTCACAACGTTGCACTTGTCAGACAGCGGCTGTGCCACAGAGCTATATGCCTGGCCCATTGCAGCTGATTCTTGCATGATGAGAAAACACAAAAGGGAGCAAAATGATTCATTTAAAGTCACACAGCAAGCCAAAGGTTCCAGGTTCCCACTTCTCAGCCCTCCCACCTTAGATGTTGCCTGGAGATACAGAACATCCGGGATCCATGGCGGGGCTCACTGTAGTTTAATCAGTTATTTCCATTTTTCTAAGCTCAGGCAAGCTCTTGATTTTCTAGTCCTATTAACTAACTTCATGAGCATCAGGGTAGCCCTTCACTCTGTATGGGCACTGACACACTGTATTTCGTTAGTTCTCAGGTAACACGGTGGGGCAGATGGTGTTATAGCCGTTCTGCAGATGAAGAACCCAGAACCAGACTTTGGGGTTTGGGGATCCATGTACACACCCCTAGAGATACTGGCACCACTGGACACACTGTGGAAAACTGTCTCTGAGACCCTAGGGGAGCCTTGTTCTGAGAAGGCTCTGAGAACAAAGCCAGGCCCAAGGGCAAAGGGCAGTAGGCTGGGTTTAGCAAGTGGGACACCTCCAGCTGTTCCCCAAAGGAACCTCCAGCCAGCAACTCTGAGGTCCTCATTAGAGGACTGGTACAGGATTATAGTTCTCCTGTTCTCCCTGCTCTGTCACACACACACACACACACACACGCGCGCGCGCGCGCATGCACGCACTTCATTTATATGACTATAATTTATATGAATTGAATTGATATGAATATAATTTATACGAATATAAATATATTCATTTATATTCCTCAAACAGAGGAAACATGAAGCATCTACAGGGGAGAGAGGCCTGGATTAGGACTCACATGCTCCAAATTTTGGTTTTAGTTCTGTCACTTCCCAAGTGAGTGCATCTCACCTACAGTCTAAAGCACAGTCCAGGTTTCTGCGCGAGGCTGGGTCAAAGGGAAGATGGTGCTTTCTGGGAGCATTATTATTCATTCTGGGGACCAGTCTGAATTAACAGGCTCTCTTGAGCAGTGGTGGTCAAGAGACCCCTAAATCCTATCTGTGATAAGTAAGACAGAAGTTCAGTGACTGGCACAAAACCTTGAAATTACAACAGCTTAAATAGGTAGATCTGTTTTTCCCTCTTGTGAAACAAGCAACTAGGTTTGACGTCATGGCCTTACCCTGGGCGGCCTGGGACTCCTGCCTCTGTTCTCCACCCTCCCTTGGTGCCATGTGCACCATGTGGCTTAAATGCTGCCACCACTCTGTGTTCCAGGAAGCAGGCGAGAGGAACAAGGGTTCGCCCTCTTCTTTAATGACATAATCCAAAAATTCTTCACCACCTCCCGTCCAATCCCACTGGATGGAATTCAGTTGTATGACCGCATCTGGCTACGGCAGAGGCTGGACTGTCTGGCCATTGGCTGAGCTGAGTGGCCCTATATGCAGTTAACGGTTTTATTAATGTTGCATTTTTTTAAAACAGGGAAAGATGTCGAGAAACAATTTTCAGTCAGTCCCGCATCATCCTTCTTCTTCTACACTTAAAGAGAATGATGAAGTTCTTGGACTGAAAATGAAACTTCTAATAGCACCCTTTTTGGGTATGCATTTTGAATCAGTCATGATTTATCGGAGTTTCTATTTTGGAGTCAGTAAGTCAGAAAAGTCAGCAAATAAGCACGGGTATTACATAGATCAAGTCAGGAGTACAGTCAGAACCCCTTCTGCCTGCTCTGAAATGAGCAACTACAGCAGGAATCAAAATGGAGCGTGATGAAGGTGCCCACAGCAGGCCTCCTGCAGCCCATGCAAGGTCCTGCCCTCTGTCCCCACCATTCACCTCCTGGGCAGAAATGAGCATCCAGACAGCTCCAGAGTCTTTGCCACCACACACTTCCCCACCTACACATGGCTGTGACTGGGAGCAGGTCACAAACCTCACAGCCAGGGCTCAAGGGCCAGCTCAGCCTTGGTGGCATATTGTGTTCTCATAGTCACTGGTGGATTCAGGTTTGAGGACCCCAGGGCTGGCAAGACATGAGTCCAGATGACTGTAGCCAGGAGCTTACGCATCCCTCACAAAGACTACAGTGCCCTCACGCAAAAACCAACTGCTCAGTGACAAGGGCCACATGCAGCCTGGGTACCAGGTAGGGAAGCTGTGTGACCTCACTCCACTCTACCATGGCCCTCACACATAGGAAGATCAGAACGCCAACATCAGTGTAGCCATTTATAGGGCTCCCTTTGTGCCAGACATCAGGATAAAGGCTTTGTGTACATTTTATAGAGAAAAATGTATTTATTGTTCACAAAAACCCTATGGGGAATAAAGAGGCTGAAACTAAAAGTCGTGAAATAACTTGCTGAAAATCACATGGCCAGTAAGAAGCAGGTGGCAGGATTCAAAGCCAGGTCTGTCTGACTCCAAAGCTAGGGAGTTTAACCACCAGGCTAGAAGCGATCTCAGCGAAGTACAAGAGCAGGGGCTTTGAGTCAGTGGACCCAGGTACCTGTCACCTGCTATTCCCACCAGCATCCTGGGCCCTGTTCCCTCCTCCAAAGGCCCTGATAAAGGCCACCCAATTTGACCATACCATTATTAAGGTGACATACAAAGTACTTTGTCTTTTCCCACCCAACCAACAGCATGCTTTGGACAGGGGTTCTTCTTTCTGGTTCTTGCATCTGCACTGAAAGCCCCGCCCATTGCACTAAAAACCTGTCCATCACACTGAAAGCCCCGCCCATCACGCTGAAAGCCCCACCCCTCCCAGGGGTCTGGGATGATCTGCTCTGACCCAGCCTCTGACCCCCACTGTTCTCACTTCACTCTGCTTTATTTGCTCTCAGAGCTCCTTTCATCCTCTTAAATACTACAGAGCTGTGCATGCATTTGTATTTTGTGTGTCTCTGTGCACTAGAATGAAGGCTTAATGAGGATGGGGATTTGGGTTTGGGTTGGGTTGCTTTTGTTCACCACTGTATCACTCCTGTCCGGCTAATAACACAGCCAAGTGTGGGCGCCCAGCAACACTTCGAGGAGGGATCTGCCTGCCAATCAATGTCTAGCAGGAGATACAAAGGGTACCCCATAGACTTAATGAAAACAAATGAATCAATCAATCAATGTCTGGCAGATTACACAAATACCTTAATTTGTCCCCATCTCGAGGGACAGCCTAAAGAAAGCCTTATGGGCATTGTGCACACACACGTGCGCACACACACACATGCACACAGGCTCTGGGGGAGGAGAGAGACTGATCTGTGTCTCCAAACCTTCGCAGCGCTGTGGGCCGCTCCTGCCCTCTGAACTCTGACAGGTGACACAGCAGCTGGGGGGACACAGCTCCAGGGAGAGAGCAGCTCCCACCTCCCTGTCCCATCTGGGAGAAGCCCAGGCCTAAAGCCTTCTTCTTCCTGCAGCTCCTAAGCTACCCGCTTAGGCCCCCCTCAACTACTTTCAGACCACCAGGAACCCCTAGATTCTGCGTCCTGGGGCTCCCCAAAGCGGACCTGTCCGGTCCCCTGGCACGCAGACCTGGCTTCTGCTGCACCCACAGTACAGTGGCCTCTGGACCATGCTGCGGAAGGGGCTCTTCTGGTCCGGGAAGACAAACCCCAAGAATCAGATAAACACCCTGGCCTGGCCTCCGCCCTCCTGGGCTGATTCATAGGCCCAGGCCGCCCATTAACTGCCAGCCGGCCCCGCGTGTTCAGAAAAATACAGCCAGGGCTCTCCAGGCGGTGCGGCTCGCTCTCAGAAGGGCCGGCAGTAACCGCGCGGCGTCGCCTCCCGCCCAGGAGCCCATCAGTTATTATCTGCAGCACAAACACCTACCACTTTGTACTAACATTTTGGCAGTTTCATACAAACAGAGCACTTAGCGCTGCCCCATAACTCTGCGCTGTTGCTGGGCCCCAGCTCCCAGCTGGCACGGGCAGCCAAGTGGTCTGTTAACAAAAAAGTAAAACAGCAAATGAAATGTTTTGGGGGCCTTTTTTTTTCTCCTTCTTGTTCTTTTTTTTTTTTTTTTAAATGGGCTTCTGCAGCCGCGGCTGCTGCTTCTCCTGCACCCGTGGCAGACATGCAAGTATGAGTTCAGACCCTGCGCGATGCATTTTTTCGGACAGGCCCTAGAGACGCCAGCTGTGGGGATCACAACGGTATGCATTGTGTGGGGCCCCAAGTGGCGTTTTGGGGCCTCGGCCAGGGGTTTCCACTGGCGGCGCCTGGGAGTTGCTGAGTGGGTGACCGCCCACCGCCTACGCTGGGCTCGGGCGCGCCTCTCCCAGCTGGGCACCCCTGGCACCAGCCGCTCTGCCAGGAAGCACAGAAAGCTCCAAACACTGCTGCTGGCTGCCCAAGTATTTGCCTCCCCAGTCCCAGGCATGCAAGGAGTCCAGGCCTGAGCAGCTCATAGAACTCTGAGCTCTCCCTGGCAGAGCTGGGGGTTCCGCGGGCCGCGGGACCTGGTGGAAAGCAGTATCCAGGCCCTGGAGTCCGTGCTGCCCACTGCACGGCCCGTCCAAGCCCACAGACTAGCGAGGCGCCACCCGGGACAGTGGGATATTTGGCTGCCTCATGCCCTTGCTGGGCTTCTGTCCCACTGAGCCATCCCACTGGCCGTGGCCTCTTTTTAATGATCCCTGGATCTTCAGGAAGCTATAAATGCTTCCAAGAGGCGCTGGGAAGGCCCTGCGAGCTGCCAGGTACTGTCCTGGGCACATTAATGGCTGCTATCTCATTCAGTGCACCTAACTGTCCTGTGGGAAGGAGGCACTGCCTTCATTTGGAGGCAAAAGTGCTTGGGCTCAGAAAGGCTAAGTGATCCACCCCCTGTGACACTGCTGCTACTGAATGGGTGCTGGGACAGAAACTCAGAACTGCCTGGATCTGAGACTATAGCTTTGCATCCGAGCCATGTTTGACTCTTAGGGAGAAATGAGGAGCCCAAGAGAACTCTTGACACACCTGAACCCAAACACTTGTGCTGAGTTTTGGGGACAGCCTTGTGTGTGTGCTGTGCAATAATGCAACAGTAGCCAACTGTCCTCGCCTCTCCAGTCAAAGGCGTCACCACCTGTGCAGCGAAAGGCATGAGTTTGATGTTCCCTTAGGCTCCCCCATCTCTTATTCTTGACTGTAACTCTGTCCTTCAAAACCTGCCTGCTGCCCCTTCTCTCTCCAGCCCCAAGTTCTTGCTCTGGCCACCACCTGCCTCCCTGCCTCCAGTGGCCACACCCACCATGTGCTGCAGGAGGGCAGAAGGACTGTGAAACCAGCCTTTCAGAGGTCACACCCTTTGGCTCAGTGTTCAAGGCCTCTCAAAGCCACTCTTGGGCACAAAGCAAGCTGAAACACCAAAGCCAGGAACTAGAGGAAGAGGAAAGGGGTCCACGTTGTGCAGAGAGATGGGGGTTGACTGGGGCTCTGGCTGCGACCCAGCTTGGCTCCGGTATAGGTGTCAGGCACTCCTGACACTGGGGTGATGGGCAGTGTGTGGGCATCAAGGCCAGGCTCAGGTACAGCTGGAGAGACAGTCGGGGTGGGAGCCTAACCAGGGCTTGACCCTAAGCCAGGGACTAAGCCAGCTGAAGGGGATTCAAGTCAGGACTTGGTTCCTCAGGGAACCAAAGGGCCAACCCAGGAATCCAAGGCAGCTATCAGTTGTCAAGACAGTAGGGTAGGAAACCTCCTGTCCGTCGTCATTCAAAATGACTTTATTTGCTGCCCATCTTCCAGGATGAGTAAGGCTGAGCCCTCTGGGTGCTGCCTGCCTCCAGTCCAGGATGCCTTGGAAGCCCATAGGAGACATGAATTTTGGTCTTGTGGCTTTTCCTGGTGGGGCTCCTGCTGGGTTCTTGACCCAGCTGTGTGATCCCCTGAGCCCTGTCAAGTGGGACTCATTTCTCAAGACTCAGTCTGGTTCTCCTCTGCCCACCACCACCATTGAGCCTTCCCTGATCTCACAGGCCTGGCTAGCAGGTGGCCTTGCCTTATTTTGAGTCCTCAGAGTCCTTGGAAATACAGTTATTCCTCGCTTCGAATCTACCTCACATAGCACAGGACTGCACAGCTTCAAGGGGCTCAAGTGACAGAGAGACTGGGATGGACGAGAGGACAGTAGTTTAGAGGTCAGCAGATTGGGGATCAGACAGTAGGATTTGGAGGATCAGAGTCCACTGAGATGGTGGCAAATGTGAAAAGTACCCAGAGAAAGAACCAATGTATGTGGGGCTGGCCCAACTCTGGGCTGTCCAAGGAGAACTGGCCAGAGGAAAGCAGACATATGGAGGGAGAGGACAAGGAGGAACAGGGGAAAGAAGAGCAAGAGGAGGAAGAGGAGGAGGAGGAGGAGAGGGGGAGGAAGACCAGGCTAGAAAGGCCTCAGCTTGCAGGGGATGAAACAGCACCTCCTCAATGGCTCTGCCCTGACAGTGCCTTGGAGCTGTGGAAACTTGAGTATCTGCTCAGAGTTCAGACCTTTTGGGTAATCTGAAAACTCTGAAGCCTTCTCTATCTTGGTAACCTTGGATGAGCATTGTGATGGTCTCAATTTCCATTTCCTCATAAAGAAAATCAGGAAACTGTGCTTACCCTCTGTAGTCAAAACAGCACCTCTCTGGGCGAAGGTTGCTGACTATCAGAATGATAACTGTTGAACGACAGCCTCCTTCCCACAGGACTGGCCTCCCCTCTGCCCTCTCAGTCTCCTCGAGTCCCACCAGAGGGGCCTGGTCACCGTAGCTCTTCAGGAACCAGCCAGGGCCAGAGTCCTCGCCCAGGGGAAACCTCAGCCTCAGAGTGGCCGGTGGGTTCTGCTGCCCAGGCTCCCACCTGCCAATAGACTGGCTCTGCCCCTCCCCCAACTGTGCCCCCCAGGGATCTGCCTCTGGTTAAAAGCACAGCTCTTCTCTTGGGTGGGAACGTCAGCCATCAGCAGAACATCTGCATGGCATGGCAAACGCTGTGGTTTAAAAATAGCTCAGCCTTCGAACCACATTTCCTTACCCTGGGAGTTCCTGGAATGGGCGGAGCCTCTTGGGTGGATTGAGCCCTTTGGGTCCCGGGCCACAAGGTTGCCATGGTGGTGCAGTTCCTCGTGTAGCCGCCAGGTGGCGCGAGGGCCGCCGCCTGGGGGGCCGGGGCGACCCGGGCGGGGTCGCGGGGAGCAGGCTCTGCGCTCGCGTCCCGCGCTGCCTGCGCTTGGCCGGGAGCTGGCTGCGGGCAGCGGCTTGGCAGGCTGCGGCTGGGGGCGGATGGCGGGCGGTGTGGGGTTTCAGCCTCCCCGGAGGGCCCTCACGGCTGTGTGCTGAGCAAACGTTCGGGCCTGATGTCGGCAACATGCGGAACCAATTTTCGGGGAACTCGGCAGCCAAACCAGCCACCTTTGGGCGGGAAGCAGGATCGCTGTCAGGCCAGGGGCTCGGTGTCTCCCGTTTGTTAAACCAGGGCTCTCCTCGAGGTGGGGGCAAGGCCTGCCAGGCCTGCGCCCCTGGGAGCAGGAGCGGGGCAGCGGCCTAGCACATCTGCCAGCTCTGGGCTCCCATACTGTGTTCTTCTGGGCACCTACTGTGCGTCCAGCTTTGCACTGTGTTCCAAGCATTTCGTTACCCGACCACTACAACCAGCAAGTCCCAAAGAGGGTCATCAGGCTGCTGTCCAGGGCCCAGCACTGAAACATGGCTAGAATAACAGTGCAATCCTGATTCAGGCCCCCAAGGAGTCTCCTTACTTCTGGCAAACCTTTAACCACCCCACCCCTTGCCACGAACTAAACGAAGTGCAAGTAGGTAAAACACACACCATTAAAACACAGCTAGCAACCTTTTCGGGTTCCTCAAGGTCTGGCCCTGGACATTAACATAATCACTCACATTTTACAGATAAGAAGGCTGAGACCCAGAGAGGCAGAAACCAATAGGGCAGGAACAGTACCTGGTATGTGCTGGGCAGGACATAGGAACCCAACGTGCCAGGGCCCCAGCCAGTGGTGCACCCCACTTCCAGCAGGATAGTTTGCTTCAGGCGGCAGGATTTGCAGTTCACAGCCAATGGGAAACATCTCATTTTTATATGGTTCTCTGTTTTAAAAAGTATGTATCATCCTAGCACTATATCAAGTGAGGTGGCCCAGAGCTACTAATCTCATTTCAGATATGCACATACTGAGGTTGGGAGCTGGGGGGGGGCGTGTTGATGGGAAGAGAAAGTCCAGCCTCCAGGGAGACCAGAGGCCACCACACTGTCCTGTCACTGTAGAATGACTAAGCACATCTTCCCTTTTCTCCACATTTGCAAGATAAGTGATCAATCAGCCAACACATTGGAAAGAAAGGAACTGATCATTTTCTAATCACCAAGAGCCTCGTAGCTGGCTGACAGCAGTGACTTCAGAGTTAGACAAACCTGGATATGTGTTGACTTAAGAACTATGTGACCTTGGACAAGTCCCATCCCCTCTTTCCCTGAGCTGTAAAATATATGTAACAAGTAAATCATGGAAGGGATGATATTACACAGTGTATCGGAATGGAAGTTCTTCTGTTCTCTCCCCGATCTCTTACCTCTCACCCAGGCTGATGATTATGCAGGAGGCACAGCCGCTTCCCCCAGCCATGCCGGGCCATTGGGTGCCTTGGAACTGACAGGTACCACAGTGCTGGGTCCCATCCACTCATCACCCATGACCGGGGAGGACCTTTGGCAAACATCCACTCCGCCAGGCTGTAGAAAGGACCGTGTCCCTCAGCTGTATCCCGGGATGGCTCTGTCCTGTCATTCGGTGTCAATTCAACTCTTGTTGCTTCCGAATGCTCCTCCCTTACCATCCGAGCCCCACGGTTTACTGCAAGGTCTGATGTTAACTACAGGCTTTGCCTAGATGTCCTTCATCAACTGAAGAGGTTCACGTCTACTCCCAGTTCACTACGCGTTGGTATCGTGAATGGGGTTCAATGCTTTTTCTACATCTACTGAGATACTCACACGACTTTCCTCACGAGTCCTAGTGTGTGTTACATTCATTGCTACCTTGACCTCAAATAAACCTTGTTTATATGTTTTCAGATTTGATTTGTTTACATAATATTAAGGATGCTTGTATTTGTACCCATGAAGAACAGTAGTCTGTAGTTTTTCTTGCCTTTTTTGAGATGGCCTGCCTGGTTTTGGTATCCAGAGAGTCTAAGGCCACAAGGCTCTGAAACACCTAATCTCACCTTGTATCAGGGTAATGCCGAACTCTTTGCATGAGCTGGGTAAGTTGGGTGTTCTTTTTTTCCTCAGATATTGAAGAGCTTACCAACAATACCCTAGGTCGTGGACTTACCTTTGGGTAAAGGTTTTTAGTTACAAAGACAATTTATTTAAAAGATATGAAACTATTCATATTCCCTACCATTTTTGAGTCAGTTTGATAATTTTTTAAAAATGCATCTTCTTCATCTAAGATTTCAAATTTATTCACCAAAAGCGTAAGAGACTTTCCATAATATTTCTTTAATATACTTCCTCTTTTTCATTTTTGATATTTATAACTTTCCTATTCTCTCCTTTTCTCTTGTTCAGTCTCATTAGAGGTATATCAATTCTATTGATCTTTTCAAGGAACCAGTTTATGGCCTCATTGATCTTTCTCTATTGCTTGTCTGTTTTCTATTTTATTGATTTTCACTTTTATCTTTAACATTTCCTCCTTCTACTTACTTTAGGCTCCAAGAGATTTTCAAGAACTTGGATCCCCTTTCCTAAGATGGTAATTGTGTTTGTAAGTGGTGATTCTCCTCCTTCCTTCCAATAAAGATGATTAAAACCAAGACACTCTGCCCACACCAAGTATTGAAGGTCTACCGTAGGCGAAGCTTTCCCTAGACAGAAATGGCAAATCAGCGATGCCCAGGCTGCATCTTTCCTGTCTCCTGACCCAGCGGGCAGTTTTAATGCTGCAGGGTCCTTCTGTGGAGCCAGACAGAACCCTGTTCCACTAACCTGCTCATCTAAGCTGGACCCTCATGTCTGGGGGATTCACAGGACACAGGGCTGGTTAGTATCAATGTGTGCATGTATTATGATTCTGATTTTTTTCTTATTTCCCTCAAAAGCTGCTATCGCAATCACCGACCTCTTGGACTTGATGTTTGCCCTCCCCACTCACTTGGAGCTCCCACTATGGCTTTGTCTGTCTGTCCTTTACTGCTGTTGGCCTCCCAGCTCCCTGACCTCCCACCCAGCCCCCATCAGTTCCACCTTCTCCCTCATCATCTTTCTGCTTGGTTCAGACTCTTGCTGTTCAAAGCGGAGTTCGGCTGGAGAACCCCGGCTAGAGAGGCCAGGCCCTGCCTGTGGAGGATGGAGTATCCAGACATGGGCTTATACGGGTACAGATGGCTGGGAGCCCTTGATGGAAAAAGCTTTTTCCCAGCAGCTCCGCTACCCATCTGTCCCAGAGTCCCAGCTAGGGACTCAGACCAGATAACTTCCTGTTCACCCCCACGCAGGAGCCTGGTGTCACCCCCAGAAGTCACCGACCACCCTCGCAGGCACTTCCTGGATATGAGCCTCTGTGGGTCCCCAAGTTCCCATAGGACCTCAAAGAGAGGGTGCACCTGGGAAGGAGAAAAGGAGCAAGAGATTCTCAAGGAGAGATTAGGGATGTGAACGTCTCCTGGCAGAATTCGAACCTGGCTCCCACAAGCTGTTGGTCTCTCCCTGGTCTCACTTGAGGCGGTCCAGGCAGCCCCAGGAATCTGAAGATGGCCTCAAGAGACAGCAGCATGGGGCCTGCCGCGAAGCCTGTGGCAGGGGTATCCGAAGGCCCCAAACATGCTTTTATGTGTGCTACAGTTAAGCTGTGTGTATTTAAATTTAAATTAAGTAAAATAAACTTGAAGAAACGTCAGTCCCTCAGCCTCATCGGGCACATTTCACGTGCCCAGCGGTCACATGTGGCTAGAGGCCTCGCGTGGATCGCCGCAGGCACTCTTCTCCCTGCAGAAAGTCCGTGGGGCTACACTGCTCCCGTCTCAGTGACCACAAGGCTCTTTAAGCGGCGTGGACTCAGTGGTTTTCCTGAGCTCCAGGGTGGTGGCAAGGCAGGATGTGGTGACAGCCCGTGTCCTGCGCCGTGTTAAGCTGGGATCGCCCTTCTGCGAGGCCCACATTTCCAAGAAGGGCCACTTCCGCTCCAGAGGCTGAGTGAGCCAGATCCTCTGTCCGCACTACAGGTGTTCAAACGAGGAGCCCAGGGCTGTGCCCTGGACTTGACTCCCTGCTGCGCGTGGCAGGCCGATCTCTACACCTGTCCCAGTGCAGAGGGAGGAGCGCTGGAAGAGGCCTTGCTTGGGAGCACAAATGAAGTGAGATCGTCCTCAGCCAGGGAGCAGCAGAAAGTCTGGAAATAGACCGTGCCCAAGTCTTTTGAATGACAAACAGAAGTTCCCCAATGCCCCTTGGCAAAAAAGGACATTTTTTTGAAAAACAGAACAGCACGTTCAGAAGTGAAGAAGCAAGGTACAGTGCAGCAGCAGCTGCTAGCAGCATGATCTCTGCAGCGCGCAGACCGGCCTAACACTGGACCTCAGCACACATCCGGCCTCCTAGGAGTTTGCTGCTCAACAGAGATGCCAAGGATGCTCCGGTTCTAAACCTCAGTGCACAAGCGTTGCAGCCTCGCTATTCTAAACCTCCACAGAACTTCCCTAAGGAACCCCCCCCCATGCCAGGATGTTGGGGGCCCTGGGTGAGAGGACTTGAGGTGCTGGATCCAGCCTCACTAGAAGGTAGCTCTACCTCTGGATCTGGTTATGCCAGACATTCAGCTCTCTTGGTTTTGCTGCTTAGTGTTGGATTTTCTACCTTAAAAGCCAGGAGCCCTCATTCAGTGTCACCTGGAGGGTGAGCAGGATTGCAGATTCCTGGGCCCTTCCTCAGAGATGAGCCAGTTTGTCGGGGTGGCACCTTTGATCTAGAATTTCCAACCAGTCCCCAATGCTACTACTGGCTGGTTTGGGGCTGTTTTGAGCAGCACTGGCTCAGCAACTTAGCTGAGGTCCCTCTGCTAGTAAGTGGCAATCTGGAATTTGAACCCAGCTCTATCCGATTCAAAGCTCAGAATTTTTCTGTCCATTACCTTTAGTAGACAGGGTGGGAGGGTATTTTGGCAGGAGGATACTAAATGTATTTGTCTTGCTTACAACCAGAAAATTAGTGTTGGGGGTCCGGGGGTAAATCCATCAAATTTAAACTGTTTGGAGGATAAAATGTAATAATTTTCAGCCACCCTTGCTTGATTATTCTCCCCTTAAAATGACCATCTTTTCCCTCTCTGGGCATCTTTCACCTACAAAAGGCATCTGCCTTTGCACACACAGTACTTCATTATGTGGCCCACTTAATTACATGTATAAAATGGAATGAAATTTCATATGTCCATATGGAGTTGTGTTAGGCAATATTTTTATAATGTTGCTTCCAGCCATCGTGTGAAAGTTATAACATCACCGCCACATAATTTCTTGGAAATTCCCACCTAATACTATATGGGTAATGCTAAAAGCAAATAAACTTTTTTCCCCACTCTTTCTTTCTCCCTTCTCCAAACAGTCTAGTCAACTGCTGCCACAGTGGAGGGTAAATTTGTGGAGAACTGTGGAAGGTTCAGAAAGCTGGGCTAAGTGTCTGAGGCCACCCCAAGATGGCTGGGAAGAGAATGTCCCACTTTTGCTGTGCCTTCTCTTTCAGCTCCTGGAATTTGGGTAAAATATCAAGCTTTGCCTTTTTTCTAAAGATGGGGAAAGACAACACCAAGGATGGAAGCCAAAGAAGGCAAAGAGGAAAAGGGGTGGAGGAACCTCACTCGGGGCACCCAGAGGCCAAGGAAAGGAAGCTTGTAGGCAAGGGACATCACCAGGGCTCCCAAAGGAAAAGCCATCTGGAGATACAACCAGCCACATCCGAATTCCAATCCACTTAAGTGGTGTAATGTAATGTGGCTTGGCCTATGTTTAGTACTGTTCAGTAAACACTTAAGGATGCTAGCTAGGATGCTGGCCTGTCACTAAGCATTGAGGACCTGGAGATGAATTAGTGACATGCCTGTGTGTGATGACTGAAGTGGCCATTGCCAGACAGTGGTGTTTGGCTGTGACATGCCCTGCACTTGTAGGTTTTCAACAAAAGGGTGAAGTGACCAGATTTGTGCATTTAGGAAAGACCATCTCAGCCAGAGACAGGGTGCTGGGCTGGAGTCATGACTGCAATTGTCAGGAAAGAGATTTCAAAACTGCAACCAAGGCAGAACTATCTAAAGGGTAGAGGGCCTCTTAGGCCTGGTTAGGAAACACTGAGGAGATAAAGGCAGCAGGATATGCCAAGGGCATCGAAAGAGACTAAGCTGACTCCCATTTCAGGTTTAAATGACTGCTGACATTAACTCATTTATTCTCAGCATAGAATAGCTATGTAATCAACTACTTCTAAATTATTCAATCAATTGTCATTAGATTAATTCCTCTCTCTAAACCTTTCAATAACCAAGGCTTTCACTGTCATGAAGATTATTTCAACAGTGTAGATAAAAAACACCGAGCCCTGTATCTAGCCCACTATGTACACAAGAAATGCAAAATCTTTACCTTTTGAAGTCTCCGCTAAGGATTCTGAGGACAGTTAAAAACCTCAGCCTGCGCCTATACACTGCGGCCCAACTTCCTCCTGAAATATCGCTGAAATATTATTGAAGGGATGTTTTTGAAGGCATAAATCCAGAGGCCAAAGAGAGCAGTTGAGGCCCTCAGCACTAAGAATTTAGCCAGTGACAGTGACACTGTGGCAGTGACAGTGAGCCTAAGGAGAACCAAGGTCTCCACCAGCAACAGGGAGACACGGAGGCAAACTGACTTCTGTGACAGAATCTCTTCAACTTCACAGCTGCCAGGCTCAGAAATCTCCACGAATGCCCCGGAAGTGAAAGCCAAGGTAAGGCTGAAACAATCCTCTCTCCAGTCACACCCAAGGTGGAGGCTGCCACTTCCCTGCTCAAGTGTGAGACAAGGATGGAGGCTCCTCAGATGTCACAGGAGAAGTGGGAACTGAATGGAATTCACTGCTTCCTGACTCTGCCTTTGCACAGCTGCCAGTCAGGGTTCGGCCACCAGCCAGGAGACCGGAAGCTCTTTTCTGTGCTGCTGCTTCCACCTAGAATTCTCTGTCTGCATCTTTCTCATTGCTCACTATTGCCTAAATGTCTCCTCCACAGAAAGAATTCCCCATTCACTCTCTCAAAACTACCTCATCCCTCCATTCTTCTTTGCCTTTTTTGTGGCTTTTTTAATCCTCTAAAATCATATTATGCATTTATTTCGTGTCTGGCTCTTACACTGTTGTGTCAGCTCTGAAGGTGCAGGCACCTTCATATATCCTTGCCACAGGTATGTTATTCTGGCTTTCAAACAAATGGCAGGTATATAATAGAATAAACAAATAAGTGAAAATTATCACATAATCCTCACAGCACTGTGAGGGTAAGTAGTCTTAATCTCATTTTACAGATGTCAAAGACAAGGCTTGGAGAAGTTGAATGACTAGCTGACCATACGCAGTAGTGTAGGTGTGAAGTCAGAATTCCCCGTTTGCCAAATTGTGCTCCCTGCCTTGTTTCCATCCTCACACCCTTTCCCCCAGATGGATACTGCTCCTTCCCTCCCCATCTCTGAACCTCTTATCCTGTGATTCTCAACTTTAACTGCCCACTCTCTGAATCACCTGGGGACCTGGAAGCTTTTAAAACATCCCAAGCCCAGGTTGCCATCTTAGACCAATTAATCAGAACTTTTGGCGACTTCACGTAGTTAACACCCCCAACATATCCAGGACCTAGAACATTGCAGGCAACTGCAGAGCGCAGCCGTATTTGTGGCCCCTGCTTAACTGGAGGCTTCTATAGGTGAAGCCAGAATTAAAAGGGGCTGTGAGGCCTTGTCAGTGTTCCTTAGATTTGCTCTCCTTCCTTCAGTGCATGGTGGACTTTGGCCTCCTTCTTTCCAGACCTGACCTGGCTCAGAATTGTTTTACCTACTCAGTAATCTTAATCTTCTAGGATTTCTAGATGCAGCTTCTGACCAGTCTCCGACTCCGGCCACTGTAGTGCACAAGGAACAGCAGAGAACGCATTTAACATTGAGGCTGCATTCCAATAAAACTTTATTTATAAGAACTGGCATTGGGGTGGACTTGACCCATGGGCCACAGCTGGCTGACCTTTGTTTTAGATCCTGTGGTTTTTGGATTTTCCAGGATGGAACCCATATTCTCTGAAAGACTGGCAGGGGAGACACCCTAGAACCCACAGCTTGTAGACCACATTATGGAAGAAAAGGAGGAGGAAGAGAAGGCCTGAGTTCTTGGTGCTGCAGAAGAAAGGAATTAGTTTTATTCAAGAAAAATCAAGGTCTGCTCTGTGACTCTTTGCTTCAGTCCTAGCAGCAGCAGTTCTGGAACCAGGTCTGATAGGCAGGGACTCAGTGGCTTTGACCCACGCCAGCCCTCTGCTGGATGAGGCCTGAACTCAAGGCTGTGGCACTCTCTACGGGCAGATCCACACACTGGAGAATGACAATTCTGCATGACACCTGCTGTGACCCAGCAGTTGACTGTCTGCCCTTTACTGAAGGTGAAACAGGCAGAGATAGAATCAGGCTGGGACAATACAGGAGTCTCCATTCATGCTGCCACAGAATCCCTCAGGCTAGGCCAGCGTCCCTTCTGTAGAAGTCTGGCTTTCCAGCTCATTTTTCACATAGTGCCTGTCCTGTGCAGAAGCTCTGAGGTACACTGCCGGGCACCCTCCTGCTGGGGAATTGTTCCTATTGGGGTCAACACAGTTTCTATGGGGATAGTTGATCTGGTTCCATTTCCTGGATCTCGGTGATTGGTTCAGCCAAAGTCATGTGATCCAAGCAAAGCAAAGAGTCTCAATTCTGTTTTGTTTGTGGGAAACGTCAAGAAAGAGGAGCCTTCTTACTGGTGAATTTAAACCCAAGAGAGTATAGGTGTGGGACTGCAAAGGGACATATCTTGGGAAGAGGCTGCCTGGAGCAAACCAACCAGAGCAGAACTGAGAGGCGGAGAGCCAGTCTTGAAGCTGCTGTTTGAACACCTGAGTGCAGCTAGGTCTGACACCGTGCTTGTCCCTGTCCTTTCAGTTGGGTGAACCACTAAATCCCTTTTTGCTGCATAAGCTATTTAAATTGGGTTTCAGTCATTTATAACCAATAAAAACTAAATACTGCCGTTTGACCTCACTAAAGTTTTGTGGGTATTTGTTTTATTTCTGGGATCTCTGAATTACCCACCCACCACACGGTGACTGAAAAAACTGGAGGTGATTCGCCTAGCTGAGTGGTCAGACCCCCACTATGGCAGTAGAGAAATCAATCATTATTCCACCTTGTTTAACAGGTCGTGTGTTTTTTCAGTCTATCATTATTGTGGAGTCAAATGAGATTTCAGGTTAAATTTAATTTCCTCCTAGCGTCATATTAAAATTTGCAAAATTAACTTCAGTTCCAAGTTTTGATTGGACAATTTAACTCGTGGCCCTCACTTCCCAGACTTTCTTGTTTAAATTAATTGGAATTTCGCCACCCCTCAAGGCAGAATTGCAAAAATAAAGAGTCCCAGATATCACACTCAGTTTGGCAGGCAGTTGGAATTCAACAGCCTGAAAAATGATCCAGGTTCTTGGGCTGTATTTATAGTGACAGTATTTATCCCATGGTGTGTCTTATCTGACACAGTTTAAGGTCCGGAGCCCTTCAGATTTTCCATAGCCCTATCCAGAGTGGGGAAGCCCACTCTGCCTTCAACCACCTGCCTTCTTGAATGCTCTGTGGGTACCTGTTACCTCTACAGGTGGAGAAACCAGGATGCCTGGTCCCAGGCCTGTGGAGAGATGGCTACTTGGGAATTTACTTCTTATTTCTCTAATGGCTCAGATTCCTACATGTAGCAGGTGTTGTTATTTTCAATATTCACACGTTACTTTGTCTACATGAATCAGTTCTTTAAAATGGACAATAAATGCATTTCAGGGATTTCACAAGGGTTTTTTTTATTTTTAGTCAAAATGTGGGATGTGAGTTCTTTTTGTAATTAAATATATTTTAACTCAGGCATGAACCAGGGCAGTGTAATGTGACACACTAGACGCGATTGGCTTATCCTTGGAATCGATCTTGATGTTCTGTGGTCACATATTTCTTTGGATTTTAATTTCTTTTTTTAATCTAATTTGCCTACTTGCCTGTGTTACTTATTAATAGCAGCAGTGCTTCTTTCACTTGCAAACATATATCTAAATTCTACACTTGGCATTTCACAAAAGAAGATCCAGGCTCACTTATCCTTTTCCTGTAGTAACACTTGTCATGGGGATCCTGACTTTTTATTAAAATTAATCTTAGCACTTTCAATTAGAATGACAAACAAAATTCAAATAAAGACTGTACTAATTGTCCTTGCTTCTCTAGTCTGGTATGTATGATAATATCTATTAGCTGATTAACTTTAATGCAAAATCAGAAACTTAATAGGTTGTGTTAAGGTTGACATTGCATTTCTCAACATAACCCTTTGGGTTTAGTTGATGACATAGTTTATGGTAAGACAGTTACAACATCAGAGTATTATTGTCTGAGTCTGAAAAACATGCCGAATAATTTTCATATGTACTTTATGGCTCCTTCTACTGAATGTTGCCATTTTAAAGCATCTGATGTTATATCAATAATATCAATATATCGATAATATCAAGAAATATCAATACAGGTCATATGCTGCCAAAAAGGAGGCCAGACTAGTACTTTTCTGATTAGTGATACCATCCATTTTTTTTTACAAGCTTCATTCTATTTCAAATACCCTGGCTGATTCAGTCGATGTAGTATCTGTCCATAGGCATACTGGAGTTGAGTGGGTTGAACATTTCCAGAAGTTACTGGACTGCTTCTGAAAAGGGGGGGGCCCAAACTTTTCACACAGGCCATATTTGTAGTGCATGCCACCCACTCACTGTGTGTTCCTTGGTGCCCTGGGACATCTGTGAACTTCCTGCTAACAGCTGTTCTTTAGGGACTTCTGAGGCTTGGTAACACACCCTGTGTTGGCAAGAAGGGACCAGGCTTCATTCCTTCAAGTTAGGGCACCCAGAAAAATATCATATACAGATATCAGCACTTCCCCTGCCAGGGCCCTGTGCAGATGGGGGGATGGAGTTTGGTGGGGTCCAGGCACACATGCATACCAGAGTACTGCAGAGTGGGCTTTCCAAGTGTGACCCCTGCGACACAGCCAGCCCTTTATGTTATTCAGAACATGATCTCTCTCCAGTCTCCAAATGAGTTTTCCCTTCCCTCCAGTTGGGCTGGAGTCTGTCAATGAACAGTGTGCCTTGGAAAAGGTGCCCCATGCATTCCGGGTCAGACCATTAAACAAAACAGGACCAGACCCTTTCTCCCAGAATGCTCACCCACCTTGTTGTAAGGAGGACCTGGCCACACTGAGGTGTCCTAGGAAACGGCCCCAGCAAAGGCCCGGCCAGCAGCTGATGTCAACTGTCATACACGGCAGAAACAAACCTCTGGTACAGTCCAGCCACAGTCTTTGAGTTGTCTAGCTGAGAACCCAGGCATCTTGCAGCAGAGGGGCAGAAGCTCCTGCCATGACTTATTTGCACTTGTGAACCCACAGAGTTTGTGCTCTGGATGATAAATAGTTGCTTTGGGGAAACTGTCATTATGGTGCACTATGCCACAGAACTTGGAGTACAAAACTCACAATGAAAGCAACCAGTTTGCAACTCTGGGGTGAAGACCAGGCCCCCAAAAAGACTTGATGCGGGTCACATGCTCTCAACAAGTGATGCCATTAGGCACAGAGAAAAGTGATCTTTTTAATGATTATAGCACAGATATATGTAGAATATATGAGCAGAAAGATAGGAAATCTATGGTACTGAAATTTCATGGGAAAATCTAAGGCACATTGTCATAGGAGGAGCTCAGGGCTTTGTTGGTGAGAGTGGCACTTTGGGGGAGCTCTGGTCCTGACATTGAGCATCACTTCCTGGCTCCACGTGTGCTGTTGAATCTCCAGGAGAAACTTGTCACGCTGGCTTTTGGGCATGTACTCAACCGTGCTTATTGTTAGAGGAGCTCAGGACCTCCATGTCGCTGAGGATGGCTGTGGTAATTTTCAGGGCAGCCCTGGTTCTTATTTTGAGCGTGACTTCTTGGCTCCAGTGTAGAATCCTCAACCTACCAGCACAGCTCCTTCACCCCCACTGGCATAGACTTTCTAGCTTCCACCGCTGACTTTTGGGCCTTCCTAGCGCAGATCCATAAAAGAGACTGGCGTGAGTCCTTGTGGGCTCTAGACCTGCAGCTGGACTCATGGGAGGCACTGTCATGGGCTCTAGGTCTTCATCTGCACTCATGAAAGATGTTGCTGTGGGGTCCAAACCCTTGACTGAATATTCTGGGTCTTTAGTTTTGGGGGTAGTTTTCCTGCACTTTCTTGTGTTAAACTCTGGGTGATCATCATAAACAACATTATAAATTCTGTGCACAGATTCTAATTGTTTTCTGCACAACCCCTGACTACAACAATGGTTAAATAAACCGTTCTTTTTGTAGTGGTTGTTGAAGGAGACAGACTTTGAGTTGGTCTTTAAAGAAAGAGTGGTGGTGAGTGGATGTGGGGAGGGCATTTAGATAGGGGCCCAGAGTTGAGTGAAGGCCTAAGAAGGTAGAAGAACCAGTTCCAGAGGAATAGTTGGGTGTGTAAAGAGCCTTGAAGTTAGAAGATCAGACTAAAAGCCAGGGGGAGGGTGCAGAGTACTTGAAACTTGAGGAGAAAGTGTTCATTCTTTCAGTTTTGGAGTTTTCTTTTAAATACAATTTTTAAGCACTTTCTATGTGCCCAGACGGTTGCACAAGGATGTAGATGCAACAAAAGACACAATCAGATTCAACACGACATAGGGCACAAGGAATCAGACATGGGGCAGATCAGGTATGGCCTTGCATGCCACATCTAGGTCTGTGAAAAAAAAGTCCTTCTGGGAGTGGGAGAGTAAGTAACCAAAGGCTCAGAGCAAGGGGCAGCCACTGACTGTGCCAGCCTTAGTGTGTGAGGGAAGGTGGCAGAAGAGTCCATGAAACCGGGTGGATGAACAATCCTCATGGGACCCCAGCCCTCATCCCAGGGTGGCATTAGCTCAGACACCCTCTGCGGTCAGTCCTTGTAGGCCTCTCCCACTCTCAGACACAAGAATGGAGCCTGAAATCCACGCATCTTGTCACTGATCTACTCAATGATCATCCAGGCGAGAGCCAAAGCTGAGAGAGGCACCTCTGAATTCCACTGGTCAAGGTCTCTCTGGGCCCTTGGTCAGGGACAGGCCCTAAGCAGAACCTGAGCCAGGAACAGCAGTGACTGAGCTGTCAGAGGCCACTTGCCCAGATGCACCAGAACAGCTGGTGACGATGGAGATGCAGATCCAGGGCTGCCCTGGTGGTGTGTAATTCCCAGGGACTATTGCGGGGCCATGTGCCACACAGCTGAGTGCTTTTTGAATTAGAAGACATAAAGTGTGCATCCTGGCACTGCCAATGAATATCTGTGTGATTTTGGATGGGCTATACCCTGTCTCTAGGCCTTCACAATTCAAATGAGGATAATGACCCTTACCTATTCCATGGCATAGTGCGAGAAGGTGACTGGAGTCTCATGTCCCGAGGCTCAACGCCCACATGGCCAATGAAGTACTTTAAGGGGTCTCCAGTGACATTGACCTGCAGATCACTTTTTGAGTAAGCAAAGTTCTAGGGCACCTTTATTAAGGGAAAGGTCATTATCTGGACTATGTCCTAGCAAAAAAGGAGGGAGAGGAGTCTGGGTGAACTGCTGCTTCCTGGGACCCTATGCGCCGTCACTGCCCAGCAGAAGCAGCTGGATCCCTCCCTTTCCTGGATGGAAGCCTTCTTGGATCCCTTGCCTCTGAGCAGAGCGAAGGATAATCTTGGGTACCTGGGATGTCAAGAAAGGGATAAAGAAAATCTAGAAGAGCTTCCTATTTTTGGTCTACTCGTTCCGTATTCTAGCAAGGATGCCTAGGAGGAAGGAAGGAGAAAGGACTCTCGGCTCAGAGACGCTGGCAGCCAGTGCTGTGAGTCTTTCTAAAAGCATAAATTCTCAGCATTGTGATCCCTCTCACACTAACTTGAAATGGATTTCCCAATGTGAATAGAGGTGTTCTAACTAATAACGTTCTGCAGAGGAAGTAGTGCCAAGTTACTCTGCAGGCCCCCTCATCTCTGCCATCTAAGACCCGATACTCACAGGCATCTATACCACTTGGGAAGGCCAAAGTGCCACTGTTCATAACCATCCACAAACCAACACTGAGCACTTATGGTGAGCCAAGCACTGCGCTGGGAGCTGGGAGGAGCAAGGCACGGCCTTTGTCTTCAGTGGCTCCTCGTGGAACAGGAGGGACAGACGGAAAGGAATTATTCCAGTGTGGGAAACCTGAAGGCAGAGGTTCTTTCTAAGTACCTGGGGAGAGCTGGAAACTGGTGAGCTGGGGAAGACCCCAGAAAGTGGTGATATTTGAATGGCTTTTAAAAAGCAAGTGGGACTGTCCCAGAGAGGGGACACATTTATTCCAGGCAAAATGATGGGCAGCCTGCTGCTATATGCTTTCCACCTGCCCATGCTTGTCATACCCTAATACCCCGACAGGCAGGGGCTGCTCCCCATCTTACAGAGGGGAGCTATCTGGTGCAGGGGAGTTACTTATGGAAGGTCACATAGCTAGCTGGTCGGTGACAGAACCAGGCCAAAGTGACTCTGAAGTCCACATGTCCCTTATCTAATGCTTTATGCTCACTGGGCTATGCTGCACCATGGAGCAGGAACAGAGGGTCTTGGGTTTTCAAAATTTAGAGCAGCTTGTGTCAAATTTGCCTAGGATAAAGTTCCTCTAATCCTTGGTTTTTCTCAGAGGTTTTTTTTTTAAGACACACCAAAAAAAAAAGAGATGCTACCCATCCACCACCTCCACCCCAGCAGTTGTGTGCAGGTGGGGACTGACTGCTCCTAGGGCTTCTGCAGTACTGGCATGGCTGGTTCTGCAGGTCTTATTTAAGGGCCCTGCTCTCTTCAGCCTTCTACCCCACCCCCACCTTCAGGCTCCTGGGCACAGGAAGTGGCGCAGAAACACCTTAGAAGCAAAGCCACTGGGCTCTGAGTTTTACCCCAGGTACAACTTATCATCCGTGGCCTGGAGGCTCGCAGAAATCCCGATCAGGTAACAGGCTGGCTGGCGCTGGAGATCGCACAGTGGAAGCCCAGCCAGTGATGCTCTGCGCTTTGGTAAACTGTTTCTCTCCCATGAAGAAGTCAGGCAAATAGGCAGCGACATTCTCTCTCTCATCTTCTCTTGACAAAAATCCACCTTGGCTCCTGTTCCTGTCATCTCAATCCACAAGCATTTCCTGCTGCGGCAGCATTTGCTCCACAAGGAAGAAAGCAGGCAAGTCTTCCCGGACTGCAGGGTTCAGGGTGACCAGAGCCCTCTGGCCAGCAGGCCGGAACCACAGCAGGGAGCTGGGAGTCCTCCGGCCCCAGCAACAGGCAGCAGCCAACCCACGCTTGCTGGGTTCCATGAGGGAAGAGTTTGCAGGGCACAGACCAGGCCAAACGCAGAGGTCATAAAACAAAATTTATCTTTAATTGGTAAGTGTCAACAGCAGTACAAAAGATGGAGTGATGACAACTAGATTAGGGTAGAGAGGACAGTCTTGAGGTAAATGAGCATAAATAGGCAGTTCTTATAGACACTCCCCTGTGGGCCTGAGCCCGGTCATGGCATATACATTATCACCCAAAGATGGCATGTCTAACATATCAGGAAAGCACCTTGTGCAAAAAGGAAAAAAAAAAGTAGCTAAGGTGCCAACATACACCAGGATAGACAAAGACAGTGCGTCTTTCAATTTTGTCTTTTCCCTTAATTATGAGGCAGAGGAGGGGAAGACTTGGAAAAGTACCACTGAAAGATTATTCAATGCTGAGTTTTATCTCACATCAATACTGCACAACAAAATCCAAGAGGTTTGTGTATGCAACAAAGCTAAGAACAATGATCCATTCGTTTAAATTTGAAGCGATTCTCTCTCTCTCTCTCTCTCTTTCCATTTAATCCTTAGCAAACTTTTTTTTTTCATCACCAAGAGGAGAATGTGAGAAAGATGTGATGGCAACCCTTAAGGTCATTTAAAAACTTTACACTGGACTGTACAAGATTTTTTTCGATAAACTATTTACATTTTCAGACTTTCAAACATATTCAAAGCAGCAATAGACACTAGTTTTTTTGTGTTTTTTTTTTTCTAATTGCCCAAATAGTTACCAGCCATGGGCTAAGTAGGTACCTGCGGTTATACATAGAATTTCTACAAAGAAAATCTGCAGTTAAAATTTGCTTGAGGGTGTGTTAAATGTCCCTAGAGTCTCAAGGGTCACACCCACAGTGTTGCTATAGGAACCAAAGCACAGTACCTTGACAACGGAGTTGTAGTCGTCCCAACAGCCCTACACAAACTTTACACTTTGAAACAGCAGCCAGCATGTCAGTCCAGCATGTCAGTGAATTGTGCTGATTAAATTAACATAGAATACAATCTCACAATATACATCACAAACAAATTACAATGTCGGGAAATAAAAGAGTTACAGTAAGATAAGTTATGTAGTAACAGCTTATAAGCTTGTCTAGGATAATAAAAATTTTACATGGCAAATACAATAATGAATGAACATAAATGCTAAGCATTCTAATTTGCTATGAGCTGGAGAAGGGCACAATAGACTGCACTTTCAGAAAAGCAAAAACACATATGACAAAGGAAGACAAACGGAGAGTGCACATGAGCAGACCTGCAACGCGCAGCACACAAAACAGTTAAATATTTGCACATTCCACGTACTCCAAGAGCACCAGCACTGAGGCCTCACTTTACGCTGTGGATCTTCAGGAATAAGAAACTGCTGAGCAAGATATGTCACTGAGTTGCCTTCAAGCGTCCCTACTGCCAAGAACTCGGAGTAGCAGAGAATCTGCGGGCAGCACTACCTCCGTCCCCGCCCTCCCCCACCTCTGCCTCAAAGGTGCCAGCATTCCAAATTCTTGTTCATGAACTTTTAGAAAGCAACTTGTCCCCAAAGAAAGCGATGAGATGGGGATGAAAGGGAAACGTATTTGCATATCAATATTTGCAATGATATTGGCACAGGGGCACGGTGGGTAGTATAGGGCAGCAGAAACAGAATGTGGTCGGCAGGGATAACAGACAGGGGTTGTTTATTGAGGAATAAAACATGTCAGGGGCAGATGACTTAAGGAAATGATGCAAGTGCTTTGTAAAAGGACAAATGAGGTCATATGATATTATTATACTTCGAGAAGTGAGCTTAAGTGCCAACTCAATCCTGGGACAAATGCGCACACCATCAGTCAAGGCTACAGCAACCATTTTTGTCACTTTCTCGTTGAAACGGAAGACCCAGTAATAATTTCAGTACATTCCTCTAGCTGCATTTCTTTGCAGTTGTTGGCACTTGACACAGGACTTCTCTCATGGTTTGAAACTACGAAGTGATTCTTTTTCCTTCCCTAATGAGTTGCTAGAGGTCAACTCTTTGCAAAATGAGTCAATGGAGACCAGCAGCTTCGGCTGTGTTGTTTAGATGACCAGGCTGCCTTCTTACTGAGGGGAGATGGGCTTCCCCCAAACAACCTCTGCTTTCAGCTCGTGCCTGGGCTTGTGGCTCAGGAGGACATGCTTCAAAGCGGCCTGGCTTTACAGGCAAAGAAAGCAGCCTTTAATTTTAGCCCTAGGGTGAGCGTACCCTTTTCGAACACCCCAGGGACCTGTGGGGCTAATGTCCAGGGGAGGTCAGAATTTGACAAGCTCAATGGCATTGTGAGCCCACACCTGAATTTAGAACTTGGCCTGCGAGTTGGTGTCAGGACCCTGGCAAATGAAATCGGGCCTGAGGACAAGGCTGGAGAGTATCAGATACCAAGTGAAGCTAGCTGACGTGCTCCCAAAGGGCCGAGCTGGTATCAGGAAAACTACAAAGCTTCTCCACATCCCCGCAAAGGGCACTGCTGGAACCTGCCAGGGAAGTAGAGAAATGGCCAGCCCCGGTGCCAGGGTCCGCAGATGAACATCCCCTTTCTCTTCCCCTCCTCTTCTTCCTCCCTTCCCTTTCCTGTTCCATATGGCCCATATTTTCTCCTAGGGAGAAGACTGTCTACCAGCGTTCCCATTCCAAGTGACAAGGAAAGCCTTGATCCTGTAAGTTCTTGAATGAAGTGAAAAATAATTGTTAATCTCTGGTTCAAAGACACTATGAACTAGGGAGCCACTGAAGAAGGGTTACTTAACATTTTTTATTGTAACTGGCATGGTGGGACTTTTACTAATGGCCAGTCTCAGAGGCAGATGTTTGCTTTTAAAATGGCATTCATGCTTCTCACTACTAAATGGTCACAGAACGATCTCAGAAGATTTATGTGAATTCTCAAAGCAAACGGACTCTCTCAGCTGTACTGGAAATTTCATATGTTCAATTCATCAGCTTTCTAGAGGACAAAAAGGGAAAAGTCTGAGCCTGTGAACAGTGGGTTCTATGCTGCATGAGAGCCCAAAGAAAGGGTTTTGCAGGACAAATGCTGTCCTTGTAGCTGATGATTTGCTGTCCCTAGCAAGTGCAGTGACTTGTCAACTTTTAGTTTGGACTAACACATATGGATAGAAAACAAAAAGGAAATACATAACTTATATCTTACTAAGTATTTGTGAACCAAAAATAAATTCTATTTCTATGTTATATTTACACAATTAGAAAAATCTAAGATGAGATGGTAAAGTCATAAAAACTTTGTTTAAGCCCCACTGGAAAAAAAAAATGAAGTGATCCTTATGATTGTCATTCTTAATTTCCTTGGGTATTTAGAGCCAAAGTTGGCTAATAAATAAAATAAACTGTGTATGCACAAAATTTAGATTCAAATACAGCATTACTATCTGAGCCAATGTAAGAGGTGTTTAGAATCAGATCATTCCTGAATAGCCTTTCATTTTTAAGAACATGGCTACAAGTTACTAAACCCCAGTACTGAGGCAGAGCTGGAGCTAAAACAAAGTGTTCATACACACATGTACTTTGCATAAATAAATGAAATAACAAGACATAAAAATGACTCAAATCCGGCAACTGTGAGGCAAGCCCACACGAGTCGAAACAGATGACTTTTGTTCATGTAGTTTTCGTACAACAGTTTCACATTAGTCAGAAGTGATAAAAAATACCATTTATATCCAGTGCTTATAACACTTACGAAACAACATCTGTGAGTGTGTGTGTTTTTTGTTTTTTTTTTTTTCTTACTACAAGCAAAATCAAGTTTCAGTCCTAAAGAATAGTCCTTTGTTCGCCGACAGCCCAGAATATTATTTTGGCATGGTCATAAAAACAAACAAAATTAACCTACTCTCCTAAATGTTCGCTTTTGTGCAAAATTAATTACGTACACAATGCTAGCCATACAACATTCTACCTATGCAACACAATAAAAAAGAGCGAGAGAGCAAAAGCCAAAGCCAGAAAGAGAAAAAACATGAGACTGAATTGAGGAGGAGAGGTATATAATTGAAGAAATCAGTAAGACACAATAAATACTCATTTTTTTGAGAAAAATAACCTCCTCCTCATTTGAAATAAATGTACAAGAACAAAGTTCCAATCCCCAACCAATATTAAGAACAAAACATTCCTATCAGTACCTTGAACAGCTTATAGAGAGCACTCCCAGCTAATGACACAGCTAGTGACATTGTGGCTAGACCTACTTATTGCTATTAGGTATGGCCTGGAGCACTCTTTCAATAAATATGAAGGTATAGAATTTTCTTCCAAGTGACAAAATGGCTCAAGAAATCTGATGGGGCCGTTCCTATGTCCTGGTGATCAGATTCTGGGTTGTCCCATGAGGTGAACTGTCCCATTAACTGACACTCCCCACTGAGCCACTCTGGGTGAGGGAGACGCCTCTGAGGCAACCTTGCTGGCTACAGGAAGTCCCGAGGGCACCCTAGAGCCTTCTGTGGTTAGGAGCTGGGGAATGGAACCTCGCTGCCTCCAAGCCGAGCAGCGAGCCTCTGGAACACTGCTTGACTCACAAGTGCCATTCACCTTGTTTACATGTAGGCTTGGCCCCCATGCAGCCACAGACACAGGGAGTCAGCCAGAGGAGCTGGTTTGCTGCCCCAGGAGCTATCTGCTGTCCAGAGTTAACAGTAGGAACATGCCGTATAGGGAATGTGTTTCCCCCCTTCTCCTTCCCGAGGGTTTTCTTTCATTCTCTGGAAGTACCATGACTGTTTACCTCCATTTTTGCTTTGAGGCTATTGTGTAGCTTCTTACATATGGGGATTTTGCAAAGAATTCCCGGGACCTGCGAGCTGGGACAAGGCAGCACAGTGTAAACGTGCCAGCCCGTGACAGCTTCCCTGTAGACAGACTCCTACGTGGCCCACAAGCCCTGGGCTTCATTCTTGGCTACAGAACTGTCCTGCCTGGCAGTCAACCACTGCTGACCTTTGCTGCTGAATGAAATTCACGGGAAACACCACTGATGCAGATCAAACTGAATTAGGGGGAGAGATTCTGGCAAAATATTCGAGGTCACAGGGAACCTCGAGGCATACCTGTCGACTCAAGTGCACAGCCCTGCAGCCAGATATATCCTCATCTTAAAGAACACAATAGCACAGGTATTTAATAGTATCTTGTTTCAGAAACGCTTTCAGATGCTCTGGGGATGTAAAATCACTATGTACATTTTTTTTTTTTTTTTTTTTTTTTTTTGTATCTAGCCAGAGAAGGAGGTGACGAGGGACAAAAAGTTCTTTAGGGAAGGGGGGTGAAAAACGAGAATTCTTAAATTAATGCCACCAACAATTTGTTTTTAAATAAATAGTAAGTGGACCCTTGACATTCTGGAATGAATAAATTATTTAAGAGAAAATGTGTTAAGACTGAATGTCAGGGTGAAAGGTAAAGGGATGATGGTTGTAGTGAGAGGTGGTCTCGGGAGAGAAGACCACGCGTCAGTATCTGGCGTGGGGATGGCTCTGGTGTGTGTCTGTCACAACACGTCACGCACTGATGGCACGTCAAGAGGCAAACACGATTGGGTACATGCACTGTGGCAACCTTGTTTGTTCCTTACAATATCTCGTCTCCAGATTCCTGAGTACTTTACCATTTTCTGGAAAAAAAAAAAGTGTGGTATTTTATTTTAAGATGCCAAAGATTGTCTAAGACTTTGCAGTGTCTCTTTTAAGACTTTCAAAATATTAAGATTCAAAAGTTATGAAAAAGTTTGGCACATTCAAAGGTGAACTCTACATGTGGAAACAAATGGAATTCCGAGGCCTTTTTAATATGCTCTACATCCAGCTGCACACGCCGTGGACTTGTCCTGTTCGACAACACGAGATCCTCAGTTGTTTTCTAAAGTAATTCAGAATAAAAACACATTCACAACCTGTAGGCCGGCACAGCATACCTGAGTGAGAATGTTTAACCCCATCTAAAACAGTAACTTAAACCTTTATCAACATCCAAAAGAAAAAAAAAGTAAGACAAAAATATAAGACTTGTAAGACAGCTATGGGTTGAGATAAGTTTTCAAGTCCTGGTGTCTCATATTTAATATGTCTTCACCTAAATTAAAAAACAACAACAACAATAACAATAACGACAAAAAAAACTCAAGTTCATGAAAAATCAGGGAAAACTTAATCTGTCTCACACTTTACGAAACAAGTAAGACCATTCTGCTGATGTAATTGTGGAGCCACAAATGCATGCGGGCTCTTTAAGAACTTTTTTTGTTGGGGAGGGGGGTGAAATGTCAGAGTGTTTTAATTCAGCAAACAAAACTCCTCAGTTGGCACTGACAGCCTCTGGGGCTTCGTTTTCACTGCTGTAGTCTGATTTGGGGTCATCTTCGTAGTCGTCGTACATTTCCATCTCATCCTCTCCGTTAATCATTTCGTTTCCAGCGAGGCTTCCGCTGTCTGTCTTCATTCCGTAAGTGCTCTGGATGACCGGCAGGCTGGGCTCCGGGCTGGCAGAGGTGCTAGAGCAGTCAGATGCCATCTGAGGTGACGGGGTGGCAGTTGCCATAGTAATAGCACCGGGATACACAACACCTGTTCCTGTGGTGATTGGAATCTGAGGCTGTTGCCTGTATAGATTCAAAAAGCAGAACGAAACAGAGGGGGAATAGCTTTAGATAATAGCTCTCTACATGTTCCTCAGTGTGAATAACAACTATGAGCTGCCATGTTAATTGAATGAGGTTTTACACGTATTTGCATTACATGTCAGTGTAATATAAACACAGATTGTTATTCCTGTTTTTTCAGATGAAGAATATAAGGTTTTGCTTCAGGCCCTGCACTTAGTACAAGTAAAGCCAGAATTTGAACCTATCTTGTTACCTGGTTTGAATTCTATCGTTCTTTCCATTACCTATATTCTACACAGACCTGCTAAGCTTCCCGCCTCTCCCAGGCCCTGACTTCTGCAGAGCCCATCTGCACCAGTCAACACGAAGCACGTGACAGTGACACAATTCCTACAGCTCTCATAGTCAACTTCGGTGCTGGAAGGAGACAGATGTCAGGAGACTAAATCTATGTGTAGAAACAACTTATTAAGTATTGGTTTCCTTCTCATCAAATCAACTTCTAACAACAATGTACTTCTTGTTTCCTAAGTTTTGAGTAAATTAACACAAATGAAATTTCACACTAACTTGGTTAAGGCAGTGAATGCATCATTTGTGATTTTTCATAATTGCAATAGGAATAATTTTTTACTTAATCACATTACAAATGTTGTTTGTAAAAGCTTTTACAAAGTTTTTACTTTTACTGCAATATTAACCCATTTTACAGATTTCCCAATTTGGCAACCCAGGGTAAACTCTGCAGGCAAACCCAAAGTATCAAATGGTGCATTTTCTTTTCACGAACAATAAATGCTTTAAAGTATTTTTTAATTAAAATTCTGTATCTATGAGTCTGCTAAATAAATTAAATTGAGCTTCTATTATGCACTATTATACTTTGGCACTTTCACATTATCTTGTTTTATTCTCATAATACGCCTAAGGCTACTGTTTCCCTATTTTTACAGATGGTGTAATCAAGGTTTGGAGTCTAAGTTGTCTGTGCAAGGCTACACCAGTTCCATAGCCAGGAGCTGAAATCTTCCCTATGTCTCAGATTTGCTAACAGACATCAAGATTGGGGTGAAAAATGCAAGTTCAAACCATCAGAAGAAAACAATAATTTGAATCAGAATCAAAACCTTCTAAGCTGGGCTCCACGTATTTAAGATTTTTGGACATTAGGTTGGTCATGAGAGGTTAAGAATAAGCAAATAAAGCATAGTTTCTAGGCTTAGTTTCTAGAGTGAGGCACATATGGTTCAAACAAATAACTAAACAAAACACTGTACACTCTGTTGGCAGAAAGAAATGTCAGTTTGCAGCCCCCAGTCAACGCTGAAGTCTCAGGTGGCAGTGACACCACCCCAGAGACCACCACTCCCCACACGGAGGGCGATGGTAATGTGGCTCTGCAGAGAACCACAGTCACCAACCACTGCTTTGTGCTGCATGTGAACGCTAGAGCGAGAAGTTATTCCTGTAACTGACGGGTTTTGTCTTAGGAAGAGCTGTTCTAGGAAGTTTATGTAATACCAGCAACAGAGCTCAGGGTCCAGAGTCAGACTTGGGTTTGAATCCTAGCTCTACCAGTTATTGGCCGTGTGGTATTAGGCAGGCTAACTGTCATCACCAACATCCTCCCTCTTCATCTAAGCGTAGAATGTAGAACCATCATACGAACCCAACAGGTGAGAGAGCACGCATGTGAAGCATTTTACATATAGAATAGGGAGCCTCCCACCTCCAGCCTCTTTAGGGTTGGCTGTTCCCCTTCCACCTCTCATAGGAACAACAGACCTGGAAGTGGGGTCACTCCCTTTCTAGTCCCTGATTGCTCTTCCAAGCTATTTTTTATTGCCCCATCCTAAAAAACCTCATCTTTGAATGTCACGTCACTAGACTGTGCCACCCACTAGCACAGTGACCTTCTTTGTACCCCAGCATTCTCCTTGACTGCTCAAAGATGTCAGCTCTGGGTTCATTGTCGCTTTCTCCAACGACACTTCTGCCATTCTTCTGGCTGAATTCACTGTTCCTGAAATGAGCTTGCCACTGCCTTGCTATCTCAGTTCCTTGACCTCCCTGCATACTGTGATCCTGTGACCCCATCTCCATCTTAGTTGCTGACAATTTTCTGTACAGTTGGCCTTGTCACTTCCAACTGTCACCCCTTGTTTGTCTGGACACCCCAGTCTCTGAGCACCACATTTTATCTTTCTAGTTTTCTCCTTCAATGGTTCTTCCTCAATGAGGGGATCAACGATTCTCCCAACCCATGAGGACCTATAATTTCTTGATCCTTCTACCTCCATTCAGTGCCCTCACTTTCTTATGCCCTCTCTTCATGCAGCATAAATTCTGTGGTCACTCACTCTCTCACTGATGTCTTTACCATCTTACCTGGCAAAACTCTAACTTCAGACTCTGCTCGGTCTCACAGATGAACTTAGCTGGAGAAAACACACTACCGTGCTTACTACTCTCCGAGTCAATGAGAATGAACTTCAAATCAGTCTCTAGAGCTGTCCAAGCATTATATTGCACCTTCTCCTATCCCACTTCTATTCCTTAACACCACAATTCATACTTTCTCCAAATGTTTGGTGTCTTCCCTTCCATTCCTTTACTCTTAGCTGTTTTTTTTTTTTTTCATCTAATGGAGAAATTTGAAGCAGTCAGAGGAAGCTTTTCACCAGCTTCCATCAAAATGTCAACTTGTCTACTGTATCCGAGCTCTTTTTCTGGGCCCAACTGCCATTTCGAATTGGTACAGGACCCAACATAAGGCTGACTCTTCTACTTGTTCACTAAAATTATCTGTTTTTGTTAGGCTATCTCCAGCAACTATTCCTTCTGTCTGTATCATCAGTTTCTCCTCTCCTGTATTGTTCTCACCAAACAGGCTATCACTGCTCCCACAAAAAAAAAAAAAAAAAAAAAAAAAAAAAAAACACCTCTTTCTTGGCTCACATCCCCCTCTAGCTACTGTTCCACTTAAGTACCCAAAGGCCCAGTCCACCCATATCTTCTCTTCTGTCTAAATTTGCTCCCTTGTAGATTTTGTCCAGGTCTATGGCCTTAACATGCTAACAACTCCCAAATTTACATCTCTGGTAAATTCCAGGCTCATATATATAACTTATTTTATTGGGATGCCTAAACACCATCTCAGACTTTTAGGTTCTAAACTGAACTTGTGACTGTTCTCTTACATAGCTACTCTTCTCTTGGTCATCCTGAAATCTTGGGTAATGATTACTTCATTTTTCCAGTTGCTCAAACCAATTTTTGTGACTTTATTTCTTTTAAATCTTATATCCAATCCGTCAACAAGTATTGTTGATTCTCTCCCAGTAATATATCCAGAATCCATCCACTTCCTACCACCTCCACCCCTATCCACCTGACCCAAGCCACTTTCAACTCTAATATGGTTGATTAGAATTGCAGGCTCTTCTCCCTTCGGGCGAGTCTCATGCACTGGATAGAGTGATCCTCTCAAAGCCTAGGTCACAGCACACTACTTTGCTGTTTGCTTATGAAGCTTCAAGGCCTTTCCATCTCACTCAGAGTCATGTTCAAATTCTTCACAACAGCCTGCAAGTCCTCTTACTGTTTGGTTCTCTTAATCTTCCCACCTTCTAATTCTGCTTCACTTCTGTTGTGCAGTCCTGCCCTAAGACCTACGAACTTGCTTTTTGTTCTGCCCACTTCTGTAAGGGTCTGCACAACTTGCTCCCTCACCCACTTCGGATTTTTTTATTTCTTTTTTTCAAACCATCACAGTGAGGTTTTCTGTGGCCATTCTACTTAAAATTATATTCCATTCTCTACAGCTCTCTCTTTCTCTATTTTACTTTTTTCTAAGGTATTTATCACTGTTTTATATTTATTGAGTATTTGCCTAACTCCATCACTAGAATGCAAACTTCAGGAGGACTGAGATTTTTATCAGCATCACTGGCTCCAGGGCTACGCCATGCCTGCAACACAGGAGGTGCTCGGTAAGCACTCCTGGAATACATGGAGTGAAGGAATGAGAAGGAAAACAAGTGAAAAACCTATGTCACCCATTCCAGAAGAGGAGAGATACAGTGAGAGCGGAAGCAGAAGAGGACAATGATGGAAAAGGACACAACTGTCTTTAGAGGCTTGAATGATTGCCTTCATAAATAAGGGAAAGATTTGATCTAGGAGAGACCAAAGAAGTGGACAAAAACCAGCCTACAAAGTAGCTAAGATGCTATGGCTCAGCAAAGAGCCAAGAACTTTCTGGCATTGGAGGATGTTCCCGTGGGAGGCGGGGAGCGCTCAGCTCTAGGCCCCAGCAGACTCGACAGTGGCTGGCTACTTGAAACACTATCCGAGGCCTCTTTGAAGTTAAACTGATCCTATGGATGCAAAATCATAAGGTCACTCTCCTGCCAGTCTTGTTATCTTAGTGTCAATAATGGCCCACGAAGAAACGGACTGTTAAGTGAGCATACCTACTCATAGTGGAAGAAGCCTAGCTTTCAAGGCTTTCCAAAATATTGCTGTATCCTGCCTGTCTTATACTTTATTTACTGCCAAGGAAAATTTCTATCTCTTTTTTTTTTTAAATAATTGAACATTAAGCACATCCCCCCACTACTACCAACACCCAGTATGTTCCCCTTTATACTAAAACAGAAATCTACTTCTTGCCAATCTGACCTGCCCAAATCTCAAGAATGCCCAAATGGTTGGTTGGTCCCAACACGTAACAGTCTGTCTTCCTCTTAGCTTTACTTCCTCTTGTTCATAACATCAGAATTAGCATTATAGGCACAGACTGTACACATGTGCCACGTGTGTGAGCATGCGTATGTGTGGAATAAACTATTTGCTAATTTAGTCATATATGTATCTCGCTTCTCTAACTGTGACATTCTTTGAAATATCATGTGTACACAAATAGTGCCTCCATGCTATGTTAATTTAGTGCAGTTCTGGGCATCCAGCTGGTTTCAAATAGCCCCTTAACAACTGACTGACTAATCGATGAACAAAATGAAAAATCAAGACAGCAGGTTTGAGCTTTCTATCAGGAATTACTTTCCTAAAACGCATTTTCCTTCCTTTACAGATCAATTTCAGAGTCAAAATTCAAACACTGCAGATTTCACAAATAGGAGTAGCTGAAAGGTATTAGGTTTTGAAAATAATGGATGTAAGCATCAAAAGAAAAGTTGCAGATGTTTGTAAAAGTGTATATATGCAACTGATGTGAACAGAGATGGCCAGAACTCCCTCTCCTAGGACTCGGAAAAGACTGAGAGAGCTCAGCACTGCAGCATGGTTTCCAAATTCACCTTTGCAAAGAGACGGCATATTTATGTTGGTAAAGCCCCACTGTTTGCTAACCCTTCCGACCCTTATAGAGTACGTAAATGAATGCAATGCAATTTGTTGCATCAGAAGAGAGGCTGTATGTTTACACATCTCTGCAGCTGATATTGCTGGAAGGAACAGAAATAATGACAATCTGCTTACTTTATTGGAGCTTATAATCCAGCTTCTTTACAGGAGCACAATACTGAAAACAATATAGCTAGTTTATGTCATTCAATTACATTTGTAAGTGTCTTAGAGGCTTGATTCAACCCCTTTAGGATTAAGATTAAAATGGCAAATGTTCAAATCATTTATAGCATAAAGCACTAGGAAAGTAATTCTTATATTATAAAATATATTGTTGGCACATAGCATTATTTTTCTAAAATAATATTTCCTTTAATCTAGGGTTTAGCATGTGCTGGGCACTTGTTCTAAGCACTTCCCACATGTTAAGATATTCAGTCTTTAGAAGGAATTCTGTGGTTGGCATTATTGTCATTGTCACTGTTTTCATTCCACATATAAGAAAACCAAGGTGCAGCAAGTTTAAATGAGATTCCCAATGGCAAGTGGAGGATTCAGGGGAATTGTTCCTACATCAAGAAGGAGCAAATCTAGTATTTGAGCCAGAATAGTCTGGAAAACTAATTCCTTTAACCACTATGCTCTACAGCCTCTAAGCAATTTGTAGTCTCTAATTGAGAGACGTGTATAATGGTGAAAAGGACATATGTTTCGCATTCACATAAGCCTGGTTTAGATCTCAGTTCTGCCATTTACCTACTACCTGTGTGGCCTTAGATAAATTATTTCACATCTCTAGATATGTTTTTTTTCCAGCCCTATAATAATGGGGAAGATATTGCCTATCTTCTAAATTTGATATAGTTACAATGATCTATATAATTAACTCAGCATAGTACACAGCATACAGTAAGTATTCAATAATCTATGATTATTGTCTTACAATATCCTTAAATTTAATAGTTTCTAGTACCCGAATAATTCTCTTTTGGTTGACAGGTAGATTACTAAATAAGTTTCAAAAAAAGTAAAGACATTTGGCCATAGTTCTTTACAAAAGAACATCATTATAGCTATATGAATCCCAATAAATATAATTTCTATTTGACATTACTCTTATTAGGATTGCTACAAAATTCTGATTCTTAATATGCCAGATAAAGGGGTTAAATCCAGGTTACAAGCTAACTGTACTTTATCCTATATTATTGACAAAATCATTTCATAATAGCTAAGTAAAAAAATCTAACTCATCAGCTACAGTTGTGTAGTCAGTAAAATGCACAAAAATGTTGCATAATATACAGTTTTATTGGCTTGAAAATTATGCATGTCTTTCAAAATCAGCTATAAAAATTGATCTCATCCCCTTTCCATCAAGAAGTCAATAGCAATCTTTGAATTTTTTTGTTTATTTTTCTCTCTGTTCCTCTTATCATAACCCCACATCTAAGGAAGATCAATCTCCAAAAACGAACCTCAGAGAGTGAATAATCTATTGAATATAACTATTTAAAAGAAAATATAATCTACAAGTGGAATCAATAGCTGGTGTTATGTACCAAGTATTATCAAAATGAGGCAGAGGACAGTCCTCAACACTGAAGATTAAAGAATAAGGCATTCTTGTCATTGCCTGTACTTCCACAGCTCCGATCCACACTATTCACTGATTCTCCCACAACAGACTCTTCTGCGCTATGAGGAACAGCACTGCTGGTCTCTGAAGCTCAAAGTTCCATCACACACCACAAACCACAACAAAATACCATCTTTTCTCTGGGTTCTAAGAGCTCTTGTTCAAATGGACCAACTATACTCATGACTTTGCCAGAGTAGGGCCGCAGGGCGCATTTTGGAAAACACAGTGAGGACAATTCCTTTGTTGTTTGGCCTGATGGAAGCCAAGATCTGGATTTGAATCTTTGATCCTTACTGCCAAAAGGGCATCTTGAATTGGTATTTGTAACATATCTTCTGATTAGCATGTGAATAACTCAATTATACTGCATCCTATTATTGCATTAAAAGTATTTTTAAAATGCATACAATTAAATACAGAGAAATGTGATATTCCTATTTTAACATGCCTTCATTTATTAAAATACAGGGATCTTCAAACAATAAAGTGGCTTAAGCTTCTTTTATCCCTAAAAGGCTCAGCTGCAGTATCAATAAATTCATTAACATCTAATATGATATGAAATATAGTGTTACTGTGATAGTAAATACATATTAAATAGAAATGGTAATACTAGAATTGTCTGGATTTTGAACTAAGCGTTATGAAAAGTATTTTTTGAAGCATTGCCTCATCCTCATTACAATCACACAAGACAGGTGGTATTATTCATTTCATTTCACACATGAGAAAACAGAAGCATAAGGAAGTTAAATAACTTGTCCACGTAGGTGTCCAGGCCAGTGTTTGTTTGAACCCTAGCCGTCCAACTCCAAAGCCCACACTCCTCCTCGAGACACCAGGGCTCAGTCTACTTTCACTGGTTTGTTGCGTTTTGCATTCTACTTACTATTTGAATTAATTTTCTTCTTTTAAACACATGCTTCCGAAGCCCTTTTTGTTCCATAGAGTTACCTTTTGAGCATCTGTAAACATAAGTAGCTTTTTCCTTTCCCTTTAGGGCCTGTCTTTCTCTACCCGTAAGCGAAGCTTTCTTATTCCCTGGCACTGCAAGCTCCTCGGCTCTCCGTCATGTTAAAAGCAAACGTAGCTTCATTTCTGCTTACTCTGCTTCTCTTTCTCTAGCCTCTCCCACGTGTCTCCCCCTCTGATTCCAGCTGCTTCTGCTGGTGCCTCCAGAGTGGCCCGCTGGCTTCCACTCCTCTGTGCTGCTGGGCCTGGGGGGTTGGAATCTACAGGCATCTGAATCCCCACTTATCCTGACTACTGTGGTTAGGAGGGCCCTCCTTTGAATGCAGACAACCAGTCAGCCAAGTCGAAATTTATACCAGAAATCTATTACCTAATTTTTAAACAAAATGACATGAAATCAGACTTGAAGATATCAAAAACATGTCTAGTTTCTGATTTAAGCAAGAAAATCCACATTGTTACTGCTTCCACCACAGAATAATTTACTGCAACAGGAGTTCTGGATCTTATGCCAAAAATAAGGTCTTCTAACCAATGTCAAGGCCAATTATCTTGTGGTAAATCCCACAACAAAAGCAGACTATTGTGATTAGAGTCAGAAGCACCACCCAGAGAAGCTGGGAAGCTTCTGGGGATTTCTCAAAGTCACTTTTCCCGTCGTGTGTCTATCTAAATAAAGGACCAGAAACTCTGTGTGTGGGCACTGAGATCTTCGCGTGGAGGACAGTGGAGAGGCGGTCAGTTGGGCGAGCGCTGTGTGTGTGCAGCTTGGTCATAAAGAGTAGGAGCCGTGTCCTCAAGGCTGCGACTTCTGACAACCGCACAGCCAAGCCCTTCCAGCAAGTCACAGCCCCTCCCTTCTCTAATCTGTCCCAAACACACTGCCAGTAGCCACCCTGTGGTTTTTTCCTGGGACTTTAAAGCCCAGTTGGCTCTGCCCAGGAATACATACCCCACGGTAAAGAATTGCCTCATTTCTTGTCGCCGAGACCGCATCAGTTGCTTATACTCCCCAATCCGGAGCTTTTTGCCATCCACGATGCAGGTGCGTTTCGGCCGGGGCTTGTATTTATAGTTTGGGTACTTCTCTAAGTGGATCTTGCTTAGCCGGGCCTGCTCTTCATAATAAGGTTGCTTCTCCTGGTTCGACATGGATTTCCAGCGAGATCCTAGACAGAAAAACAGCCTTAAGTATCTAAGTGGTCAAGGCAACATATTCCAGGCAGCTAGATACCACCAGAGTTACAGCTGGAAGCACCTCCAGCACTTCATTCCCCTCCACTCTGGCCACTTTGCTGCCACGTACCACTGAATTTCCCAAGCAGCCTTTAGACAGCAGAGCAAAAGTAGTTCTGTACGTGATGCAGTTATTGTATCTTTTCTCTCACTAATTTAAGGCTGATCGATGACTCTTATGATTTTTCAGAACATCTCTTTGTTACATAAAGACCATTTCCTACACTAAGGTATGCTCCTATTCATCTGCTTCTTCCTTTCAAGAGTTAAAAGCCTGTTTCCTAACCATACATATGAGAATGACAGGATTCTCAGGAAAAGCTCTGCTAGTTCCAGAAATTCAGTCATCTTCCACCCTCCAAGCCTCTTTAGCAAAGCTGCCCCTTGGTAAGGTATCAGCAGATGTTGACACCCTTCCATACCTAAAAACCTACTGTACACACCGTCTCCTCTGACCCGGGGTAATTAAAAAAACTAAACTCTACTTAAGAAGTCCTAACTTTAGAACCGGAAGGTACAGTTGGAATTATATATACCATTTTCAAGTACTATAAACTTCCATTCAAAGCTGTACCGATACAAGTACAAAATCTTTAATATGGTTTACACAGGAAGAAGGAAAAGTATTCACTTCTCTAATATTGTTTATAAAGAATGATCTAAACACTTGACGAAGAAGGGATGTGTTTTTTTACATGTATCAAATTGCGTTTTTGTGTCTCGCTGGTGAATAAAGCGGTAACAGCTGTGCAGACTGGATGTTAGCTATTCTTCGGTGGAGATTTTTCATACATAAACAAATGGAAAAGTTATACAAATATTCTACGTAGCCAGCAATATCCTGGTCTGCTTTAATAGTGCATCCATCCCCGCTCTTTCCTGATTGTTGTGCAAAAGTTGTGTGGAATGGCTAGGCAGATACATTTCTCTGTGTTTTGTGGGCTCCCAGCAATTTAAAGCCTAAGGTAACAGAGGATTCTTGGTACTCATGAAATGCTTGGGCTTAAAAGGTTACATTTTAATGAATATGCTTACTATATTCCTAATAATTTTTTTCATGGATTGCACACCAATAATACGGATTCTCCATGGCTGCCAAGAGGGAAACAGAGGGGGTCTATGCCCATCTGAATGGGTACATTGCTACTAAATTGGTAGGAATCAAATATAAAGATAGCAAAGTAACATATCAGATTATAAGACCAGAGTAACACTGATTTTTTTGGATTTTTTTTTTTTTTTTTTTTTTGGTACCAGGGATCAAACTCAAAACTGCGTGCTTGCAAGGCAGCACTTATGCGACTGAGCTAAATCCCCAGCCCTTTGAATGTCTTTTAATTTGAAACAAATATCTGTTAGGAACATCTTGGTTTAAACAATATTTAAATTTTTTTAAATCCCTAAACATATCTCTGAAACTCTAAAAATAAAACTCCACTTAAATTTAATGACATTTAGTATTCCTTTTGAAATTCAAAAGTCAAAATAAAAAGAAAAGAAAAGAAAAAGTTGCATTTTAACATTTTACCCCTATTTGATTCTATGTATACTTTAAATTTTCTTAGAGGTCACTGCCTCAAAATGTCTCACAGTCAAGTTAAATTATTTATATAGTGACAAAACATGTGTATTTGTGTGTGTCCAGATCACTGATATTTACTCAGGTTAAATATTTATTGCTTTTGAACAAAACATTTAAAAAATTAAAACCACAGTTTAAGTCTCTAATGTTTTTCAGCTTCTTAAACGGCTCCCTTTGAGACTGTGTCACATCGTGACAGCTTAAATAGAACAGTGCCTTCTGTGTTTTTTCTTTTTAGAGAGGAAACATGTTGACTGCAATGCTGTATGTTGGATAAAATATGTTCAATGTGTTGAGCACAATAATTCCAAACTGTGTAATCTGCACTAGGCAAGCTTTACGCTAATAGAACAAGGCTTGAGCTTAATCCTGAGAAACTGGAGAATCACTCTGGCAATTTACCACAAAATGGGCCTCCGCCTCTGTGGTCTATGTGTTCAATGCACTGCTGTGAAATCTGAACTAGTCATATCTCATTAAAGTAAATGTAGCTTTATTTTACAAGTTTTAAAGTTATCATTAGAGGCACTGTTTGCACTTCATGAATTTCACACCATTTTTGAGTTTACCCCTAGTCCTCGATGAATTCGTCTTTCAGTGGTACATGTGAGCCCAAGAATTCGACAGTGGAAAACTGAAAGGGTAGTGAGTGTTTCCAAGACCATGTAGTAACTTCCAAATTTAAAAAGGCTAAATAAGAAAAGGTGACAAAGCCTGCCCATGATGGCTGTTAAGCAGTGACCTTTAAGAGTTTAATACATAACTATATTTTGTCCCTAGAATCAATTCTTACCCAGTCTTACCCTACCGTGGTTCTGTCTCTAAAATAAGTTTTAAGCACTTTCTCTGGTAGATGCAGTAACCTTCACCCTAATAGTCGAATCGTGGGAGTGGGGAAGGGGTGACGCCAAAGGCAGCCAGTGGAGCTTTCTCAAACTCCCATCAAGCACAGTCGCACTGCCCTTGGGAGTCTTGTTCTGCTCGTGCTTTCCACCCCTGCAGCTCCCTGGGAGGGTGGGAGTCAGCATCAGCTGTGCCAACTGCACTCACCTAAGATTTTACTAATGTTGGAGTTGTGCATGTCAGGGAAGGCCTGAAGGATTTTCCTCCTCTCATCCTTTGCCCAAACCATGAATGCATTCATTGGTCGCTTGATGTGTGGCTCACTGCTGGCCCGGCCACGGGCATCCCGGTAGACTCGAGCTTCAGCCACAGTGGCACCTCCTGTTGGCCAACAATAATACTGCTGTAGTTTAGCTGCAGAGCCATTCATTGCTTTACTTCCTGTAACGTCAGGGCAGGAGGAACAAGATGGGTGTAAGCATTATTATGTGGGTGACGTAACAGCTTGCCGCCAGTTCCGCTGCTTTCCCAAGCCTGTATCCCTTGGTCTAAGAGATCTCTTAAAGGCGGAAGAGAGTTTCAGATGACAATTCTACCACCTTTCGGATATAACATTCAACAAGACACTGGGAAGAATTATCGTCACATGTCTTTGTACACCTATTGCATTTACAACAATAAATTCTAGGTGGTGAAAAAGTCATGGCTAGTATTATTTCAGGGTAAGCTTTTCTGCTGTGATTCTTTCCTTCAGGAGCAATTTCTTACCTGTCATTTTAGCTTTATTTGCCCAAAAAACAGCCATTTCAAACTATCCATGTCCGCCCAACAGAATTATTTTTCACAGTATTGTGCCTCATCCTGTGCGCCTCTTATGATCTGGAACACTCTTCTCTTAAGACTGCTTATTAAGTGCTACTAACCCTTCCAGTCTTACTCAAAGGTTGGCATGTTTTGTCAATGAATTACTTAATTCACTGAAACATTTTAGTTGAGCAATTATTATGCGCTAGGTCTATCATCTGCTGCTAGCAGTACAAAGGTCCGGAAGAGTTTACATATCCGAAAGGAGACAGACCACTAAAACAAAGGGCTAAGTGCAGCACTAAAGTTACCAGGTGCCCAGAGCACACCAGACAGGATGGCCAACCAGCTTCCTAGGAGGTGTGACGTCCCAGCTGAGTCTCAAGGACAAACAGGAATCAGCTAGCGAGTAGGAGAGTAGAGCAAGGACAGATGGGAAAGCTGTTCAGGTTAAAGAACAGCATTTGTAATGATTATCCCCAAACTCCCCATTGTTTTCAGGGTCCAAGTCCAGCCTAATTATGGTTTCTGTGATTGTCTCCCTCTGATCTTTCTCCACCCCCAGGAATATGTAATCCTTAACATCAGACATGTCTTCCTCCTCTCATTCTTGAAAGCCCAAGACTCCCCACATAATAGATACTAAATACACATTAAGTAACAGATTACTGATTGTCAGCCCATATACAAAAGTAGTAGACTAGGAGGAATGCATTTCAAGGGTCCCGTTACATTTTTCTGTTATTTAAGAGAATTTATTTAATTCCTATGAAACTATTTCTGGTCTAGTAACATACTAGATGTAAAGCTCTTTGAGGACAGAGCAGGGGCTGAGTCTTATTTGCTGCTGATTTCCTTGGATCCAGCGTAGTACCTGGCACATGGAATTCTGATTAGTAAAACATACTTAGTGAATAAATGAATGTAGTCCTTCCTTGTTTTCATGGCCTCTGCCGGTGTGACACAGTGATGACAACTGCTGACTATTTCCCTATAGATTGAAAATTTCTACAGCAAGATGGGAAGTGACTGAACTGATGGTCTCAGCCAGTGCTTTCACTGCACAAACTAGAAAACTGACCACCGGAAGTTTAGAAACAAAATATACAATCAAGCCAACATTTATATTTTCTGGACAAAGTAAATCCTTTCATCTCAGTGAAGTAATACAAAAACAAGTCCCAATCCACCTCTGGCCTTTCTACTCTTTTTTCAGATACCTTGATTAAAAAGAAATTTGTTGGTGTCAAAGCCAGTGACAAATTAGAACATTAAAGCACACTATTATTTGGCAAATATGGTCATTATTTATTGCCATATAATGACAGGATAAAAGGATGGAATTAACTAATATTGTGGGTTTTTCTTCCAAAACATGAAGGTGGGCAGAGAAACCGCTTTCTTAAAACCATGCAAAAATAACATATTTCACAAACAGCCCTTCCTTTTAGGCCTAGAGAGAATGATGCCTTACATGAGAAGTCTCAGATCCCAAGATGCATAACTAATATGCTACCTTTTTGCCACCATACCCACAGTACATTAATTTCATTTAAAATGCACTGACCATACAGGATAAATTGATTTCACTTTATATGGGTTTGACAGCCATGTTTATTGTGCAGTGAAATGTAGTGTAGCTTCCAGCTGACAATATCCATCAACGCAGGGCAATACGCTGACTGCTGGGCCAGATGAAGGCATACATTACTCTGGAAGTGAAACACTTATTCAGACACGACAGTGTCTTTTCCTGAGGATCACCATGGTAATTTATGATGCCCTCAATGCCATTACTTTACAACTGACATGGATTCAGCAATTTATATACTGGCATGCATACACATAAAAGGAGACAGGTTTGTGGAGAATGTCAGATGTGAAAACATTTCAATATTATTCTAAGTTAACTACTGTGCCACAGGTGATTAACATTTGAAATCTGCTTCTGCTGTTGCTGCCTTCTCTCCACCTCTAGCAAAACCAAACATTCGGCTTCAATTTATTTCTTCACTTAAAATATGGAGTTCATCATGAATGGGAAGTTTTAATCTCTTGCAGACTGACAGACATCGCAGAGGATTTTTAGAATCTGGTTGTTGTACAGAGAAACAGCCAACATCCTCTACTCCACACTGCTGATTGTCGCAATACGCTGTGCACCAATCTCACTGTCACACGGTGCTGGAGTCTTAGGCTCCTCTTCTTACTCTTCTGCTTGACTAATTTTTACCTTCCAAGGAGCAGCTCATTTCACCTCTGCCAACTGCCCAGCATTGATCTTTTTCTTTCTCCTCACAGCATGTATGATCCACAAAACACTTAATTAACTACACAGAAGACGTCTGGAACTCACAAGGAATGGTCCCCAAAATTGGAAATTTTAAGCACAGTGCATAGCACAAAACACAAGATGAAAAGGGGAAAATAGCAAATGTTTTAAGGGTTTAACTTTGTTTCTTGTTACTTCTCTCTTCCTGAAGTAAACTGAAAAATGAATAGGCACATCCTAGCTTGAACTTGGAGTGTTTAGCAGATGAACCAAGATTTGATAAGAGACTTATCTAGGAAGACCGAAGTTTGGAGCTACTTTTATTAGACTTGATGTCTGAACAGACATCAATTGTTGTGCTGACTTTTAATATGACACAAATTTGCAGTATCCAGGCCCCTTTTTAAAGCTTAATTTGGATAATTCCTGCCCCTATTTCACCTCTTTTCTCCCTGATCTTCCAAACATGTGTTATTCTAAGGCTTTTATGATTATACAAACGATTCTCAGGACATCACCACCCATAATTAGACAGTCAATAGAAAACAGAAAATCTACTTTACATATGAAAATCGGCTTCTCACCCAGTCTTAATAGCTACCACTAATGTCACGGAAAGGAGCTCTATTCTGTCTTACACTTTTAATACCTGAGTTAACTATGGTACACTATGGTTTAGTGTAAGCAGTATAGTATTGAAAACCACAGATGCACCACAAAGACATATTTAGGGACTCTTCTTTTTTCAGTAACTATGCAATACATGATGTCTATGGAATTTATGGAAATATCTAGATGAGCACTATGCTGAAAGATGCTTTCAACAAATACTTCTTGAATTGCATCTTTTTATAGAAAACATCTCTCAATATTACTTTCTGTTTTACTGAAAGATGACAACCCATTTATTACTTGAACTTATAATCTAGGTTTGAGATAAGCTTAGAGTTAGAATTTTAGGCAAATATGAGAGACCACAAAGTCAAAAGAACATTTAGAAAATGTTCCTAAACTTCCTGAATATATGTTTAATGAAACAAAATAACTAGGGGATTGTTATTTTAGCAGTAAGTATATATATAGCTATATATGTATGTATAAATTCAGAAACTTAAAAATTGCAAAGTATATACTTTGAAAACTTCTTGAGCAGATGAGAAAATTCTAACAGACGATTACAGAATTCTAGACTATTAATCTGTGTTATTATTCTGTGTTATCAATGTGTTATTAATCTGGGTATTAATTGCAAGTTAACGTTCTGTTATAATTAATTTTTAAAAATCTACATATCAAATATTATTTCATACTGCTCCATTCATTTTTTAAAACAACACGATTAAGTGTTTTTTAAGGAATATTTCATTGTCTTTTGTAGCACTGGGGATTAAACCTAGGGTCTCATGCTTTCTAGGCAAGTAATTAATCTCTGAGCTCCATCCTACATCCTCCCCCAGCACTTTCAATCTTGAATAGCCAAGAGTCTGTCAGAATCCAGAGCTGAACTGTAATAGAGAATAGTTCCCTGCTCTACAAGGAGATTTCTTTTCTTTTTAAGAGCAACTGAAATATTTGTGAATTCACAACAGGATTTCTCACAGAAAGCAGAGAGAAGCCTAGGCCCAAAACTATGTGCCCGGGGCCAGCTGCTTTTCTGCTACCCCGAGAGTCTTGACTGGCAACAGCAATCCCAAAAAGAATGACGAGCAGTGCAGCCTACACCATCTCAGATTGGTTAATTCACCCTCTTCTCCCAAGTCAGTCTGTACAGATCCAAACTTTTGCTTAAGCAAAGAAAGATAGTTAATTAAGGAAGAAAATAGAAATTGCCAAGACAAAGATCTTAAGAAGCTGTGATTGAATGATTTAGAGAGGACAGAATGTTGAGTTTTTCCAGGTGGGCTGGAAAGAAGGCCAGTTCACCATCATAGCCAATGGCAATGGTCCTGAACTAATCCTAGAGAGGCCCCTTCCTGGGTAAATTCCAAGGGTGATCTGAGTGAATGAGTGAGTGTTTGGCATGGGTTTGCACATATATAAAGTTTTCCCCACGGAGGAACTCTGGCTAATTCTATAATGTTTCTTGTAATCATTTATTTATGCACTAATTCAGCAAACACTTCTGACAAGTTTCAGGTGTACTCAGCATTGGGACGACGGATACAATGATAAATAACACATGTGCTTTGTTTTTACAGAAGTTGATCCAGGAGGAGAAAGACATAGAAATGAAAAGTTATGAAACAGTGCTAACAACAATAATCTTAAAATATAATGAAAGCAGAGAAAAGAGGCTATTGACATTGTTGGAGCTGACAGAGAAGAATATTAGAGACTTTGAAGACAAAGTGATACCTGTGCAGGAAGTTAGAAGAAGAGCAAAAGTTTACCAGCAGGTATGTGTGGGAAAATATTCCAGTTCAGGGATCCAGTATGAATAAAATCACAGAGTAATAACAAAAGCATAGAAGGTTTGGGGAAAATCAAAAAAAGCTGGCTATGGGTTGGGATTATAGGAAAAAGAGAAGACTACTCAGACACAAAATTAGAAAAGTAGTAAATTGGTACCAATTGTTATGCCAACCCCACAAGTCTTTAAGGTATTTAAGCAGTATAGTATCATGAACAAATGTATTCCGGAAGAGAGTCACATGGAAACTAAATGAGACATTACAACTGAACAGCCACAGTTCAGATTACTAGTGAATTGATAATAAGAAATAGAGAAAAGTAACATGACTCAGTGTCTTCTTGGGGACTGAACTCATGAACTCACACTTGCCAGGAAAGTACTTATGCCATTGGGCTAAGTCCTCAGCCTGACTCAATGTCTTTGAAAAGGCTTATTAAGGCATACTTTGTCAGACAAAATGAATTTGCTATATGAAAACTCTTGGCATGAAGATTCTATTCTGGGATCCAGTTCTAGTAGTAGCAGACGAGCTCATCTCAGACCAAACCTCCAACAGATAACAAATACAAATTCTAGTAAAATATGAGACGACATCTGAGACCTACCAAAATTAAGTAGGAACTGGAAAGGAGTCTAGCCTCAAAAAACAAATAAACAAATAAATGGAAGAATTTCATGAACTGAAATTCTGTTTTCAAAGTTTTTCCCATGGCCCCAGTCTACACATTATGGAGTTGCTATAATGCAAACCGAAAGTCTATTTTGCTTAATGTGTTAGAAGACAGAATTTGAGGCTTCCAAGAGGCTAAGTCCTTAACCTCAAATGTGTAAGAAAGCCTCAAGTAAACCCAGTGGAAAACAGGGCTGTCTATCCAAAAAATCTGAGCAGACATTTTAGCTGATGCCCACTGCCAAGGTGATAAAAGTTAGATTTGAATCCTATCAGCTTGGAGGGGATTCATAAACGCCTTGGACTTTCCACTGAAACCCCAGAGAGACAACACCCTAGAAATAAATTCTGTATACCAGGACTAAGAATTCACCCAAGGACTAAAAATTGAAATAGACTTTCCCTAACTCTGTAAAACTAAATCTCCGTAAGTACAATGTGATCAGCAGATAATTTAATAACATCTTGCCACACAATTAACATTTTCAAAGGAAGATAGTAGAATCCAGAGTCTCTATAATTTATAACTGACAAGACATAATATATAATAAAATTATTAGTTGTACAAATAAACAAAAAATATGAAGAGATGAAAACAAAACCAGTCAAACAAAAAACTGGCTGAAAATTACCTGAATTTGGCAAGAAAAATCAACTAATAGGTTTAAGACATTTGGAGACATGCAGGCAAATTAAATGTCAAAACAATAAACAAAACAAAAAACATACTAAGACACAAAACTACTGAAAACCAAAGATAAAGTAGAATTTTTAGAAAAAATGAATATAATACATACAGAGAAATACTAACACAAATGATGGGTATTCTTTAAAAGCAATAAGACCTAAAAGAATATGAAGCATGTTTAGAATACAGAAAGGAAAGTCCATCCAGAATTTTATCCAGGGCACGTATGCGTCATAAATGACTGTGAATGGAATATTATGCAACCACAAAGAATAAATCCTGTCATTTACAGCAAAATGTATGGAACTGGACCACATTATGTTAAATGAAATAAGTCTGGCATAGAAATACAAGTACTGTAGGTTCTCTTTCATATGTGGGAACTTTGAAAGTGTTGACATGAAAGTAAAAGAGAGATTACTAGGGACTGGGAAGAATGCCAGGATGTGGTGGCAGGCAAGGGTGAGAGGCAGTGGTTGGATAGGATCAATGCGTGCTGCACACATGCATGGATATATCACATTGAATTCCACGAACATGTATAATTAATATGCATTAATAAAGATAAGAGATATATAAAGAAAAAAATAAAGCAGATCCAATGCAGAACACCTGGAAAACATCAGAAAAGGATACAATAAAAATTATTTATAGTCTCACACACAAAGAGACTATGAATTACATTTTCAGATAAATAAAAGTTAAGAGAACAAGTCCAGAGCAAACCTATATCCAAAGATATATTCAAATAAATTATTCAAAATGATGAAAAATAAAAATAAAAATGAAAACCAGATACATAGAAAGAAAGGAAGGACATAAAACATGGGTTCCAAAAAATTATTTATTGTTCTGAAAAACTCAAGGAACTGTTTAATACAAAATAAACCATTGTAATGGAGATTTTCAATATGTAAAAAAGTAAAATGCAGCACAACAATATCATATTAGTTCAAAGGACAAGGATCTTAAATTACAAAAGTGGTAGAATTTTAACTATAGCAATATCCAAGGATGAATAGTGAACCCTAAGAAAATCAATTTCATAAAATATAAAGAAATATAGCTGAAAAGTCATTAGAGAAGTTCAAGTTGAAAGCTTACAAAAGATTTAATTATTCTAAAGGCAGAAATGGAGAAACAGAAGGTGAAAAACTCAGAGAACAAATAGAAAACAAATTGCAGATTGTAAGACCTAAGCCAATCAAATTCAATAATGCCATTAACTAGAAAGGAATGAAATAATTCAATTTAAAAATCAGATTTTTGAAATGGATAAACAGTAAAAATCAAAGAGCCATAAAACAGCAAAATAAAAACAATTTTAAAAGCCAAGTTAATAACTTGAAGAAAACAAAATTGACAGATTCATTCTTAGATTGATGAACAAAGAGAGAAAACAAAAATATCAATATCTGTACTGAAAGATGGAATTTCACTATGGATACTACTCACAGTAAAAAAGGCAATCAGAAATATTGACTTAATTCCAATAAGTATGATGAACAAATTTCTTGAAAGACATAAAATTTACTCGATAAATAGAAAACATGAATAATCTGATAGCTAAGAGAAAAACTGAATTTATATCTAAGAATCTTCCCACTAAGTAAACCCCAACTCAGTTTCAATTTCAAATATTTAAGGAAAACATTAAAAACTGTACAAACACAGTAGCCAGAGATTTAGCTCAGCGGCGTAAGCGCTTGCCTAGCAAGCATGAGGTCATGAGTTTGATCCCTGGTTCCAAAAAGAAAAAGAAAGAAAAGAAAGAAAAAACAAAAGAAAGAAAAACTTATATAAATATTTAAGCCTGGCATGATGGCTCACACATGTGATCCCAGCACTCAAGAGACCGAAGCAGGAGGATCATTTCAAGACCAGTCTCAGCTACAGAGTGAGCTCAAGGTCAGCCTGAACCACACAGTGACACCCTCTCTAACAAGAGACAAAACAAAACAAAAACTTGTACAAACACAACAAGAGGAAGAAGGAATATTCCCCAATGAATTTTATGAGATGGCATAAATTCTCAATACAATATTAGAAGACTGAATCCAGTAATGTATTATATGGATAATAGATTACGACCAAATAAGATTTATCTCAGAAATGTAAAATTAGTAAGTTAAAAATCAGCCAAAATAATGCATTATAGTAACAGAACAAAGAAAAAGTCATGATCATCTCAAGAAATTCAGAAAATGGTTTTGACAAAATTTAGTACTCTTTCATGAGTAAATGTGCTCTGGAAATCAGTAACATCAGATACCTTTCTCATTCTGTTAACAAATATTTAAGTAAAATGTACACTGTACTTTAGAGTGAACTGTTGAATACTTTTTCCTAAAATGAAAAAGGCAAAGATGTTTGCTTTTACCACTGCTAACCAATGTTTAAAAAAAACAAAAATATGCAAATTGGAAAAGAATATCCAATATCATTTGTTCACAGATAATACAATTGCTTAAATAGAAAACCTAAGGAATTTACAAAATAACTGCTACAGTAAGTGATTTTAACAGTAAGAGAACTTAGTAATATAAAATAAAAATACAAAAATCAGTATTTCTTAATATTGCTTAACATAGGTATGTCCCATTACGAAAATGTTTCATTAAAATGATTTTTTGAAAAAATTTATATGTACCATCAGCAAACAAAAAATAACTTTTCAATATTTACACTTGTGACAGCATCAGAAAATATAATACTTAAGAATAAACATACCCTGAAGGAAAGATAGCCTATTTAACAAAAGGTGCTGGGAAAACTGGTTATCTATTTTCAGAAGATTGAAGTTGGACCCATATCTCTCACCATGTACTAAACTAAAATCAAAATGAATCAAAGAACTAAACATTAAAACAGAAACACTCAACCCTCTGGAAGATAAAACAGGTAAATACTTGAAGTCATAGGTATAGATAAGGACTTTCTAAAGAGAAATCCAACTGCACGAGAAATAACAGCAAGAACCAACAAATGAGATTACACCAAATTAAAAATAGGTCATCTAAAATGAAATGGTCCCAAAAAAAATATGTCATCTAAAATCAAAGACCCAGTCAGAAAATGGGCAAATGAAATGAGCAGATACTTCTCAGGAAAAGAAGAAAAGCTGGTCACAAACATATGAAAAAAACGTTCAACACCTCTGACCTTATAGAAATGCAAATTAAAACAATGTTGTGACTTCATCTTACACCAAAAAACAATGGCAACCGTCAAGAAGTCAAAGAACAACAAATGCTGGCAAGGCTGTGGTGAAAAAGGACACTTCCTACACGGTCGGTGAGAATGCAAACTAGTACAAGCATGGAAATCAGTATGGAGGTTTCACAAAGAAATTAGAAATTCTCTATGACCCAGGTATTCCCCTTCTAGGTACCTTTTCAAAAGAGCTAAAGATATATTACAACAATACATGCATACCAATGTTTATTGTAGCACAATTCATAATAGCTAAATCCTGGAAACAGCCTATATGATGATCAACAGACAAATAAAATGTGATATCTATACATAAAGGAATATTACTCAGACACAAAAATGATAAAATAGAGAATATGCAGGAAAATGGATACACCTTGAAAATATAATGTTATGTAAAATAGACACATACAAGCTTAAACACCACAGGCAGCTCTCATTTGAGTAAGGCAAAGTACAAACAAAAAGCAAAATGAAGGAAGCAGGGAAGGGGCAGGGATATGACTCAGGGGCATAAGTGCCTGCCTGGCAAATGTGAGATCCTGAGTGCAATTTCTGATTTAAAAAAAAAAAAGGTAAGAAAATAAGGGGATAGATCTCCTGCAAATGGGAAGGGATCCAGGAGACCGAGGGCAAGGGGAAAGGAGGAGATGAAGAGGGAGCAGGAAGATTTAAGAAGGGCAGGTACAAGTGCCAAACAGCCACAATGAATGCAATCCTTACACATCCTACACATGAGCTAACAATAATAGCAACAATAAGAATGAAACCGGGATTTAGGGATGGAGGGCGGTGAATGGGAGGGGAAGGGGATGTGCTATACACATGTACTTACTCCCCAGGATGCATGTAAACTTCATGAACTGCGAACATTTATACTAATAAAATACACATTAAAAAATAAAAAGTGGAAACTGTAATATTCCTTTAAAAGGATAATATTTTAGAGTGACCCTTGAATGATAGGATTCTTAGATATGGCGTATAAAACACGGAAAAAAGTGATAAACTGAACTTCATCAAAATTAAAACTCCATTCATCAAAAGCAATTGCTGAGAAAATGTAATGTTAAAGAAGAGGCCAAGAAAAAATTATTCATGAGACACATATATGACAAGTTTCAACCCACATATGTAAAGAATTTCTACATAAACAACAAAAATAGTAATCTAATTTTAAAATGGGCAAAACACTTGAACACTTTGCAAAAGAAGATATAGCTAATGAGCACATGAAAATGTATTTTATATCATTAATTTTCAGGAAAATGCAAATTAAACGTACAATGAGATTTCATTTCACCAGCACTACAATGGCTTAATCACTAAAAATTGGCAAGGATAGGAGCAGCTGGAAATCTAACTGGTAAATTTACTGAAATTAAAATGCCATAACCATTTTTTGGCAGTTCTTTTTTTCTAAGAAAGATATACAGTTACCTGTTACAAAGAAATTTCACTCCTAGGTACTCACCCAAAAAATGGAAACTTTTGTCCAGAAATATATTTACATAAGAATATAATAGCAGTTTTAGTACTACTCGAAAAAAATTGGAAATAATTGGAGAATGAAAAAATTGTGCTTTATCTACACAATGGAATACTACTCAAAGTAAAACTGTTTTAGTTATCAGTTTAAAAAAAAAAGCTAAAGCCAAGAAAAGAACAAAACAGAAAATCAATGAACCAAGAAACAAAAGTGCCTTCTCTGAACATTTATTTCTCTGTGTATCTGAGACGTACATGGCATTTTTAGGCTATTGTAAGCCCCAAAATATTTTCATTTACCAAAAAGATTTACTAGGACAGGCAAAAAAGCTATAATTGATTTCTTACAAATAAAAAAGGTATTAATATCAGCAGTGGGTTGCTTGCCAGAACTACTGACGATCACAGTACTTTAGATTATTTTGGTCTATCAGTGGAATGGTTAGTTTTCTCCTTTGGGATTTTGGAAAGAGTTACATGATACATTTCATGCTCTGTTATTTGGGTTAATAGAGAAAATGAAAATGAGCATGTTATGAACAAAAATGTAGAAGATGCAGGAATTTTTTAAGGAAATACAAAAAATTAGGAAACAAGGAGAGTACTGAAATTGCATTTGGTTTGTTCACAATGTTTATCCCACCCAATCTATACTCCCACAGTAGGAATCTAATTTATTCTGTTACAGCTATGATTGACAGGTGTGTGACTATCACTATCAAGGCCTCTTGCTAACTTCTCCTTCCTGCTTACTGCTTAAGAATGCTAACTTACTTTCATTATAAAATCAGGCTGATTAAAATTCAAATTTAATTTCTCATAAAAAAAAAAGCCAGGGTGCTTTTTTTTTAAATGCCTGTTATCTAGCACTCTGGAAGCTGAGGCAGGAGGATCCTCCTTAGTTTAAGGCCAGTATGGGCTACATAATGAGCTCATGACCAGCCTGAATGACACACTTTGATGCTGTCTCAAAAAAAAAAAAAAATCAGCTGCTTATTGGTCTGTTTGTCACAAAAAATATATTCCATGGCTAAGAAAGATTCTTAATCATGAGGAAAGTGATGTGTTTGTCACATCCAAGAAAAGGGATTGTCAGGAGTGAGGAGTATGTTTGCTCTTATGTCTTTTATAAAATATCAGCTGGACAGGTTAGCAAAGAGTAACGAAGTCATCCCTCAAATGGAGTGACTTGAGGAGGACAAATACAAACTCAGGAGACTGGTAAAAAGATTGGTGAGAAAATAAGCACCAATCCTGTAGGAAAGAACCATGAGTCACCGTGGAACTCTGACTAAGGTATTCAGTCGTCATCTATGCAGTGTAGGAGACCACAGGAAGGTTTTCATTCTGTTTCTATTTAAGGTCCTTTAACCCCACTGAAAGACAAATACCCTATATATTTCAGCTATCAAAATCACTCACCCAAAGCAGCCACTGGATAGAGACGCAGTCACAGATAGTAGCCACATAAAACAGTGCACGGGACACCTGGAAGCAGGCGCTTCACTCACCGGAGTCCCAGAGTGTGTATTCTTTAAAGAGCAATCCACCTTTTAGAGTGACTAGGCCAGAGGTCAGCTTCTGCACAGGAACATCAGATGTGCTACATAATTCTGTATTAAATGATATTTATAAAGAGCTTTTACTAACTACATTTTCTCAGTCCTCTGCGATCCTCTGAAAGGGACGGAAGCATAGATGTCACCTAGCCCACTTTACAGATGAGAAAAAGGCTCAGAAAACGTGACCCTCTCTTGAAGTAACCAGTTGCTAGCATAGTAATAAGGAGCAGAGTCATTCCAGAACCTAGTTCTTCTGACTTTCAGTGCAGTGTATTTCTTTTACACCAAAGCTGCCCCAGTCACGATTCAGGGATCTAAAATAACTGAATTTCAAAATTGACCGTTCCCTGGCTAGAGCATAACTTTCCCTGTTTTAAGGATGCCACTTCCCTGCACTGCCAAGCATATTAGAGAAGCCCATTACCAGTTATGAAGTTCATGCCACTATCTAATTGGTCTCTAAAATATCGCCCCACCAAAGATGCAAGGGCGTGCAAAGAAAGCGCTAAGGAGTGAAATTATAGCAGGGATTAAAAGGATGCTAAATTAATGCATCCCGTGGTTGCAGAATCATGAGCAAGTGTTATTGTGGATAAGGCTTCTATTTTTTTTTTCTACTAGAAACTCCATTCTCTTTAAAAGATCAACAAGAAGAACCAAAAGGGAATTCCCTAAGGTCAGCTCTGAGGAAACATAAACCTCTAATTCAATAACTCTGCTACTGCTCTGAAAAAGGCTTTATTATTGCAACATCCATATGGAGCCAATTGGACATTAATGACTAATCAATCCCTCCGCTTTCTATTCTACTTAAAGTGTCACAAACCATGTTTAGATTAGCCCATTTCCTGCTTAGGATTGCTCAAGATGTCTTTTGTTCTTTCAGGACCAGCCTGATGGAGGCAGCTTAAACAAACACAAGACCAGAGTGGCGCAGGAGTTATAAAGTGCCATATGTGAATGAACAAAGGGGCTATACTAAAGCCTTTTGTGGTATTTGTTAATGTTTTTCATCTGAGCTTAAAAAGGCTTAATGACTTTGTGGTGAGCTGATGCATGTGGCTCGTGGCTTTGCAAAATGAAGGAAATTCTAACCAGCGAGACATTGGTCTGTGTTTTCAAGTGTCTCCTGCTTTAAGTTTCAGTACTTGTGTTTACTTTTTTTTAAATTCTCAAGTTATATTTGCTTTACACAGATAGCTAAACAGAGTCCTCTATCTTGTTTCAACTACAAAATCCCAGGGCAGCTGGGAGAACATAGAGCTTCTCTATTTTAATGACCTGGAAGTGGCACAGAACATCGAATATTCCACTTGTTATCTGTGTGCTGTATGTGTGCACAGAAGATGTTGAGCCCCAGCAAAAAGAGAGCATTTAAATTTGAATCAGAGACCACTGGGGATGAAATAAGACAATAACACATTATAGTTTCCTAAGATTTCAGGAGAGCTAGGCTCACATTCAAGAGGATTCCACTGGAGAATACACTGTCTGGTGAAAATCTGGTAAGCTAAATTATTCATACTATCCAGCAGTTTCTGGATTCATCTAACCCAAACTCCTGTAATAGACTGTACACGAAATGAAGATCCACAAACCAAGATGTAAGAAATCTCAGAGTTAGTTAACAAAGATATATTAAGTCTGTCTTTCATTGCTTTTGCCTTCACTGGCTGTCTCTGTTGGACTACCATAAAAACTAGCCTTTCGGCTATATTCTTACTTGCAGTGTTGAATCCTTAAACCTCCACTTAATTACCTCTTTCTAATTTCAGCCAGAGCGATCCATCACAAATGTAATTCTGACCAAGCCACTCCTATATTTAAAACTCTTCGATGGCTCCCTAATGCCCACAAGATGAGTCCAAACTCCTAGAATAGTATACACTACTCTCTTGTGATCTGGCCCTCCACCTGTCTGGCTAGGCTGGAACGCTCTGCTTTATAACACCATAGTATTTTTAGTTGTCTACCAATTGTATTTTCATGCTAAGAATCAGAGTTTTCTCCCCCCTGTCCATCTGGAAATTATTTGTTATTGAAGACACATTTTAGGGATTATCTATTCTATCAAAGTTTTACCAGATTTCCAGGTTAGAATAAGGCTAGGCTCTCATGGGTGGTACACTATGCTTACCTTAATTCTAGCATCTACCATATTTTAACCAAATGTTCAGTTTCATGTGCTCACTCCTCCACTAGATTGTATACCCCAAACCAGTGGTGATTGCACTTTGTCTCTGCCACAGCTGGCATAAGGTAATATTGAAATGCTTATTGAGACAGTAGGCAACGGCAGACATGTTCAACAGTGAGAATGTTAGAGACCCGGATGTCTGCATGTTCCACGAGCACCTGGCAACTTCTGAAATTGGATTTTATATAAACCCAGGTTTTATGTTTTCTATTCTGTTAAATGTCTTGCAAGAATGATTTTAGTGGAAAAAATGTACCCAAAGTAGTTGTTTAGAGTTCAGAAATTACTGGTTTTCATTTTGTCTTTTCTACTGACTTGTCATACTGAACAATTCTGACACACTAGCCTTTCTACTTCCAAAAAACCCGTGGGATTATGGTAAAACAAGTCCGAGATTTTTAGAAATATTAAATCTAAAAAAAAATCCCAGTGTTGTAATGTGGGTGTACTTATATAAAATAGATGCACACTCAAACAAGTATACAATGGGACCTTCCTTGCGTATCATAAAATGGGTAAAACATGCTCATAGAACATTAATATGAGAGGAATATTAAAGCTCATCTAATACCTACTCCTTTTTCCACAGTAGGAAAACATGAGGTTTTCAACAGGTTAAACTGCTCCCAAGACTCATAGCAAATGGCAAAATTACGCTGGTGACTCAAATGTAACTGTCCCCATGATTGCATACTTGCCATCAACATAAATTTCTAAAACGATCAGCTCAGTTGTTTCAGTGGCATCCGGACTTAATTTTATGAACTCTTAGTAATTAATTTAACTGGCCTCTCATTCATTTCACTTGATTCATTCCAGGGAATCTGTCTTTTATGAGAATGGGAATGAGCCTATGGATCCAGTAAAAGGTACGTTTTTAAAAAGATCTGGATAAGGAACTAGATGTCCTTAGAAGGAGATGGCTCAAGGATCTGTGATAACCATCCAGTTATATGGGCCACCCAAACATCTCTGTCTTGTGAATTGGTAGAACTATTTGAAACATTTGTGGAATTAGAAAGGTTTAAGAAAAATAAAAAGTTTTCACAAGGTTCCATTTCTAAATAATTTTTTTTCTTCTTTTTAGTGAAAACCATAGGAAAAAGCTACTTTAACACAGATAAGCAATTAAGTCAGCTGTTGGGGAAAAACAAGAGGCAGCATGGCTCGGAGGCCACGTATTCACTGAGATCTGAGTTTGCATTATAGATTTGATCTTTCCTAGCTAAGTAACCATGAGTAAATTATTCCTCTTAGTGGTAGTTTCATCTCCCTATAAAAGACAGTTAACAATTTCTACTTTGCAACATCTTTTTTGAGGACTAAACGGGAATACATGTAAACTTCTAACACAGTGCCGGGAACCCAGTAGCCATGCACTGCACTGTAGTTCTCTTTAGACAGAATAGCAGTAAAACAAGCAACAGAAGTAGTAAAATGTTAATTTCAGTTCCAAGAATATAGCAGGTGATTAACTGACACTTGTCTTTTTTCTATACTTTCCTCACAACTGTTCTTCAGGTAGTTAAAAAATAAACCTGCCAATAGCTGGGGTTGCAACTTACTCTGTAACAGAACCTCTCTTTTCAAATGCTAAAAACGTATTTCAAAATGGTCTCCATACTGACTAAAATGCAGTGACTATGCACAGTGTCCAAGGAAGAAAGACCATCTCATGTCTCCCAGTTTGCTGAGGTGGAACAGTAACCAGACCAGAGCAAGAGGCGGGATAAAGAGAGACCGTTATTCCCCGAGCTTACAAATCAGCTCTGTATAAAGAACTTATCGGAATGACAAAGGTTAGGATTACTGACTACAAAACTGTAATATTTGGAGGGCAAGGAAGTTTCAAGGACATTTCAAAGTTGTTTTGCATTTTTCCCTACTAATAACTCCGTAAGTGTGCAACCAGGAGTGGTTATTATCCTGCTTCATTTCATCCTCGTGCAAGGCTGACCTTGCCCCCAGAACAGCGGGCTGATACAGAAGAGCACAAAATGGTTTTCTGCCACGAAACTTAAAAAAAGATACATTGAAACCAGAAAACTTCAATTTGTGTTTTTAGTATAAATTTAAAATGGTTTAATATATTGCTGATGCAATTCTTCTCTCCAGAGCTGAAACTTGAGATATTAAGTTTTATTTCAGAGTTACTTTTTATGGCCCATTGCTAATGTAACAGTTTACAGTATGACTCAAATGCTTATGTATTCTTACATGATCTTTTCCATCTCGCACCATGACCTAACTTGGGCCATCATGTCGAAGGCTTAAGTATTCCCTGGACAAAAACAATGAAGAAAATATCACTCCCCAAAGTGAGAGGCAGAGGTACAAGACTGATCAATAGGTATCAATCAGTCCTAGCAGACAAAGTGAAAATCAGCCTCACGTGTGGGAAGGAGTTGCTATAGCGAGTTTGGAATGCATTTCTGTATGATTTCAGTCATGGAAGAGGCAGGCATTTCTTCCTTAAACAGAAGATAGAAAAGTAGATCCTTCTTAGTGCTAATGGTAGGCACTGCAATTGACCCTCTTTGGAAAATGCAACCCAGTGAGAAACTAGCTACTAAGCCTCACTAAGGAAGGCCAGGTCTTTGATTGAGATGAAATAAGCCTAGAATTAGATCATCAAAGAGGAGAAGAAGAACAGTTAATCAAGGGCATAATCCAAGCAGATCTAGACACAATAAAGCACACAGGAAGCTCCACGAGGGAAGAATCATCTTTCTCATCTCTGTGTTCTATCTGTTAATTCTAACTATGTTACTAACCCCTGGAGAATACAGCGTAGTCTATTTGTTTAATAAAAGTCTTTTCTCCCATGCTCCCAACAGTATTATATACATGCCAGATAATCAGCAAATTGAAAGCTGATTATACATGTGGTAAAACTGAAAGTTGTGGGCTGATTTAGTTCAGTGGCACAAGCACCTGCCCGTCAAACTCGAGGTCCTGAGTTAGATTCTCGGTAGCAAAACAAAGAAACAAACAAACAGAAAACCCTGAAGGCTGTAAGGTCTTGAGTAAGGACAGATCCTAGTTGGAAAGACATAATTCCTTGAAGCAGAGATTAATTTCACAGAGACACACCTTTAAAAAGTATAAAGATAGCATACAGTGGATACAACAAGAATAAAATAAAACAAATAATCTAGAAGGAGATAGTCAAATTAAGAATATTTTGGCTAAATGATAAGCAAGATAGGATGCCATTAACAAGAATAGTGCTGGGCTAGGTAGACACTATGTCTTTGGAACAAGGTAGAAACAGTTTTTAGAACTTGAAGAGAAGGGTAAGGTAGGCAAAAAAAGGTTGGTCTCAATACCAATTCTGGTCTTAACTGCAAAGAATTTAAAGAGCACTTAGGATTGGCTTGATGTTCTTTAAATTCAATTTAAATTTGGCCTAAGGTTAGGCCAAATTCTGCTGTATTCATGTGGAAAATCAAGTGGCTTCTGCTGCCATTACAGAAGATTTTGGGACAGGGACCTGGACTAAGTTGACATTTCAAGAGCTACATAGTCCATACACAGTAGATAGACCTCTGTCAGCCTAGGTTGATCCGAATGTGTTGGTTTATGTGAAGCAGACTAAGCAAAGACTAACTTTACAGTCCCACTGGGAGCATATGGTAGCAGTTCTTGAGTCTAATTTCCATGGTAAATGGTATTAATCTATGTCATTAAGCTGCTATAGAGAGTTTGGAATGCATTTCTGTGTGAGTTCAACCATGGAAGAAGTACATGTTTCTTCCTTAAGCAGAAGATAGAAAAATAGATCCTTTTCGTTGGTAATTTTAAGCACTGCCATTGACCCTCTTTGGAAAAAAGCAACCCAGTGAGAAACTAGCTACTGGGCAGGGGTAAGCTCCTCACTCAGGAAGGCTGGGTCTTTGATTGAGCTATCAAGCCTAAGCAAGTATGATAAGCAAGTTGAGTTCCCTTTATGGCGTATAAGGGGCTGGAGTTACACAAAAAACTTGACATTTTACTCTCTTGCCCCATCAGGAATATCCATCACTTGGAAAGTTCAATGGAAATTGTTTTCTACTAACATTAAAAGTTATTTGGGAGCTTTTAAGACACAGCAAATATATTTCTTTAAGAGAAGTTTATTTGCTTGTTTAAGAGCACAGCACTTTATATATAGTGCTGATATAAACTGGTGCACAGGATCCTCTAAAACTGTTTATATCCACAGTAAAATACATTTTTGTGATTCTCATACAACAGAGTTAGTCCAGAGGCAAAGACTTTGTGAACTCTGCTTATCTCCAAGCTTATGTGTCTGTTACTTATCTTTACCATGTCTTGGGCCTCCTGGCTACTTATCTGGGCCTCCAGTCCTGGCCTGCTGATTCCATAGAGATTCCTTTGCTTGTAAGCTTCCCCAAAGTTCCTGGACACCCTAATGTAGGCAGCTGAAAGGCCAGATCTGTATGCCTACAGCACAGCTCTGACTAATGGTTCCTCTGATTTACCAGGTCTTTTCTTTTTATATACACAATTCCACATATTTTATTCTTGGTACAGCTCTAGTGGTTGAATACTTACTTAGGCAAAAGCATGTATCTGCGGTGTCTTTCTACAATAATTGTATTTATATAGAAGATTTCATGGTCCCTGATATGTACTTTCTACATTCTAGTTGCCTCAAAGGTAAATCGGTTCAAAGATGACAGTCAAATTAAAGAGTTTAAAAAAAAAACTGTCAACTACAAACTATCTAGATCAACTTTCTCGCTCATGGATTATGGAAAGAATATGAGTTGCCTAGGATGGAGCACTAGAATTTAAGTCTTTAATCCTTAAGCAAATATCTGAAGGAGTAAAGGGGTGTGATAATGAAATGATAGGTTTTATTCTGTCAGTCTGGAAGTCAGATGAGAGCAAATGAATAGAAATTACAAGGAATCAGAGACAAAGCTGTACGTAAATTGTTAACAAAGAACTACGAGAATTAGAGTAAGTATCTCAGGATGAAGTCAGTTTCTTGTCAGACTCTTAGAGGCATTTGAACAGAAGTGAAATGACGGCCCCCTCGTCAGGGATGTGAGCAGGGACTTCTTGGCTGGAACTGTAGGTACCATGAGCTCCCTTCTTTACCTCAAATCTGAGAATCTAAGTGTTGCAATGTGAAGTGCTGTATTCTGTTGGGCCTGAACTGCCGACCTTTACATACCAGAGCACAAACAGTTATAGCGTTTAAATCCCACCCCAGATTAGGCTACAGTTTGCCTCTGCTGCTTTGATTGAGTCATGCATCATGGAATCAATCTTCCTTTTCTTCCAAAAGTAAGGATCCAGGGAGGGTGAGGAGAACAAGAAAAGCTTCAAAGATTTCCAAGAGTACGGATCAAAAGGGAAGCAAGATTTTAAAGAAATACTAAGTGGTACATTTCAGAGTACAAAACAAAACAAAAAAAAAATTGCAGTCTCTGCTGCTTGTCCGTAAGCATAGAACTTAAACCAACAACAATAAAGCTACCCTGAGATATATATCTTAAGGAATTAGAGATTCACAAAAAGGAAGAATAGGAGGAGGAAAAAAGGAAGGGCAAAAAATAAGAGCAAAAGAAAGAGGAGCAAGAGGGAAAGAGAAAGAGAAAAGGAGAAAGAATGCACAGGAAAAAGAAGAGGGAGAAGAGGAAGAAGAGGAAGATTATTTCAGTAGGTAAGGCCAGCTTGGCTGGCATCAAACTTACAAATTCAGCATAAATCCATAAAATCTTTCTAAACAATTCTTATATATAAGAATAGTGCTGAACAGGAGTATCCTTGGTGCATATATCCATTTCCTTACAGAGTAATGCAAGTTTTTAATACGCCACATACAGTAACACTGTTCCCGTTCCAATCCAGGGTCCAAAGCTCTGCCAAAAATAATCACTTTCAGAGTTCACCCTTCAATGATAAACTCACATTTCACTATTCCTCACATCAAAATGAGGTATAGCCTCCCTGTGGGGCTAGAACACAATAATTGAAAGTAGAAATTTAAAAAAGTTTTACAAGAATGTTTGCTTACCCAAATAAAGCAGTATGAAACCTTATGTTTAAGAGAAAATCCCCAGTGTAAGAGAGAGAGATGGGGGATATAAACAAGATGGAAAGAATGCATTTTAAAATGCTGAGTCACAATTGTTAGTGCTGGAGAAGAGAAGGACAGCGAGGAGAATGGTAGGGACCTGTCTGTGAAAGATAATTCCGGAAGCTACCGCTGGAGAGATGTTTCCATTAATAAACAAGAAAGCTCAAAAACCATGAAATCTCAATTCAGCAAGTGGCACAAATATATCCTCCTTTAAGATATTGTGCTACTTTTTAATATCCCAAAAAGAAAAAAATATCCAACTAAATGGAACTTAAATAAAATATATACTACATGTTTTATGAAAACCTTCAAACAATCTTGGATTTGGAAGAAACCTAAGAGATAATGAAATCCAACATGTCTCTTTTAAAAGATAAACTTAAGCCCATCAGCATTAGTCACTTCTTTATAGTCATTTACCAGAGGGACTCTAATCCCAATCTCCCAAGAACCAGGCCAGAACACTTTTTATGATAATATGCATCCTTGAAGTTAGGAGCTCGGGGTAAGAATTTCGCTCTTGCCTAAGCAGAACAAGGAGAGGGGAAATGCCATACAGAAAATCCATAAAAAGTTCAACAGCTGTTCATCATTATTAATGCATGGTGACAGACTCAACTAATCAAGCCTTCGCCTCCTTACAGGGCCTATATGGAAGCTAACAAATTGTGTGTACTCAATACATGTTAAGTCTTTAACTACTTCAAAGTATAACAAGACCTTAAACATGTTTCCTAAGTCCCCAGCACCAATGAATTTGTAGTTTTATAAATATCATGGTGAACAAGAAATGCTGTCTTGTCACATTCAAGCCAAATAACAGCTGGACTTTAAAAATAAAATTTTGAAGGCATTTGCCTTTTATATTTTTAATTTCTGTTTTCCTTGCTTATGGTTTTGTCATTTGATTTTGATGAGTGGTTAATACACATGCACAGCTGCCTCTTTTGGTGACCTTTTCTCTGCTGCCTCCCTGCCTGGGCTGTGAAGCAGGTCTGTAAGTTGCTTACTAAGTCATATTGTCGTTTTCGCACTGGCAGACATTTTCCTGGGAAGCCTGGCAGGAGCAGGCCCTCGGCTCCTGGGCTGACTTACTTTATTCATTTCAGAAGCCCCACAGGAGGTGGGGCAGAAGTGGAGGGAGGCACAGTCACTAAAAATCACTGTTCCAAAGCCAAGGACCTTGGAGACGATTACACATGGAGGGAGGAAGAGAGAGTACCTCCTGCGTTAGAGGCACAGAACCCACCTGTCAACTCAGCTTCCCTGGAGAGCGCTCGCTCTGAATTCGCTGTAGGTTACAATAAAGCACTCTCCTTCTCTACGCTGCTGCCCAGTGATAGTCATGTATGAAAGTATGTGCAGGTTTCCTTTTCGATCTTCCAGCTTTCCTCACTAGATCATAAGCTCTAAGAGGTCGGGAACATCTCTGCTTTGTCTCCCACAATTTACCCAAAGTCTGGTTAGGGGCTGGCTCAGGTTAGGCATGCAGGAAATGTTGGTTGCTTCATTGGACCACAGACTTAATGAAGGAGCAAATATATTTTTGTTATTCTGATTCTTTGGTCCCTTGTTAGTTTTCCTGCTAAGGGAAATACGAAGGAATAAAGTGGAGAAAGTATGTGTACTTGTTATCTACTCTGCTTTTAATATGAACTGTAACTCCAGCAGGCTTTGCGATCAGCTCCCACTTGAACAAACGCCAGGAAATAGCCTGGAGTCAGCAGAAGGCTGCTCCCCATACCAGCAGTCCTCACAAAAGCAGTGTGCTGCCTTGGGTATTAGAGCAGGTAATCTGACTCCATTCATGAACTCAGTCCCCCAAAAGCACATGAGGTCTCAATGGCAACTCTGGGCAAGCTTCTGAAGGGAGGTTTTCACACGCTCCTTAAGCTCCTGGGCCACTATAGCCCTTCTCCTGTTACACTCATCAGGCACTGCTGCTATGTGTGACTCAGTAACACGAGCACCGCGGCATGGTATGACCTGCTATATTTAGGCAGAGGAAATGGGCCACACTAAGGAAGGTCACAAGAAGTTTGATCAGAAAAGTAAGTGAAGGTGCCATATATTTATCGGTATGTATGCAAGGGTGCAGATTGAAAATTGAGCTGGGTATTAAACCTCAGCTCTATCCTTACTAGCTATATGGCTTTTGACAAGTTATTTAATTGTCCTATATCTCACTTTTCTCAACTGTAAAATGGAACATATAAAATACCTTTTTCAGAAGCTGCCTAGAGATTAAACGAGAAATATGTGTTCAAAACAACACACTGTATGGCATATGACAGCCTGACAAATATTTGCTTAGAAACATAACTAGGAAAATACATTTAGATCCACACAATCTGGACAATCTGGGTATTCACAGGTTTGGACTTAGACAACTTGGGTAATCTGAGTATTGAATGGACTATCCAAAAATATTTCTATAAAATGTTTGCCTACAGTATAATTCTAAAGTTTTTCCTTTTAAAGTAGCAATTCTAAGACTATTAACATATGGAGCACATGATAGTCTCAACTTGATTATCAGCATTATTGAGAGGCAATTGATTATATTCACAGCTAGCATGCAGGTAAGAAACAAAATGAAAAAGGGCCAATGACAGAGTAAGAAAAGCCTGTTAGAGTAAAGATAAACTGATGTGAGTAAAGGTAAACTGATGGAGCTCTATAATTCCCAGTTCACAGCTAAATATGAGAATGCATAACTCCACAATAATGGAAATTATTTATTTCATTCTATTTGCTTAAAGATTTAGGGACTCCATATACAATCTTCCAACAAAATTGAAACGGGCCAGGCCTGAAATACCTCCTCACAAACTTTCAGGCCTGTTGTCATGACTGCACTGCAGACAGATGACTGAATACCTAAGGCCCTTCATTTAAACTGCCTGGGTCCCTAGAAAAGAAGATCTCAACCTCACCCTGGGAAACCTGTACTTCTAAGTGCCTATGGAAAATATCAATATATTCTTGGAGTATATTCTTTAAGGAAGACAGGAAGAATGCCTCAGGTGTTGCGTCCTGTATCCTTCCCTTTCTATTCATCTTCTCCCATCCCTCCTCTCTTCCTTCCCCATTCCTTTCTCTCTCTGCCTCTCTCTCTTTTTGCCTTTCTCTTTCTGCCTCTGTCTTTGTGTCTCTGTCTCTGTGTCTGTCTGTAATTCTTTCTCACTCTCTGTCACACATACACACACATATGCACACTAATCAGAATTAATTTTAATACCTTGGCCCCAAGATTATCATCAAACATTAGATTGTCCTACTGCTATGAGAAACCAGCCTTCTGGAAATTCTCTGAGGTGCTTCCTAATTTCCGATACTACCCATCTCCTAGTTCTCATGCCAGATTTCTGAACTGCCTGGGAAGATCCAGTTCAGATACAGCTATGAAATGTCTTCATGTGTTTTTAAGAGATCAGAATCCTGGAAGAAATCCTGCTAGTAACAGGGATACTAGTAAAGATTCCTCTACTCAACCTAAAAAAGGAATTTAGTGGGGACCCAAGATGGGTAAAGTCTCACGTTACTCTGAAGAGAACAAATTAATCTTCCCTGACTGGTGGGACAGATTCTGCCAAGAAACAGCTAACAGGAAAACCAGTCCTTACTCTGTGATGACACAGTAAATAACCAGGCAACGTTACTACTGAAGTGCTGACCTAACCCATAAATTGTACCCAGCCTCTGGGGAGCAATTTCTGCTGATGTGCTGCTTGTGCATTTAAGACAAACAAACAAGAAAGGAAGAGAAGCAGACAGGCTTTGGTAGTGCTGTGGGTAAACATTCTGAAATAAGGCAGCTCTTTCCACCTAGGTCTTCAACGAACTTCAGTGATAATTAGTAGCCAGCAAAAGCTAGGCCTCTCCCAAGCAACTAGTAAGTTTGTGCAAAACCTGCTGGAAATCATCGGTTAGTTCCCAAAATAGTTATACTGCACCTAAGAATCACCTGATTTGAAATTTGAGAAACAAAGACTCTCCTTATCTCTCTCTCTTTTTAAAATAAGAATACACTGAGGTAAATTAAACACAGAATTCTGTTGCTCATTGGAATGTGGAGGGTCCTTTAATTTAAACGTCTCAAATGGTACCCTGAAGTACCTGAATGAGTATTTGTTTGATAACATATGATCTAGCTACTTCTCTAAGTTCTCAACCATAATGGATGCTGAAGACCATTCCCTTAGCTTTCCCCAGAAAATCTAGCTGCTGACTCTCAACAAAGGCCCCAGTGATCCTACATTTAACTCAGATACACTTTCAGAAGCACACAGAGCAACAGAAAAGCCACGGAAAACCACTCACCCTCTGCATCTTCTGGCCGAGTAAGGTCGATGACACCTGGGCCCAGCTTTCCATCTTCACTTGACTTTCCTGTTAACTGGGGCCCCAAATTCTCAAAGCGCGTTCTTTCCTAGAGGGAGGAATAATCAGAGGCTTATTCTAGCTTCCAAAGCAGCCACTTCTTCCTTCCAGTTTCGATCTTGCTTAATGGGCAAAATGTGGATTTGTAAACATCATTTGTGACCCACTTGGCCTCTGAAACTCTTTCACAAAGATTCTGCCAAAGCCTGATTGTGGCACTGAGAGCATTTAGACCATAGGTCCTGTAAGGAAAGGAACCCTGTAGATCTGCCAGAGTTGCTCAGCACCCCTCTCTTTCAGATTGGAACTAGAAATCTAAAAGGAATGCAAAAGAGTTGAGTCAAAAGCACAAAAATGTGGAAGAACAGTTCTTATTAAAACAATAGTACTAAATTTAACGGGAGTGAATTGGTCCTATTTAGAGATCATAGCTTGCATTGGTTTTACTGGAAAACAACACAAATTAGAATTGTGAGTACCAGAGTTTCAAAAACATTTCAAAGACAGTAAACTAGATAAGGGAATCGGTACTATACATTTTTCTAAACTGTGAGCTCCTGGGAACTGAAAAGGGGTTTAACTCCTAGTCAGCCCGGGGCCAGGAAAGTTACTGCCCCCACTGGTTAGGAGGGAAACCCAGAAACATTGTGCTTGTTCACTAGGTCGTCTAGGAGCAGGAGTCTGCAGCATCACAGTGACTGGAGCCCTGCTGCTTGCCGGATCAGTAGCAGAAGGCTCATTGGCCATCATTAACATGGTGTTCTTGTCTGCAGAAACCCAGCACGTGTCCCCCAGTCCCCCCCCCCAACTTCTTGCTACTCTCCAGACTCAAACTTGGCTTTGTGTTATGCTTATGAATGAATGAAACCTTGTTGTTCATTACTATGAAACAATATTAAATGTCATGTCAGCTTGAATTTACAGACATGAAATAGCAGCTTCCAGCTCCGGGAATGGTTTCTGCATGTTATACTTAATGCATTATGCAGCAGTAGAGAGCTGATTGCTGTTCAGTCTATTGTTCAATGACCTAGTTCTGTACTGAGCATGTTCAGCGTTAGATGGAAATACTCTGAGTGTTCTCTTCTGTAAGATGTTTAGAAACTTGGAAATATTCTTAAAGAGCAAACATACAATTACTTGATAGAGGCTGTGCCTCATTTGTACACTCTCACTACGTTTGTGCCTTCTAATATGATTATTTTTGAATATCATTATATTTCTATAATTAATTCCCATCAGTCAAATTGTGCAGGAAGTCTTCCAGTTCCCCTTCATCATGGAATATGTTGAAATCTGTGTTGGAATAAAACACAGCAAAAACCTTGCTTTAATCTAGCACCATTTCTGTGAAAGATTTGCAACAAAAATTACAATCACGAATTCCTCCGACTGGGTTATACTAACTCGTTTCAATAATAGTATGTAGGGAAACCTCTGAAATACGACACTTATACAAGACAGACTGAAGTGAAAACCAAAGCAAGGGTGGAATATCTTCTTATGTAAAAACTGCTGCCCAAGAACAAATTAACCCAGATGCAGGACACAACAAAAAGCAACCACAAGCTGTGTGAGAGCTTCACACATTGTCGGGGGAAGGACAGCTGCTTTTAATCAGCCAATTTCTATTTTTGAGTAGTATTTTTGGTTGTCATGATGTGAGGAAAAAGAATGAACGTGAAGATGAGTAGTAGCAGGGGAAGCAAAGTATTCAACCTTTGTTTTATCATATTGTTTCACATTTCAATTATCTGCATGTGAATGCTTTCTCTGTGTTAAATGCAAAAGGAGTTTTGATGTGACACCTGCAATCTTCTTGGAAGAACAACCTTTAACTGCATTTTCATGGGGGGATACAACTTTCTCTGACAATCAACAGACCAAGCTACCTATCAATATGCATATTTCAAGTATCTTTCTAGTCATTCATTCTCTTTGATTTTACCAGAAAATATTCTCAGTAAAAAAAAAAAAATAATAAAGTTCCTGAAAGAATATCAATATTTTGACAAGGAAGGGGAAGAGGGAAAATTACATGCCATGGTTTGTAAAATCCTAAGACAACAAAGCTTACATGATGATAATATCTTTTCTTTTATAGAAATGAAGTGCACTCACAATTCAGTAGTATCAGCTTGTTTTTAATCATAACAAAAAACATTCAGAACATTCAACAACACATTCACAGTGTCTTTGAAGTTATACATTTTTCTGACTTCGTTGAAAAAAAAATTCTTCTGCAAAGATACTTTCCCTATAAAATATCAATATTTTGACAGAGTAAAAGAACAGGAAAAATATCCCACGAAACACTTGTTAAGTAGGCAGAAAATAAATCAGGGATAAAAATTGTTTGGGGCATTAGGCTGCATTTTAAATTTGACGATATTAAGCACTGTGTTTGAGATTAAAGAAGGACCCTGCAAAGCCATGCCCTTTCATATAAATTTTCACCTAGTCTCCCAGAAGATTTCCTTCTTTTCTTCAAAGAATAGCTCAGAATATTTATTTGCCAGCCACATAATCATAAGATAAGAGGGTCTGATGTGTACAAGTTAGGTCTGGGAAGCTGAGCTAAGCAAAGATTTTACCAGTGAGGTTGAGCACGAGCCCAGTAAATATAGGATGTGGACACGAGCACAAAGAAAAATATAAGGATGCTTCAGTTCCATGAAGCTTAAACTTCTAGCCATTAAATGCCAATGGGCCCCTATGTGAAACAAATATAGACCATGGGTGGCAAGTTTTTAAGTCCAAATCCCATCCTCTCTACACACAGACACACAGACACACAGACACACACACACACACACACACACACACACACACATTTGAATTAGCCCTCACAAAGCACACAGCTCTCGAGGAAGATATTTTGGAAATATAAGTGAAATATCTCAATGCTTATTTAATCCCCTTCCCCAATCATCATATCGACAGTGAAATGTACATTTTACATGCAGCAATGTGATCAGATACTTGCTTATGCATTGTCAGTCACAAACATGCAAGCAACATAAAAGTTATTGAAAAAATTAAAGTCAGCTCTGCTGTGTTGTAGGACTGTTGGCTCTCTAAGTGCTTTGAAATTATGATGTATGAGGTAGATGTTGCATATTAAATAAAGATATTTAAATGATAAAGCCCCCTTTAGCGGGAGCTGATGAATGTTAAATGTTACAAGCCACAAGATGGTAGCATCCATCATCTTCACATATTATCAGAGTCAATGACGGGGCAGACTCACTGATGACAGATAGACTGCTGCATTATTATCCCTTATTTCCAGAGTCACTGAACAAACCATTCAACTCCCAGGCATTATTTTTAACTTTGCATTAAATTAGCAGCTCTCCCCCCCACCCATGGCAAGACTGATCAATTACATCTTTGCATCAGTGGAGAGAGAGAATGGATTTGGGATAACGAAAAGACCAGAGGTTAGTTTTCATCTAGGAAAAAAAAATCAACTTCTTACTGGCAACAAATGTGAAATTGTGATCTGGGGAAAGAACAGCAATGAAACAGTAAGCACACAATAATGGTTTTTCTTTGCACTTAGATAAAAGCTGAATTTTTGATGTGCACAGTATATTTTAATAAAATTTTATATACTATGTTTTATACACTTATTGGCTATTCCATAATAATGTGTGTGCTAACAGTAAAATTGCTCTTAAATTTATGTGTGTTATTTATATGTTCCCACGTAACAATGCTTTTTGTTGTAAAAAATATTCTGTTTATTAATGTAACTTTACAACCACTGCATCCAAGATCCGTGGTAAATTAATGACATTTTTATTATTTTATAGTGTCATTAAATTTTTACTGATCACTCCATCAAACAGAGGCAGTAAAGGCCATAATGTAAACTGGGACACTTAGATCAGGCAGCAGGAAGACATTCCATATAGTCTGAAGAAAACTGCTAGCAATAAATGATATTTATACCATCTTTAAGCATGAGAGAATACTTGGATAAGTTTGGCAAAACTGTTTCAGTAGTAGAGCGGATTGTGTACTTAAATAACAGTTTGCTTGCTAGTGAGACAAGCCTTTTTCAAACCATATGCAAGATGACTGATTGCAGCCATCTCCTAAAAAACAACACACGCAATGGAATGATGTGCTGGGTACCTTCCCTTTAGATTGCCCAAACTGACCAGCCTGTATCATACCTCAGATTCCCTCTTTTCAAGGGTCTCTTTTCTTCAGACTGCAGGTGGAAATGATACATGCTGAGGAAATCTTTTTGTTTGTTGCTTTACAAATTCATTTTATTTAAGTAGACATGTGGACAACAGTGTGGTGTATTTTATTGCATGGGTCTAACTGAGAGGCGCTTTACCAACCTTCACTCAAAAGCTCATTTGTAAAGGATGCCTGAATATCAGGTTGTTACAGCAGCCATGCAGCACACAGCTAGAGTACTATTACCTATGTGGTAGTTAAAAGAGCGTGAAAAATAATTATCCTGTGTTATTTTCATATGTAAAATACATTATAATTAGGATGCTCCTTATATTGACTCTCTTAAATAAACTTAAATGTGTGTTATTAACTAATTGCTGAACATTCTATTTATGCATATATAAGACAGTAAATAGAAAATGCTATGCTCATATAATCATGGATTTAGAAGCACCTACCTTCTATATGAGGAATCTCGTATGATTTCTTTTTAGGTAAATAAGAATTTTGTTGTTATATGCCTGAATACACCTTTAAATACTAAAGACTTAAAAATCTTTTCAATTTGGAATGATAAGGAATTTTGCAGGAAAAACGAATATGGCAGCCCTATCAATCGTGTGTGTGTGTGTGTGTGTGTGTGTGTGTATTCCTAAAGCAGAACTTTCCAAGAGAACTGAAAAACATGTGTATTTGAGCAGAAATTATCTAAGGCCCCCAATATTCTGAGATACAGTCTAACCTCAAACTTTCATCAGTGTCTAATCGATCGAGTGCTTGCTGAATGAAGTCTTAGTTTTTTCACTCCAGCTTTAAGTTTCGATCTTTCTGGACATTTCCACTTCTATATTTTACTGTATCTATAGCCTAGGAAAATGCTTCCCTCCCCTAAACTAAAAGACTTCCTACAAAAGCTGCTTTCTTCCAGTGCTGTGTTTATGTCAATGCTGCCTGGCCAGAAATACTTGTCTCACTGCTGTGCTTTGTCTAGTCAGTCATCCAAGGCTACTGAATGTCCCCCCACAAGGCCTCTTGCCCTGATCCCTACTCTTCCATTGCCCTTTTACCATCACGCCCAATTCCTTCAAACCCAAACACACAGTCAGCCATGCAGCCAGCCTCCTTTCTGTCCGCCTATCCCTGGCCCTGCCTTCCCAGTCCATCTTCTCACACCCCTTCCTCAGTGTCCCACTTCATGCAGAACCTTCAGCGGCTTCCTGTTTCTCTTCATCTCATCTAAACCTCATCCATCCATTTACTACTCTTCATTTGCCTTTTGAAACTTAATTTTCTACTTAATTTTCTTCATCCTACATCTCCTGCTTGGGGTAGATAGTGGCTGGCTTCCCGGTGATAGTAACATGATCACACCTTTCTCATGGCTGCAAGGAAATGCTGCCTCCTCTCATTCTCCTGGACAAGTCTCAGTCATACTGAAAATTCCAAGTTTTCCATGAACTGTATAACCCTTCTAATCCACCTATGTTCTGATACTTAATTCTTACTCTCCCCTATATAAGTAGCCCGTAGTTATATAGTACTATAGGAGTTTATTTCGTGTACACTAACTAGCTAGTCTTCTCAAAAACAATCATGGTTTTACAAACCAGGGTTTACATATTCGACCTTCTCTACATACCTGCATCTTACATGGTATTTAGTATTATTGTCCATAAATACTTGCAAGCTTATATGAGCCATATTATTTGCCACATACATCAAAAATAACATGAACAAGGTTTGTTGTTTGCATTCATTTGTTTTCAATATTGGGATCAAGTCCAGGGCTTTTACATTAAGCTATATCCCCAGCCTTTCTTAGTTTTCAGTTTGAGACAGGGTCTTTCAAAGTTGCCCAGACAGGGCTCAAACTTTTAATTATCCTGCCTCTGCCTCCCGGAGTGGTAGATTGCAAATTTGTGTGCCATCAAATTTGTAAAACAGATGCTTAGACTCAATACTCCACTTTGTCTTGGTGATATCTCTTTGCGTATAATAAACAAAACAAAGAAATCCAGATATACAACTTAAATATTATATAAAAGCAGGAAATAAGCAACTTTAGAAAAGTACAATGCAATGCACATAATCACATAAATACGAATTCTAACTTGGAATTTCTGTAGGTAAATACTGGCGTCTTCTTAAGTATTGGCAAAGCACTAACAAAAGAAGACATTGTCTATGGTAAATGCTTGGTTTATAAAGTAGAACACATATCTCTCTCTCTCTCTCTCTCTGTGTGTGTGTGTGTGTGTGGTTTTGTTTGGTGTTTTGTTTTGAAAGCAGGACAAAGCCAAGAATGATATTGACCAATACTCTATTTGTTACTCGGGATGGCCTGTTCTGCCACCTTGCTCTGGACATAACTTGCCATGATATGCTGCTCAACAGATATTATTTATCCACACATGTGGTTTCTTTTTTACTGACTTAACAAATTCTGTAATTTAATTACCCTTTCTTTTATATCCTTTATTACGCATTTAATATTCAATGAAGTGTCAAAAATGTAGGATTTACACTGGAAACTAACCATCTATACTCTTTAAAAGGTGATTCTTTTTTAAGGAAGTTGTTTTAGAAGGAGTGGGATTTACTTTCATAGTGACATTTTGATGGTTCCAGAGACAGTAATCATGATAATAAAGGCTCTGGCTGGGAGAGATGAAGTTCATTATTAAGCCTCATTTTTAAATAACATTTGCCTGCTAAGACCATTAATTTGTCTATCTGCTAACACATCCTTAACACCAAAATTGTGCTAGGGACTCACGATTTAGATAAGGTCTAAGTTTTTCAAGTATGTTTGACCCCACAGGGCAAGCACATGTATTGGAATACAAGTAGGGAAGAGTGTCACTTACTGATCAGCTGCTAGTACAAAGGTCTTTCCAATGAGTACTCCTTTTCACCTCTCACCAGTGCCAAAAGGAAATGACTATATTGTTATCAATCTTACAGTAAAAAAAAGCTCAGAAGTAATTTTTAAAAAATATTTTATGTGTCCTTTAACCAGAATTTAGATAGGTGCTTGTGCTGAGGTGAATTTAGAATCACAGCTCTACAGTTTAGTTACTATATGCTCTATCTGTGCTCATTCCCTCATCTGTACAGTAGGACAGAAAGTGCTCATGCCACAGGGCCGTAATGATTAAGTGCAATTAAGTGAGAAATGACATGAGCAAGTGCCTTGTGAAAATGCCCACTTCTGTTCTGATATTATTTAGTTTTGAAGCTAAACACCAATGAAGACCGGGTTTGATCTAAAGACCAGTAGCTATTCTCCCGCATAAACAACAGAATTATAGAATGAAAGATGCATTGCTTTTTGTCTTGACTGCTAAGCATCTCAGAACTAAATTTACCCCAGTAGCCATGTAGCAGGTAGATCTTGTAACTCTACTTTTAAACCATCAAATGTTCTCCACCACCTGTATGATACATGTGTCTCTGTATAGTTCATGTGATCTTTTCAGCTTCATGTCCTACTCATTGCAGTTTGTTGGAACTTCTTGGAGTTTCCTATGACATTCCCGAGCCCTGTGTGTTTCCATGTACTATGCTGTCTTTCTAAAAATCTCTTCTCTTCCTGATGACATCATAATTAGTCCTCTCCAGCCTAATTAAGCATTTCTTCTTGACAATTCTTTTGTAGATTTTCTTCCACTAGCCTCAGGGGGGAATCTATCACTCCCTCTTCTAGTCCTTTACCACATCATATTTATAGAATGATATAATTATTGGTTTATATGTATATCTGTATGACTTCTCAACTCACTCTAAAGTACAATGTCCATATCTTATTATATTTATATCATAAGTGTATATACTAGGCACTCCAGTGGCTAAGTCCTGGTAAAATCATTTCCCCCTCTTCTTTCATTTTAATTCAGTTTTTAAATAAATTAAAATTAATTTTCAGGGCTTTAAAAAAGCAATCAGATACAAATGATTGAGAGACTGATAAACACAAAGGGAGGTATGTAAGTCACTTAAAAAGAATGATTTTATCATTCTGGGCTCAGTGCTGTATATAGGAAATCTGCCTTATTATTATATGAATGGGTTCTGCAAAAAGAATTTTTTTTCTAAAATCTTGACTCCCCCCCCCAAAAGCACATTCCTCTAACACATCTTTTATATAATTTAGCAATTTGTCATTAGCAAATCACTCTGAATTAATGAAAAAATGCCAAGCTCTTAGGAAAGGATAATAGAATAAACTGTTAAGCAAAGCTGTATTAAATTCAATCTAATTCCTCCTGAGAAATAACAGCATTCCTAGGGATAATAATCCAGGTAAAGCCTTGTGGAGACATAAAGCACTTGGTCAAGGCGATATAGCTGAAATATTTTCACAAGAGTTGGAAAATATACAAGCTAAGCAAAGATGCCTACTAAGCGCTGCATTGTATCCTTCCAAAATTCATAAATTGAATCCCTAAGTCCTAGCATCTCAGAATGCAACTACATTTAGAGACAAGGCCTCTATAGAGGTGATTAAGTTAAAATAAAGCTGCTAAAGTGGGCCCTAATCCAATCTGACACAAAAGAGGTATAAAGGAAATGAGAAACAGGAAGTCATGTAAGCACACAGAAAATAGTGTCCATATACAAGCCAAAAAGACACCTCAGAAAAAAAAAATAAACATTATCTTGGACTTCAGGCTTTCATAACTTTGAGGAAATAAATGTTCTTTAAACCACTCAGGCTATGGAATTTTGTTACAGTAACTCTAGCAAACCAATACAATTGCAGCTTCTGCCTCATATAACAAAAGATTCTTGTTATTGGCCAGAAATTATCAGATAATACAGCAACATACCATTACCTCAAAAATAATTTAGGACCTAGTAGTGGCTCTGTGTGTTGACAATCCTATCTATCTATCTATGATTATTCAAAAGAGAGGCAGAATTATAAGTTATTGGCCAAATCTTTCAAAAACCAGAAGATTCATAATTGAAGCAAGAAACTAAATCGGTAAAGACTGACATAAGCTATTTATGCTTATGTCAAGATGCTAATATAGGCTGCAAGACATGAGGTCCTTTGGGTAGGGAAAGTGTCTCATGACCCTCTGTCTCCAGTTCCCTGCAAGTGCAGAAGCATGCAGCACAGCCCTGCTAAAACGAACTAATATCTTCGGAGTTTCTTGTGGATATGTTTTATGGAGCTTTCAAAAACATTCTCAAGTGATGTATGACAAGTTTCCCTCAGGATTTGAAGAGTACACCAAACTAAGCAAGTTCCGTCTCCACAACCCCGGCAATGACAGCATCCTGTGCATCTCCTGTAACACACACTTAGACTCCTGTCACTGACCATGAGATGATAAATGATCTAGTAGCATTAACTCTGAAGATATGAGACCCTTTTAGCCTGGGAGCCACTGAATTAGATTAGTTTCATCAGGATTATAGTGCTTACTGGACCCCTTTAACCAAATGCTTTCTGTCTCAATCATATGGTTTTAATATGGTTTGAACCAATTGCAAGATTATTTATAAGTTTGCAACTCCCAAGTAGAGTTAGAAAGCATTCAGATTTAAGCAAATCCATTTGTGTGGCAGCCCAACTCCTACTTATATGTGGTTTCAAGTTTTTATTCATGTACAGAGGCATGATGCAGATTTGTTCCTGAACATCCTCTGATTAACTATTTGTGTCAGTAACAAGTTCACAAAAATGTTCCATTGTAAAATTACACAATTTATATTAAAACTGAACACATGATTTAAAAACTGGAACACTCTATCTCCACTTAAGCTATCAGTAAGATTTTGTTATTCTAACATTTAACCATGTGGACAAAAGGTATCTCAATAAAACTAATGACCAGCTAGGCAAATGTCTTTGTCCAAAAAGGCATCTTGGAAATTCCACCAGTTCAAAATCTAAGAATTTGATTTTGGACATTTATTTCATTTACAATGTATGGTTTTAAATACTATTTATGGAAACACAGGTGATATTTGTTCAAGTTGAAAATATCAAAGCTATATAAACACAGAATGAATATTTTTTCAAAAAATATACCTTCTATATAAATTTTAGCTGGCAAACTGGTACGTTTGAAGATTTTTTTCTTAGACACATTAAAAACAAAAAGTGGAAAATGTAAAGCATTTCCATGACGTATTCAATTTAATTTATGAGATATATAAATATATCATGTCCCCTATGAGGTTTTCCTATCATTTAAAGAAATATGTGTGCTACAAAATTAGCATTTATCTTTAAAAGAAAAATAAGGTCCATGAGGAACCTTTAGTGGCAGAAGGAAATGCAAAGGCTTCTTCAAGCAGCGAGCGCTGAGATCCCAGAGGCTACCAGAAAAGACGCTCTGCACAAGCCTTGGCCTCCTGCTCCTTCTACAAAGCTGCTCTGTGCACTCATAAACCACACTAGCCCCTGCTTATTTCTTCCACAAGATGATGGAGCTGAACTAACGTATCTCTATGGTTTCTTTCAGCTCTAAAATTTCAGGATTCTATGACACTTGATTCTTTTGCTCCCTGAGATCTATATTGCAGCATACATTAGTAAAAGCACTTCACCATGTCATAAAAAATTCTGAGTATTATTAATATTCTCAAGGAAAGCATTCAAAAATAATCTATTTGTCAAACAAGTCTACCAAACCATGGTCACACTTGGTCAAAAAGCATTTGCTTCCTATTTCTAAAATTCCATCCTACTATAGGCAAAAGCCATAAAAGAGAAGGAACACACAGCAGGGGAAGGCAGGAAAAAATAAGAATTTGGATTAAACATGTCTCTGTGCCCTTAGTTTCATATTCACTACAGTGGCACTAACACAGAATATATCCCTTTTGTCTGCAAACAAAGTAGTACAAGCGCAGATTACTACTAAAGGGGAAAAAAAATGATTAACTCCTTGATGTCAAGATTTTACATATTTTATTATTATCCTGTTTCTAGAAAAAAAAGAATTATTCACAAGATTAAAGGAAGTCACAGCTAAAATTTGCAATAAAATACAACCTCAGACTATGTCTGATTGTGGAAAAAGCTTTTTATATAGACTAAGGAAAAAATAAAAACCATAAACCATGTTTCCATTTCAGAACATTTTTTTTAAATCATTCTGAAATTAAACTTTTTAAAATGAGTTTAAAAGACAAAGAAAATATTTAGGAACCCTATTCAAAATAATGTTACAATATGGCAACATTATAAAGGACAAAAGACAGTGTCCAACTGTGGTGATATGTGTTAATTGTATGGTTTTCCAAAGATGTGGGAGAACTGATATCAATTACAGTATAATTACCATTACTTCCAACAGAGTTAACATGTAGTTACCACAAAATAACATACAATTAACTGGTGTCACATTGCACACTAAGCTAAATAAGATACAAATTAAAAATTCCCACATGTAGCCATAATACGCTTCTGTATCTTAAAAAAATAAAAATAAGACACCTTTTCTCTGATAACATCACAGCCCTTTTATGAATTAGTGTAATTATTTCAAATGGGGGAAAAATTCAAGACATATAAGTTAAGATTCAGCATTTTTAGACGTAACATGAAAAGCTGTGTTGAGAGGGATATGTGTGTATTAAAAAAAATGTGAATTTCTTAAGCTAAAGCTATTGTAAATACAATTATTATTTTCTTCACATTTCCTTTAGCTCCTGACAATTAGCTCTATTTTAAAGCCAAATTCAAGAATGTTCCTAATTTTTCCTAATCTACATCTAACTTTTTTACTTTATTTAGCAAACTCTGGACAAGAGCCCGCTTTAATAGTGCTATGGAGGGATTCAGAGAAATCATTGCGGCTCCCTCCAGGAAAGGAGCTTACTTACGCAGAATTACTCAGGTTATTTGCTATGTGAAATGACAGATCACGTTTCAGTAGGAGAAATTTCCTTATCAGGGGGGCACACTGAAGAACAAAGAAGGCTACAGTTGTTTGAAGAAGTAACCTTCGTAGCTGGAACACGCAAGTCAGCGGCAGTGACACAGGACACCTCCACAGGCTGCATGCTACAGAGGGGACAGGAACACGCCAAGCCCCCGTGTAGGTTTAATTAGATGAGAACTGGAAATGGCAGAGTGCAATGTTGTGAGGTTGATGAGAGGACAAAGGGAAAGTAGCTGTATTTTAAATACAGCTACAGTGTATCTGCTATATCCGTTTCAAACATCTGGGCTTCCAATTATTTATTGAACTCATGTGTAAGAATTATTTGGGAACACTGCAATTGGTTATAGACCAGGGACGTGCTAACTGTTCTGTAAAATACTTCCAGGATTGAACTCATGCTAAAACAAGAACAATGTGAGGCAAAACCACTATGAGGTTATTACATTTTAGTGAATGTGTGAAAACCATAAGATGTAAGCATGCTAAGAATAAACCTTTTAAACAGCATGCTAAATGGTGTAGCAGGCAATATTTTATTAGGACCTTGTATTTACATGTTTTTGAAGATTCAGTTTATTTCTTGTATCTGACTTTTCTTTCGTGTTTTTTTTTTCTTTGTGATATTCAAATACTTAAAGAGATTAAATGAGATTAAAAGAGGCTGGGCATATTTGTGAAAGGCTGCACATCTTGCTTGAAGGTTATTACATAAGCATATGCATAGATCAACAAAGCTTTCAGGACAGTTTGTTCCCTCCTGTACTCAATGCTTTCCCTTTTTACTCTGAATACAAAGCTCAGGGATGGATGTGTTATTCTTGAACCTAGGTCCATGTTTTACCCTACTAAATTGATGACCCTTTGTTAGGCTCTGAGGGAAAGCACACTGGTTAGGAGGGCTGACAACAGAACAATGATGGGTACATCATTATGCCATGTTATTTCCTCCTGTTCCCACATCACTGCTACATGTCTCTGATTATTGCAGTTTCAAAAAAAATGTGCTGATCACAATCACTGTGTGTGTTAGGCGACTGTGACAACCCTGAGAAGCTACCACTGCAGATAGAGTGCATTATGCATGTGATGTAAATGAGGTGTGGGCTCTCCACATATATAGGCTGTTTGTCATCAGAAAGTCAGCGAACAGAGGGGATGGGTACAAGTGCTTATTATTCCCTTCCACTGTGTCCACAAATGGTAAAATAAATACATACACATACAAATACAAATCACCTGATCCTCACAACTCTTAACTGACACAGTTGTGAAATATTTTCAATATAAAGTGTATTTTGGGTAGAGTTTTTATTCATTGTTATTAGGAGAGAAGAGGTTGTTATTATCACTTTCACAAATTAGACACTGAAATGCAGCACATTATAGCTCACGACAATGAAGGCAGAGACTCTACCAACCTTATTTCTCAAGAATTTAGAAGTCAATCTTCAGGTTGATGGTTCAACAGTTTAAACACCATGACTATAACAACTGGAATGAATTGTGGTTTAGTTCATAAATTAGAGCTCAGTCTGATAACTCACGTTTAGGAAACTAAATAGTAAGATATTTTAAAATATAGGAACTGAATTCCTGGTCTAGTTCAATGTAGCTAAAGAATCATTTCTGCAGAATTAAAAAAGGTGCTCAGACCATAGGTTAAAATGTCTACATGAAAGGAATCTAGCTGTGCCTATCAATACCCAACCACATGTTTTTACTAAAACCGAGATAGTAGTTCTCCTGGTCCCTCTCCATCCTCTGCCTAGGCCTGGAGAAACCTGGAAAATTAGGAAGAGCAGGATTTAAAGCAGAGAGATTGTTCATGCAATCCCAAAGGCCATCTAATGGGAATTATCTAAAATGGCTTTGTACAGCCTCCAGAAAAAAAAGTTACAGTATTTGTGGAATATATAACTTCTATGTGCACATCAAAATAAGCAGAGTTTTAAAATCTTTTTAAGATTTGTAATGGTATTTTCAAACCAATTAATGGCTTAAGAATATGATGAGGATCATAATTATACAAACTATAAAAGTTTAAAACATGTAACTCTTACTTTACTGCAAAATTCAATGTAAAGAGAAGTAAAGCCTCAAAAAAAGTCTAAGTCTGCTTTTCAGTGATTGAAGTTCATAATTAAATTTTATTTTTATAAAAATTTTAGTCTTTCATAGCTAAACATGATGCCCATAAAGGCAGCCATAAACAGACAACAAACAGCCCTGCTCCTACGGTTGGCCAGGTGTCATTTAAATAAAGATGTAAAGAGTTGTAGGTTCTTTTATTGGTAATATGACATTAGAGCCTAGGCATGTTCAGATCAAATCAATGAACGAGTTTTAATATAATATAATCTGTTTAGAAAGTATTTGGCTTGACATATTCATCTTCATTTGAAAGCCAATTAATATGTTTGCAGCACTCACATTTGTATTTTCAGTTATTTTAAAATTCAGTGTCCATTGTTCTAAACAGTCATATATCTTGCCTTCATATATCTTGCCTGATTTCTCTCTTATAGTACCCATGATTACATTCCTCATAGGGACTTACTGCATGGACACTTCACATCTACCCCCTTTTAAAATCTACTCCCTGCTCCCATTTCTCCAGGCAGGAAAATAGGTTTAAAAAAGAATTGAGAAATGTCACATGCATGTGCTAACACCCCATGGTGAATATAATCATAATGTACTCCAAACAGGTACCAATAAAAATAATAATTAAAAAAGGCAAACTAATTTAACTGCAAACTTCACCATTTAATATATTTCTACAGACAAGTTAATATTTAATATTCCCTCAAACATTGCCTTTAGATAAGTTTTTTTCTCATTAAGTTACCTTTTAATATTATACAAGTTTGAGAAATGACCCTGGAAAACCAGTTTTGTACAAAGCCTCATGAAATTCATTAACGTGCAGGGTACTGACCTCATTGTTTGGCCTTGTTCAGTAAATCTACCTACATTTCACTAATTCTCAGTCCTCATCTAATTCTCTGAGAAAAAAATACGCATTTTCCATAAATTCCAGAAATCTTAGATACAACAGATTTGCTTTGCTTGAAATCATCCTCACTTCCTTTCTGCAACCTGTCCTCTCCACCTCCACTCGCAGAGATGGCCAACAAAAACTTGTTTTATTTATGGAAAAACGTGAGGACATACGACTGATTTATGCTGTCAGTCTCAGGTGGCTTTGAGCCCACCTCATTCTAATGAACCGGAGGCAGGAGGCGCACGGCATAACATGTTCCTTTTAGGCAGAAATCATCAACCAAGTTCCCCTGCTCTTCACACAACAAACACAGCCTGTGTTCACCATGATGACTATCGACACCCCGGAAACTGTAAAGTCCTTTCCACTTACTGTCTCATTTGTGAGGCATAATCTACTGATTCCACAGAACATATTGAAGCTCAGTAAGATGAGACTTCCTCAAAATCCCATAGATAATAACCTAGAAAACTGGACGACTGCTTAAACATCCAGGATGAATTTCTTTCAACATTTTACATGACTTAATTCATGAGACTCGGCGCGGTTTTAGGTTCGTCCTGAAATCAGGAAGCTTAGCATCCAAGCTGGCTTCCCACACTTTCAAAGTTAGTATTTATTGTATAAATTTAGCTTTCTGAAGTTACTCGAGTTTAAGATTTTACTGCATAGACATTTAATAAATAAAATCAACACTAGATTCTGAAGACATTTCCACCAATTGTCTCCCAACCCCCCAATGCTGTGCCACCTCCTTCACCCAGGGTAATTCCTAGGCAGCGTGAGGGGCAGTCCTGCTGGAGATGCATGCCCAGGGGCTCCCGTGACCATGCTGATTCTGTGACTCCCGGTAACATGGGAGCATGGGGGTCAGAAGTGGGTGTTACACACCGGAGCCCTTCCAGAGGAAATCTAGAAACATGAGCTGCTTCCTGCAACTACTAGAGTTTGGAGAAAAATCATCACTGGTCAGAGACACAGCTCTAACTGCAATAGTCTACAGAGAAATATAAGGAAAGTAAAGAAAGGAGGGAAAGAGGGAAATAATAATCAGAAGGAGGGAGGAGAGATAGTAAAAGGAAAAAAGTGAGGCAAATAACTCTCAGACATACAAGAAAAGGAAAACAGAGAAGCACAGACTGTGAGCAACCAACCCAGGACTTTACCACACAAGACAGGGGAGAATATGACAGTGAAAGAAAGCAAGCCGGGAGGACTAAAATTCTCCAGTAAGAAGTAAACCTCCTATAACAGGACTTTCCTCTGCCTGAGGAGGGCCAAAGTCAAAGCACAGACTTAGATGAAAATATTTTTATTCCCATAAGAGTAGCTGCCACTTTCAAAATCTGGCCTATTATTCAAAGTGTGCAATCAATGGAAAGAGCCTGAGCATTTTAGGCTCAGTGTTAGGGGAACAGGAAACAGTAAGATATGAGCTCTCCTTTCAAATCACCAATAATAGTAACCTACAGTGTGGTCCAGTACACAGAGAAAAGCTAGTATTTCAAATTAGCTTGTCTGCATGTACCCGTGTACCCTCAGTGTTCCTGTTTTTAATCTGTGAAGAGGGATAACAGCAGAAAATAATGACCCCTATGTCACAAGATGTTTATGAAAATCAAATGAGACTTTTCTACAATAAATACCTATAATTCATGTTAATTATTTCCATTTTAAATTTTCATTTACAAGCCTATAACCTTGATGTTTCTCATTGAAAGAGAATCACTTACCCTCTTTCCCCAAAATACGACCTAGCTGGAAAATCAGCCTCGAAAACTAGAGATCAAAACTGCCAGCCCCAGGGAGCTTCTCCTCACCTTACCTGACGTCACTGTTCTCTCGCTTGGTGGCTGCTCTGTAAAGGAGGTAAGGCAAGGACAGGCTGATGGGGCTGGCATTCCTGATCTCTAGTTCCCAAGACTGACTATTTTCTAGCTAGGCTTTGCTTCCAGGCAAACACTGTATCAGTAGTTTGCTTAGCTAACTTGCCACAAGTTTATCTGTATGGAGAAATTCCCTCAATTTATCCCAGCCTTCCTGTGAGGCTTTGTAAACCCTTCCTCTTCCCCCAAATCTCCTTTTCCACCCAGCCCTGGATCCATGGAACCTCCATTTTCTTCATGAGTTTAAATGATCTCTACCTGTTTCCTACATTTGGCACTTGGACCTTGTGTTATCTGGTTCCCTTTATATATCCACATTGTCTCCCTAATCAGACTGCACTCTCCTTCCAAGCAGAAAAAGAAGTCAATATTTCTCTGAACCCCAAGCATCTGACAGGTTTCTTGTATGTAGGGTGATGAACATTTCCCACCTAACTTCACGTCCTATGATTGCAAATAGCAGTAAGGAAGCCAGAAGAACGTTTACTTGCATCTATCTTATTTCACACACATTATTTTATTTAAACTTTCCCACAGCCTTGCATGGTGTGCTCATCGTTTTCACCTTCTCATGAAGTAAACAAAGGCATTCAAAAGGCATTTAAGACAAAGGCATTCAAAGCCTTAGGCCCCACGAAACACAGCTAGTAATACATATTTTATTTAAGTGAAAAGATCACTAATTAGGCTATGAAGCTGAGATTTGGACCTGGAAATGACTGATTGAAAAGAATGCTGCTTCTTCTTCTATTCCTAATGCTGTGCTTGAACCTGAGGAACTCAGTAGCCTAGAATAATAAAAACTAAATTTGCTGTCAATCTCCCTTATGGGAATGGTATTAAGATCAGAGGACTCAAATTCTTAAAAGAATAGAAAGATCTTGGTAAATCAATCAAATTTTTCTTTTTTTAAAAATTTTTCTACTTATTTATTTATTAAACATAAGAGGTCATTAGTATTTGTTTAAACTTTTTCCCATTTTATCCTATTTTACAGATGAAAAATGAGATTAATTTTAATATTGATATTTTATCATATGCAAGAGAAACTCAAATGTACAGTCTTTCTATAGGTCATTTTATTCTCAACAAGACAAAAAAAACAACTTAAGAGTCATTATCTCTGTTGAAAACTACTGGGCATGCATACAGGACATGTGAGAAGTAAGGCCATTGGGCAGTTTATATATCTTGTGTTTTTTTGTTCAGAACCAATGCTGACATCATTTATAAAAAGATATAAAGGACAAATCAGAGGTGTACTAAAAACAAAAGCAAGAACTTTATCTGTAGCAGGAAAACAGTAATTTGGACAATTCTGATCTCAGTTGCAAATGCTAAGATTGCAAACTGGATCATAGTGAAAAGTGAATCTCTGCCACAACACTTCCACTGGTACCTTTTAAACAACCAGATTCCAGACAATGCTGAGAACAAAGTGGCAACATAAAGAACTGTACAAAGTGCATCCACTTGCAGGGTTTTCAAAAATTCTCGCCATAGGCAGAACCTATATCTGCCAGCTGAAAATAAAAAAATCATAAATAGCAGTAACTACCACCATCAAAAAACATATATGGACAGAGAGACATGCCATCAAACAGTCTCACATTATCAGACAGCCTCATGTGAACACACAGACACTTTTTCTGGAAGGGATGCAGACGTAGATGCGCAGATATATGTATGGACAGATTTACAAACTCAGACACACAAAGAGACAGCGTCAATACACAGACACAAAGAGGCATGTAGTCAGACAGACACACAGCAGCCACCCATGACCACCAATAGGAAGAGATGCATACATAGCCAAACACCAGCACACACACACACACACACACACACACACATGGAGCAGAACTACCCACACAGGTAGACTCACACAGATTTACATCCATAAGGAGAAAAACACACAGGAACGCTCACAGACACGCACACACATAAAGCACACTCATACGCACACATTCACACAGAGTCACATTCAGGGCTCACCAAGACATCTGGGCAAAGAATGGCATTTGGAGGGAAGTGAAGTCTGTTTGCTGTTGCAGAAAGAATGTGGGGTTTGAAAACAATGACTTTGAAGGGCCTTAACTTTAATACTACCTTGTTTGCATGCCAGCAAATAATCTGAGCCATTGGAAACTCATTGTCACCTGTAAAGGGGAATGATAAAAATTCTACTTGTAAGGTCTATTAGGATTAAGTGTAATTGAGAAATGTGAAAAAATGCTTTGCAAACAATTAAAAACCCTGACGTTTCCATGTTCTTAAAATTGCAACTGACAACTAAAGTCTCCTAGGATAATAGTGATATTATTAAACACCTTTATAGTGCTAGAAAGGTTTTAAAAAACTTTAAAATTTTTTAATTATCAGGAACACAAATTTCTATATAAATACAGAAAATTTCGTCACTGAAATCAACTTAAATGAGTTAACATTTTATTGAATGCTTATGATGTATTCTAGGAAAATGAATGCTCCACTTAACTGTATACACTGATATATCAAGTTCCCACAAGCGTTATTTGCCATACGTAACAACACTATTATGAAAATTATAACATATAATAATACAAGCAATACTAAGACTGAATTCAACATTTTGTGGCCATGTGATGCTTTAGGATCACACCAAGATCATCTTAGGATCACATAACATCAGCCTGCAATCTGGAGTCCTGTTTATATAGGATTGAGTGCAGTGAGATGGGGAACTGGTCTCAGTCTCACTCATACCTTGTAGCCGGATGTGGGCAATTGCTTCAGTTCCTTCTGCTTCTGTTTCCTCATCTATAAAATGGAGGGCTGCACTAAATGATCTGTAAAGGCTCTTTTGGCTTTGCTTCAATTAATCTTATAGTGTTGTAGGTTAAAGAAGTGCTAGGTAATGGTATATCCATCCAGTGAGAAAATACCAAACATATGAGCTTTTACTTTTATAAAAATGAAAGTTTCTAATTTGTACTTCTGAGGAAGAAAGGCCTGTTGTCACTAGACTAGGAAAATGTCGACTTATGATTTTGTAAGACAAAAACTTATTAGGGTACTTTCAACGACATTCCCGAAGTCTACAGACAGAGAAGATATCAGGTCCCTAATTCCCAGAGTAAAGCTCTCTGAAGAAAATGTTCAAGAAATACAGCAGCCAACATCCATAAAACAGGACACGGAAGTCCAAACACATTAACCCTGAAGCAGAGCACCGTTCTCCTAGCACAGGAAATCTAGAATGATCCAATAATCAAAGACATACAGGTAGTAAAACAACACAGTATATTTTCAAATAGCAGTTTATGTTTCTTCAAGAAGTACAAACACAATAATTTTTAGAATTTTTGTCAGACTTAGGTGTCATCTCTTGTCTAAAGGAGCTTAGTGAAAACAGGAGGAAAATAGCTGAGAATCTACTCTGCCTTCTTAGGGTTGTGTTTTAAACTGAATTCAACTTCCAATATTCAAGTTTTATTAGGTTTTAAATTACAATTTGTCTCTCAAAAGGTCTCAGTCTTATCTTTAGAAACTCATAATCACATGACTTCAAACCTAATGTTTTGTTTTAATGATAAACATAACTTTTTCTTTATCATTCATTTGAAAAAATAACTCAAACATTCCTCATGTGTTTAGACATTTTTTTGCAACTCAGATATTTAAAATTTTTTACATCACCAAGTGGATTCTAAAGTGAACCCACAAGGAACAGACCTAAGTTGATGCTGAGAATTCTTCAGGAATACTTTTCTTATTTCTGTATGTGGGGTAGTACAGTGTTAAGTCACTTTCCACTAGATGTATGCTGTCTCCCTCCTCTGTATTTTGGTTCTTTCTGCTAGAATTCTTCAACAGTAACACCAGCTGTAATCTCAGAGGGCAGGAATGCAAGAATCTAAGGTAATTTAAAAATTCCAAGTGGAGTTCCACCTACAAAAATGGTCTCGGAATTCCCATAAGTGGTGAAGGGAATGGAGTACAGTTTCACTGATAGGTTAATCCTCCAGTGCCCAAAGGAACTAAGCACTATCATCACAGATGAGGACTTGAAGCTCAAAGAGGCCACAGAGGCAGTGACTAACAGCAAGACCTGAAGCTCAGGTCTGTTGAGAATGTTTCAGTGATTCACAGTGATGTAAAATGACAAAATTTACACTAGCCATGGCAAAGATCTATTTCAGTCTGTTCTTTTAATCAATTATGTTAAATCCTAGACAAGGCCTTTTAAATGGATTATTGGATTGAATTATCACAACAAACTTTGTGCAAAGAAACTTTAACTATTCCTCTGATGGAGTTGGAACCTTTATCAAGTGGATGGAGAAGCTAGGAAGGAAAGGGAGAAAGGTGGGAAGGAAGAAAAAAGAAGAGACCGGAAAGGAGGGAGAGGGAAAAATGAAAGAAAGGAAGTGTTATGGTTTATACATTGTGTCAATCTGAGAAGTCTAGAAGCTTAACTAAGGGACTCAGTGGCTCTGTCTCCTGGGGTATAGAGGACAAGCAGTTTCCCTTCTAGGGATTGTCCACTGTGTCAGTTTGAGAAGTCAGCACTTTAAGTGATTGAGCAGGGGGCCAGGGTCCCTCGTCGGTAACATCCTCAGCCTGTGCAAGAGGAGGGCAGGCAGATGGTGCGAGTGCTACACCCACCCCAGGGGAGCAGCTTGTATACAATAAAATGAGGAGAGGCTGACTGCTGGTTCTTCCGAGGAAGAGCTCCAGTCTTCGCCTTCAACTGGGATGTCATCTCCTGGCCTCTGCCACAGACTGTTTGGCTTCTGCCTGAGACTCTTCAGCCCTCATTGTAGACTCTTCAACTTTCCATCATAGATTCTTCAGCATTCCATTGCAGACCCATCTGCCTCCTGATACTGACTTGCACTTGCACGGGACACTGCAGTAAGCTGCAGCCCTTGGGCTGGACCCTTCGGCCTCCAGCATGCAGACACCCTCTGCAGGCTTCTCATCTGACTCTGTGGCTGACCACTGTAAAGGAATCTTGTAATTTCTTATACATTTTTATATCTTGTGTTATATCTGTTTCTCTGGTAAACTCTAATACAGGAAGAAACCTTTATTAAATGCCTAACATGTATATAAGATATTTTTACTTTTAAAAATATAGGTAAACTGTGGAAATCAGTATGGAGATTCCACAGAAAACTAGGATTAGAAGTTCCATTCAATCTAGCTATTCCCCTCCTGGGTATTTTCCCAGAAAAATTGAAACAGTCATGTCACAGTGATATATGTGCACCCATGTTCATAGCAGCATAATTTGTGATAGCTAAATCTTGGAAACAACCAAAATGCCCATCAACCACAGAGTGGGTGAAAAAAATGTATTTTTATACAATGGAATACTACTCAGCTATAAAAAAGGATGATCTTGAGGCCTTTATAGGTAAATGGAGGCCACTTGAGACTATCCTCATTAGTGAAATAAATAAGACTCACATTAGTAAATATCACACTGTCTCTCTAGTGTAAAAAATAATAAAAACTGACAAGAGTAATAATATCCAAAAAGTATAATAGATACTGAAAAAGTGAAAGGGAAGGAAAGTGCTTTAAAGGATATAACCATATGTATAGTGTGTAAGATAGATGACTATGTTACTGAATTTCTGTTGGATCGTTGAACAGAACGGTTTGCACTGTCAATGTCTGAGTGTCTAGCCACTTTTGTGCTTTGATTTTGAGACTTTGGCAACTATTTTTAAGATGACAGTGTGTAACGTATCAACTAGCAATTTTATGATGTTAATTTTTTTGAATTCTGTATTGTTCTACCATTTTTCTGTTTTCTATTTTGTTTTTTTACATTTTCTTTTCTTTCTTTCTTTGAAAAAAAGATAACAATATGCAATATAACAACCATTGTTAAATTTCTTTCATTCTGTTTTGAAAGCCTATATTGTTATTATTTTGGGTTTGTTGTTGTTTGTCTCTTTTGCTTTTTGTTTTTCTTTTCTGACTTTTTTCTTTTTAAAATAAAAAAAAGAAAAATATAGGTAATAATCAAAGATGTTGTTTATATTAATATCCAATGAATTTGTAGTTATTTTTTTAAAATTTTTGAGATATTTCAGTTTTGAAATCTAATCCGATAAATATTGATAGATGCTGCATAAATCAAAACTTTTTGGGGTTTTTAAATAATTTTTAAAAGTATAAAAGGGCCCTAACACCAAAAAAAAGAGAACATTGTCTAGAAGGATATTAGATCTAGAAACATTAGAACATATTTGCCATAGTGAAAGGTTAAGTTATATAAAATCTTTACAATTAATATACTCCATACATGTCAAAACCAACAATCCTTCCAGAAAACATAAAATTATTTATATATATATATATATTAATTTATACTTGGAGATTCATTAACTGCACATGGCATTTTGTCGTAAAATAAAAGTAAACAAACTAAAAGCTTTATGCTTGCTTCTAGCCTCCATTTCTAGTCCTAAAAAGTATCCTGAACCTTTTAAATATATATAAATTCTCACCATTCTTTCCATTTAAAGAGCAAAAAAGAAAATAGCCAAAGAAGTTCATGAGTTGTTTTTTATGAATTAGGTCTTAAACTAGTAGCTAGGCAACCAATCAAGTGGCCCTGACAACAGAAGTAAAAAGAAATTAATGATTATATTCAGCCAGGAGACTACACATAGCACTGCATATTTGCCCAAGTGTTATTGGTTCAAATGCAAAATCCAACAATAATAAAACTTACATTTTTCCTAATTTTATCACAGTTTTGGTCTGTGTATGTTCTTTTCGAAAAAATACTATCACATGTATAAATATAGTTATTCATTTCAAGAAACATGTAGGACGCACATGTCTAGGTAGATTTCTTTAGCTCATGATTTTGACCTTCACTTCATTAAAACTGACATTTGAAACTCAGATGTGTGCCTTGGCTTAGATTTTAAGTAGTTTTTCCCTATCAACCCCACAGTTGTAGAGAACGAATGAGTCCAGGGGGAGAGGGAATGCTGGATTAAAGGGATCCAAAGCTGACCTCAGTCTCCTCATCTGTCCAAGAGGAAGAGCAACACTTACATCCCTACATCTAATGTTCAAGAGTGATACTATATGCAATCATATTTTGAAGTAGAGAAACACTATAAAAAATAAGCCTTGTTGTGCTACGAAAAGTACTACACAAAGTTTTTTGTTTTTTATTTTTTTATTTTTGGTGGCACTGGGGATCAAACCCAGGGCCTTGTGCCTGCAAGGCAAGAACTCCGCCACTGAGCCACATTGCCAGCCATTTTTTTAAAGTTGTTGTTTTTTGAACTATTTATCTGCTGTGCAAATGAGGATGATTACAATTAGAATTTGTTCCCTTACTGTAAAGCTTCTACCACATTCCACATTCCTCATTCCTCTTAATAGAAGTTGTTATCCTGGGACTAGATTGACACAGAAAAGCACTACAACTGAATACGTTTGTCAACTGCTCACAAAATAACTCTGATTAATTAGTATTTTGCATACCTTGGAAACAACAAAACCTCACCAGTCTGTGTACTATATGAGCACTCATTCACTGCAGACACACTTTGCTAAGTAATTTGCTCACAACTCACTTTCACTTATTGTTTTACAGCTTTATTGATCTTCTGTCTAAATTTATCCTGTCATGCAACAATGAATATCTGAATCAATTGTATAAATAACAAGGAGCTCTGACAATTGACAATGTGCAGCAGACAATATCTGGAATGTTTTTCTTTTCCAGTAAGAGGGGGCAGTATTACATCAGTGTAATACTGATGTACTGCTCTCAGATTTTGCAAAGTATATAGGAGGAGCACAAATCTACACTTGTAAAAACTGAACAACTGGGCCAGGGGTTTGGCTCAGCAGCATAAGCACCTGCCTGGCAAGCATGATGTCATGACTTCGATCCCTGGTACAAAAACAAAAACAAAAACAAAAAAACAAACAAACAAAAAGAACCCTGAACAATTTCTTGAGTAAATAGGAACAAGTTGGCAATGTGCCTCCATGATAGGATTATTATTTTCCTATTTAATGTGATTTAACAAAATTCAATTTTTGTGTGAAAAAGGCAGTTATCAAGCATCAAATTAAACATTTTCAAAAATCATAGATTGATTTTCACTTTTATGGAAATATATTCAAGAATACATTCAAGATAAAAGCAAAAGCTGCCTAGCACAATAACATAATCATATTTGAAAATTCTTATGTTGCTACACCAGATCCTAGTAGGTAAGTGCCTACACACTACTCTGAGAACAAAAAATTAAAATGCATTTGTAAGACTTTCTAAGAAACAGTCCATTAGCATCTCACTAGCCTTCACTCTATGTTAAGATATTATGGGTTCAAGAAGCAATATTGGAGCATATCACACAGACAGAAATAAACAAAATTAACAGCAGAATTGGAAAGCGTAAGATATTTAGGTGAAAAAGTGATCTCTCTGAGATCCTGATATGAGAAACTAAGATTAGTTATCTTCTGTGCAAGGTATGTGCACTTCATCTGTGTTTCCTCAAAACAAACCTTCAAGGAAAGGATAATTACCACCATTTTATAAATATAATTAGTGAAACTCGGAAAGGTGTAATACAGCCAGAAACAGTACAAGGAGAACTGGGACCTAGGATTAATCAAAGCCAAAGATCCATGACCTCTCCTATCTATTGTGTGGCCTCTAATTCTACTGGTGCTCTTGACCTAACTACTTTCTTTGTTTCTTTGTCTATTCTAGAATTATTCAATCTTTTGTTTCCTGACTATTGTCGTTTCAGAGCCAGAACCTATGGACATCCTGGCAGATCAGAATGTCCTATCCAGGCAAGTATATAGAAAGCAGGGAGCCCACAGGGGGCTTTCTGCATTACAGCTTTTATTTTGCCTCAGTCTATCAAAATTTAAGATTGGCAATTTACAAAGTACTTTTGCATATAATAAGTTTAAAGATGTTTTATAAATTAACCAATATGCCTGGTACTGTTTTTGTGATTGTTAAGGTAGAGAATCAACTTGACTGGCTTTGCAATATGCCCCTGGGATTAACAAAACACACTGTTGGGTGCATCAGAGAGGTGCGACTTTGTTTTCTATCTGGTACCTCGCCACTTCCTCTTTGTGATGGCTCTGTGTTCTGCTTCCCAATCACCATTAAGTAAGCATCTGTTTTGCCACAGCCTCCCACCGTGACATTTTATCTTGCAGCCAGCTGACCATGGACTGGATCCATTGAAACAGTCAGCCAAATTAAATCTCCCCCCCTTTAAATTGTAGGTGTTGAGCATTATGTGTTAGCAAAGGGAAAGCGAGATAATACAGTTCTATAAAGGGAAATATAATTAACTGAGAATTAGGAATGTGGAGATTTAATTTCTTCCCCACCTTCACTATGACTGTGAGTAAAGTATTTTCTTTCCCTAAGTCTCAGTTTTATCATCTGTAAACAGAGGCAATTGTACCACATCAAACATAATATTTCATTCAACTTTTCTTAAGTTTTAATTCCATCCATGTACAGTAAAATCTCTGACTGTAACTTGTTGTATGAGTGTTCTAAACATAAACATTTCTAAGCAAAGTTAATTTAATAAATGAGTGGTGTCTTGCAAGACAAGTAGGACATGACATCAAATATCACACGATTACAACTGAGCCAGTGGTTCTCTTTTTCTTGCTGCCGGATTGTGGGTGGTGGTTTCCCAGCAGTAAGAGGTTATAGAGGAGGTCTCAAATGCAGAAGAGGAGGAGGAAAAAGTGGAGGAATCCCTCGCTTCAAATGAGATTAGGGAGATGTGTGAAAGTGGGGAACAGTGAAAAGTTATTTATAAAAGCACCACCCAAGTAAGGCTGTAGAAGGGTGAGCAATGAATCAGTGTAAGGACAATCCAATGAAATCCTCTGGAGGCAAAAGCAAGTGTCATTGGATAGGTTCCTTGTTAAAGCTGCTCAAAAAGAAGAAGGTTCCATCGAGCCACAGATAGCATGATTCCATTAGTAACGGTGATAGTGATAGTGACAGTGATAGTGATAGTGACAGTGATAGTGATAGTGACAGTGATAGTTGTCCTACACAATAAACCTCTTCTCTCTTCTCTCCCTCACAGCAGCTATGAATGTTTTCAAAGGTAAGCGTAAGTTACCTTATTTTTCTTTAAACTTTGTATTTTCTTCATTTTTTTGTATTATATTACAGAATTATAATAATTTTATATGGATATTTTTAGGTCGTGGAACACATCATCTGAGTTTCTATTCTTTCTTATAGGCAAATTCACATTGATTACGTAGGTGTTTTGGATTACAAGCATGTTTCCAGAACAAATTATGCTCACAAACCAAGGTTTTATTGTACTTCAAAGGCAGGTAAAGTGTGATAATCATGTTGATTATAATTCATTTTGACACCTCATAAAGCCAAGTATTTTTCTCAGTTCCCAGGTGAGGGGAGCAGCAGTTCGGGTCATACGCACATGCTGTGGCATCCGGCCACCTACACCCAGCTGTAGGTAATCCACTGGGTTATGTAATACCCACGCAAAACAGTGCTCTGATCACCAAATTGGCATGCAAACATCAAGGTCAGAAAAGCTGTGGAACACACCTTAACACGGATCATTTAGTTAAGAAGGCCCACCCTGCCTCTCCTCTCTTTTAGTCAGATGCCCTTAGCTTAGCTTTGAGGACATTTAGAAGCAGTTGATTAAAATTCTTCCATTTATTGTCATGACTAAAATATTCTGTATCTCAGAGATGTCAAAACAACAAAATTTGGTAAGCAATTAGCTTATAATATGATCTAATTGCTCTGGTACTTAGCAGACCTGGAGATGGCTTGTACTCTTGGCATGAAAAGCTAAAACCCAGGGCAGTCATTTATATTTCTGCTGGCAGGACACCATCCATGCATAAAGGCTATGTTGAAACGATGGAGCATAACAGCTCCTAAAGCGCCGTTACAGTCTATTGTCCCAACAATCTATATATTTAACCGACCCTAAGTTCCCCCTAACACAGCCAACCAGAGCAACTCCATCGGCGCTGTTCTGGCCAATCAAGTTAACAATGGTTCATTTTAAAGTGTCAAAATAGGGATTTGCCCAATGAAGTGAAACACACCATGGGTACGTATATATTCATACAGACATATAAGTGAGCCTATATGTGGTGTAAAGACCCACGCCTCCCTAGGCCTGTGTTGTAAATGTTAGCCCACAGTGATGCTACACGCAAGGTCTGTCTCATGCACATCTAATGTTCTGAATGTAACATGCAACAGTGGACACTTGATGTTCTGCCCATTGGGGTAGGAATACTTATTCTCTTGGTTGCTGGGATTGCTGCTGGTGGCTGCCCCTCAGGTTTTGGCCCCATTTGGTATGGCCTCAGACGAACAGGATCACCTCACCTAAGGTCATTTCCTGTCCTCAGGGTAGTCTTTATCCAAGTTGACACAGGTACAGAAGCCCTCTCTTGTCTCAACCTGAGATGACCCTGAATGGCCACGGCTGGCTCGTAGCTCCCTACTGGAATGCCTGAAGCCTTAGCTCCATCGCAGCACAGTACTGCTTTTGCCCACTCCCTTCCACAGTCCCAGGAACACTCCCAAATGAAATTGCCACTCAAACTCTGCCTCTGGTCTGCTCACCTGGTAATCCAAACATGTTCACACTCGTTGGTAAAAGAATGTGTAAAAAAGAGAGAAGGATGCTTAATAAACTATAAGGTTCCATGAAAGAAACACTAAGGAAAAACTAAAACTGCACTTTTGGCTGCAAAGAACAATTTCTAAGTCTAATTTATGAGTCTTTATACTTAAGGAAACTGAAATAATAATTTTGAGGTGAACACTTTTAAAGACAGTTAAATTCATTTTGTCAATCCATTTTCCAATCGTATTGCACATTATATAACTAATCTTTGGCTTCAGAAGTAAAAGTAACTGCCATTGACCTCATGAAATTAAAATGGATATTTTCATAAGAAGAAAGACAAAGCTATCCTCAGGATTCCTACAGTACTGTCCTTAATTTATTCTCATAATCTCAACTACTCTAATAAGTGAGGATAGATAACCAGTCTAGTTACTAAACAAAGCTTGCAGAATCACAAAATGTATGCTCAAAACAGTGACATTATTCAGCACAGAGAATGTGTTAAGAACAGCTCTTGAATGCACTATACCTAAATACAATAGACTTTCCTAGTACCCCAAATTCAACCCAGCAAAGTTATCTACTGAGACAGTGATTCCCTTTAACTAAGAAACCAGTTTCCTAGTCCTGTAGAAACTACTTTTCAAGTTACCATTAAGGGCTCAGTTATATTCAGCATATGTGTTAAGTGAGATTGCAGATTTTGTTATTTTATTCATTGCTAACTTTACCTGTCGTCTTTCCCCTATGTATTCCAAATCAAAATAGTTTTATTATTTCTAATCTCAGACTTCCTCATCTCAAATGAATTAAGAAAAGTTAATTAGAAATAATGCAAAATTGATCTGTAGAATTTGAAGTTAATACTGTCCACATTTGAACTTCAATCAGTGAAACAATTCAAAATTGCTGTGGACTGAACTTCTGTAAAATCCTCTCAAAATTCATATGTTGAAGCCCTAATCCCCAGCGTGATGGTAATTGGAGGTGAGCATTCTGAAGTAATCAGGGTTGGGTAAGATCATGAGGGTGGAGAGGCTTCTAAAGAAAAGGAGGTGACCAGAAGTCCCATTCTCCCCATGTGAGAATACAGCAAGATGGTGGCCATCTAGATACCAAACAGACACCCTCACAGGACCTGACATGCTGTCAGCCCAGGCTTAGACGTCCAGCCTTCCAAACTGCAGAAAATAATTTCTGGTGTTTCAGCGACCCAGTTTACGGTATTTGTTATAACAGCTTCACTAAGCATATCAAGTTTATGTGGGATATGTGTCAAAAGGTATGTGTGGTTTTGTGTCATACAAGTGATGCACCATGGGGCTACTGAAGGTCTCCAAGAACTAATAGGCCCTCAAGGTTACCATAAAAATTTGGGGACACAGTAACAAGACACGACAGGAAGTAAATCATGTTCTAGTTACCATGAGGGTCTTGGTGTCCAACAACAGAATAGCCTCTTCCCTTTCTGCATAATAAAATCTTTGAAGAAAAAAGTGTCTTTAAAAAAAATATGTAGTTTTCTCCCCATAAATTTCTGGTGCTTTCTGAGTTTGTTGTTCATGTGATCAATTATAGTCTGAAAATATTATATTAAAAATTATAGGAATAAACAATTCAAAAGTTTTAAATTGCGTACCATTCTGGGTAGAATGATGGAATCTCACATCATCCTGGCCAGAATGTGAATCATCCCTCCATCCAGTCTGTCCAGCTATGTACACCACCTACTCACCAGTCACTTGTTAGACACCTTTAAATCAGATCAAGTGTCTAAGTATCACAGAGCTTGTGTTCAAGTAACTCTTAATGCCTACGTCCTTCAATTCATCGCCTCAAATGGGCATTATACCTTCTTCCATCATCACAAGAAAATGAAGGTAAGCAAGTACAATGTAATATTTTGAGAGACAGCAAGCATATAATATTTATTATAATATATTATAACTATTCTATTTTATTATTAGTTATTATTGTTAATCTCTCACTGTACCTGGCTGCTAAATTAAGCTTTACCAAAGGTAAGTCTGTTTAGAAAAAAGCCATAGTATGTACAGGGTTTGGTACTATCTACGGTTTCAGACATCCATTGAGGGTTTTGAAATGTATCTGCGGGTAAGTGTGGGTAAGTGGGGATGACAGTTGTTTGTTCCATACATCGCAGTTACGCATTTAACAGTATGGGAAACACAAGTCAATGAATGTCTAGCCTGTGCCAGGAACTGAGCTAGGTGAATCACATACGTCTTATTTTATTATAGGTTAAATTATTGCCCTCATTTTATAGATGAAGAATTTGAGGTACAGAGAGGTTAATCAACTTGCCAAATATCCCACTGCTCATAAGTGACAACTCAATGATTACTATTCCAAGTGAGCATATATACTTTTAAACTCATTAATACTGTCTTGTCTATGCCAAGAAAATTTCTGAATCACCAATAATTGTTACCACTCAAAGAAAATTCCTGAATAATTAATGGTACTTAATGGACCAAAGAGAATGATTAGCTTTTTCACCATATATCTTTCTGTATTATTGAAATTTTCATAAAATATAACCTTCATTCGAAAACTAATAAAAATAATTTAAAAGATGGAAGTTTAAAAAAATCACTGACATGCTTCTCAAATTAATTTGTGGATTAAACTCTTTGAAAATTATAAGGAGGTAGTCCCTGGAACATGTACCATTTTCTTGTTTTTAACCCAATTTTTCATTTAGTATCCCTATGCCAAAATTATTCACTTACCCATGTCACAAAGCAGAATCTTAACTTTTATTCACATTAAAATTAAATTTATTATTTCATGGTATTTTCACTGAAGGGAAGGCTCTTATCTCCCTTGTGTGAGAAACTGAAAGAGTAAATAAACACCAAAATGTACAATAAATACTACGAAATATAGCCAGGGATAGAGCTCAGCAGCACAGCACCTGCCTGGCAAGCCCAACGTCCTGAGTTCTATTCCCAGTACAAAAAAAAATACTAGGAAATAGGAAGAAATTGTTCAAAAGGAAAAAGGAACCAGGGTGGGGAAGAGGGGAGAGGAAATGAGGGAAAAGGAAAACAAACACAAGACAGTTACAGTACTAATTTCTCTTAGTTCATTGAAGAAAGGTTTGTGTTAATATCATTTGGAAAATTTTTTATGCCTGTTATCTTGTATTCTGAGTAACTACTCTGAAGATAACAATACACAGTGTATTCACTACTGTTATTCTACTATTATTTTGTTATGAAATTTTGTTTTATTTTTTCCATAAAATAAAAAGAATAAATTTTTTTTAATGACTATCTTTAATATCATAGTAGCAGAAGAAGATTTGGGACAAAAGTTTTCTTGTCTGTGGTACTGAAACCACACCCTACCCGTAGCCATTCGTTGAAGCAGCTCTCAAGGAGCCCACTGCCTGTGAGCTCATAGCCTCAGTTCCAAAATGGGGCGGGACCCTTACTGAGGAAATGGAGAAACTACAATTAATCTCAAGTATGCAGAAGTGTACGGCTTAGCAGACACCACCATACATATGGTGTGTGTGGTTTTGATCATAAAAGTGATGCGTCATGGGGCTCTTCAAGGTGTCTAAAGATGAATAAAATGAATAACCCTTCACGTTTATCAAGAAAAGGGCAGACACACATCAATGCTAAGAAGACACAAGGAAAGCACACACACGCACGCACGCACACACGCATGCACAGAAAGCAACTGTAGAAGACAGAGGCAGAAACTGGAGGGAGGCAGCTGCTAGCCAAAAAATGGCAAAGATTGCTGTAACCATCAAAAGCCCGGAGAGGAAAAGGATGATTCTCCCCTGGCGCCCTACAAACAGCTTGATTTGAGATCAGCCTAGATTTGAGACTTGAGAGAATAAACCTCTATTGTGTGCAGCAACTCGGTTTGTGTTCATTTATTCATGTTAAGAAATGAACACATCCATGTTTCCAAACCCTTACGCCACCATATCTTTGGAAAAGGAAACACAGGAAAACCAACAACCTGGTATGGGTGTGTATTCAGATCCTTGAGTAATGGCACACAGGACCACATACTTCTGACTTCTTTAATTTGTAAATTTAAAAATCCTAGAAATCCGAGAAACTACAAATTTTCTTGTGATTAATGGAGATTCTGCCATAGCAGTTCATGCTAGAGTTTCACAAGGATGAAACAAAAGGCAAGCTTTTGGCTCTGACTTCAATACGTGATATTCTTAGTCATTAAACATGAATGGAATTCCTTAAAAAACTTCTCTAAAGCTGTTACCAAAGCTATTGCCCATCACTGTAGTCATTCATCCCTGTATAGTTCTATCCATGTTGGAAAAAAAAAAAAACTCACAGTTTGGCAATGGATATTTTTGTCTCTAAAAAAGGGCATGTTTCACCCTATTAGATAAGTCGGATAATCAAAATTTTTACCTTGTCTACTACAACAGCCTCTCAGCTGGTCTACCTGTTTCTACAGGAAGCAGAACGATTGTCTTACACACCAACATACTGAACAGAACCTGTCTGGGGATTCCCATCACATGGAGGATAAAACACGGCCTTTCCAGGGTCTATGCAGTCTGATACGCTTTGCCTTTTCTTCAGGAGTATTGCACTGACTTCAGGCCTCCCACTGCCTCTCCCCTCCTGATGCTCTGGTTGCACGGTACTGTCAGAATGCTTTCACTGAGGTCTCCTTGGCTCAATGTCACTTCACCTGGGAGCTCTCGCCATCCTGTCTAAAGTAACTACCCTCTCTCTCTATTCCAGTAACTTGCTTCTATTTCCTCTCATGGCATTTATGTACCCCCTTATATTATCTTATGTGTTTAGTGACCTAGGTCTTCACAGTTATGTTCCTCCATGAGAATAAGCGCTACATGAGAAGGAATTTTTATCAGATTCACTCACTCCTGCATCTCTAGTACCTGGAACAGAATTTATCATGGAATAGGTTCCAGATAAGCAATTTGTTGAATCAAAAAAGAAATGGACATGCTTTAAAAATTATTTTTTGCCCTGGTTGATAGAAATTCAACCAGGTTGAATCAACCTGGTTGATTAAATTTAACGGTGAGTTATGGTATCATATTACCCTTCATTGTAACATATATGCTTCTTCCCTTTTTAATACTCTGAAAGTCTATCCTTACCCTAATAACACCATATATACTCTTTATTATAACTCATTTCTAAGTATTTCCAAATGTGACAGAAACACCCCCCAGTAGACAAGTAGGTTGGGTGCCTAGGAGGTAATCCCTGCTAAGTGTGTATTTGTTAATCAGCAGTAATGTTTAAATGACAAATCTGAATAAAATGTAAGACTGCCTTGTAAGCTAAAGACCTGAATCTTTATCTGCAGGTTAGTACTTGAGGGTCTGGACAGAGTCAGGTTAGTGTGAGTCAGCCGGTCTAGCAGAACCAGTGAAGGAGAGAAACAAGTGTTACCTTTTCATTCCTGCAGTTGTTCAGCCCCATATTATTCATGGAGGACAGTTTCCCGTCGATACCATGTGGCTGTTGCTGCTGTTGCTCCCGCTGGATCTGTTCTCGCATCTTCCGGGCCTCCTGAATGGCTTTCATCACTGTATCCTGATCTCCAAACAGGGCAGGGGAGTTGAGACTGGACAAGATATCTGTATACACAGGATGCGTTATTAGGGTTAAATTCTTTTAAAGTACCTCTACCAACCACTCCACTGCAGAACTGTGCACTCCCTGAACAGAGGTGTGTTTGGCATTAAGAAATCTTATTGTATTATACACAGAGCACAGAAAGCCAAGGCAACCAAGCTGTGCATGCATGTCTGTGTGCATATGTGTGTGTTTTCTTTTTCTTTTTGTCCTTGGAGGATATTCCAGAACTCCATTCAATAAGCATTTTGTCTACTCAACTTCTAACAGATGAAGATTCCTAGATTTCAATTGTGTATTTAATAACTGTTCCAACTGTTCTGTGCATAATCTTGCCTCCTCTGTGGGGAAGCGGCAGGGAAGAAGGGGAAAGGAGACCAAGTTCCCCATTATGCTTGGTCTATGCATTCAGGAAAGCTGTTTCTGGCCTAGCAGAAAACAAAACCAGTGAGGCCACATACATTTGTACTTTAGTGACATCTTACGTGTGTATTCATGTGCCCGCCGCAGGAGCAAGGGGGTGGAAGGAATACACCATACTCTCTAATCCCCAGTGCAGGCTGGTTAATGAGGCATTCTTCCCATCACACTGCCTCAGTTATTTACCAAGAGACTGACAACCCACTCTCCACCCCCAGCCTGAACACCCACTGCTCTCAGCTTCCTGTCTTTATGACAGCAAGGTCATATATGTGGAATGATTTTCACATAAGTACAAACAAAGTGAGAATAAATATTTGCTTTCATTATATTCCACACAATGCAGGGATAAAAATTAAACTGAGTAACTTTTTTTCATATCTTGCATTTTACTGTGGGTACACTGAATACTTTCAGTACGATTTTCTACTTTTAGACAAAAAGAAGGCAATTGTGTGATGATCAGTAGATTTAGCTGCTGTGGCTACTTGCTTGAGGCCCGGAACGAGCATTTCATAGGACCTGTGCACGGGATGCGTGTGTATGTGGAGTGTGGAGACCTCCCATAGACACAAGGACAAAGGAAACTAGACAACCATCACGCTCATGTCATAGGTCTCCTGTGGGCAATGCATATGCATTTGAATTTTTAAAGGCAGTTATTTTTAAAGATATAAAGAATGGTATTTTTGGAGCTTTTCTGATAAAAAAGAACCACAGCATTTCTATCCAAGATTATCTGGACAAGAGTGCTGTGTAAAACTACAGGTGCTATTACTTCAGACCGTCTGGTTTGTGACCTAACAAATGTGCTCTGCTGAGGCTCCACGAGAGCAGGCAAGGCCAGACACATAATCATCTTTGCTCTCAAAATCTGCCTTGCAGTAAAGAAATGCTTTCCAAACAAAATACAGAAGTGAGTTCTAGTAGGGCCATTTCAAAAGTTAGTCTATTATTTATCTTTCTGTTGGCTTTTTTTCTCATCTCACAACACCTAAAACTATAGCCCAGGGATGTTCATATTCACATGTTGGAAATGATTCACTTCTCTCTTCGACATGGACACCACTGCCTTGGGGTAAAAGCCTCTGGGCCCCTAAATGAGACATTCTGACACACAATAGGCTGCTGTGTAGACCCTGTTGTCTAAAGTGCAATGAGGGAGATTTACATCTCTCTATCAAAAGATTTATGTAGACTCAGCTCAGTTTTGCAAATAACCCAACTTTGAGTTTATAAAGGGGACTGATTTGTAGACAAGGACCCTGATACCAGTCCTGTGTTTGCTAATTAATAGCTACAGGGCTCTAAGCAAGTCATTCTATCAGTAAGAGTCACAATTAACCTTACCTATACAATGAGCATAATAATAAAATACCCAAGCCATAAAATTACTATGAGAAATCAAATGAGATAAGGTAGGCAAAAATTTCTTAAACTATATATGGCTTACACATCATTCTGTCTACTATAGCAAAGATCCCAGGGTTCAGGACTCAAGAATGCAAGGAAGGCAGCACGGTGAAGAAATGCTAGTTCTAGCCCCTAATCCCTTTGACTCTCTTTTTCATTTGGAAATTAGGAAACATAAAGAGTACAGTAACAATATTAACACTTTCTGACACTCTGCTGTTAAGTGCTTTCATATTTATAGTTTTATTCCTAGTTCGTGTGTAAATGTGTTGATATTATTCACCCTAATTTTTAAAAATTGAATGCCTCCTAGGTGCTAAACTGTGCTAGGCACTTTATGTGTATTTCTTTTCTTCATTCTCATAACAATTTATAAACTAGATAATATTATTCCCTTTTCAGAGATTTGGAAACTGAGTTGAAAAATACTAAATAACTCCCAGTGTCACACAGCTGGTCGGTGAAGGTTTTCTATCCCAATCTGTCTCATTCCAAAATTCATGTTTTTCCTCTCATACTTTTCATACAGAGAGATGAATACCTCTAGAGATCCTTGGAGCAAATTTCAAAGAAATTGTAATTAATTAATTTAGCACAAGGGGTTGAACTCAAGGCCTAGTGCATGCTAGGCAAGAGCTCTATCACTGAGCTATATCCCCAGGCCTGAAAGTTTATACTTCTGATAAACAGCATTAAGGGCCAGGTCCTGAGGTCCTTGGAGAGATATGGTAGAGGCAAAGTACTGACTAAATACTGAAATTCCTAAGTCTGTGATTTGCTAATTCTAACCCATCACCATTTAAAAAACTCATCTCAAGATCTGTAACTATGACATTTTCCAAAAGTTCTAATCATTCAACATACTAAGTTGAGCTATGTTCAAGAAGAGAAGAGTATTATCTTTTACTAAGAAGCACATTGGAAAGAAGGATCACTCATCACTAAACAGGTTTGCTTTCCTTTACCTAATTCATAAGTCTCTTCCTGGTGCTGACTTTTCCATTTACCTAAAGAGGATCCTCTTCCCAAGCTTCCTCCAATGGGGCTGGGGACGCTGCTTTTGTTTGGCAGGTTGACGGGGCTGGTTTTACTGGCTGGGAAGAGGCTCTGGGTGGGAGACGTTGGGGACTTTACAGGCTCTGCTGTCTTGGGTCTGGATGAGAGATTCAGCGGCTGTGCTGCTGCTTCATCCTGCAAGAGTTTAACATAAATAATTATTAAAAAAAAAGACAAATGAAGCCCATTATCACTCAGTAAGCCACAGTTATTTTACACCTCAGAGACAATGCCACATTCTCCTACAATAATAACAAAAGAAGCTAATTATCTACCTCCTTGAAGATTCATCAGAAGGAAACCTCATTAATTTCCCTGTGTTATGCTTCTATTTACATTAACTGTGTAGTTGGATCATTCTTTTTGCCAAATTAAAATCTGAATTAGCTCACATTACAGCTTAATTTCCTAATGTGTTTTCAGGGATCTAAATTAACCTAGGGCATTTACAAAGAATTATTTAAAATTTCAGTCGCTCTGTAGTGCTTTTGTTATTCTCTCTGAAAAGTTCCAGTAACTATAAATAGTCTCTGCAGCTAATTTTTTAATATATATTTTAAGGCAAACAATTGCAAGTACTTAAAAATGGAAAAATAGAAAGCCTATTTCTGATTTCCTGGGCCCCTGCCCAGAGAACCTCATGCCTCACCATAGCCTCTATGTGGCTTTCTGGGTGTGGGTTCTCTCTGTGGTCTATACTCTGATCTCTCTTCATGTTTAAAATTAATTTTTGTAAAAAACAAGCACACATTATAATTATGTTTTACATACTAATGCTATATGTAATTTATTTTTCATGTTTAAAGTGATGTCTTGTTATAGTCTTTGCTATATGCATTTATAGAATGTCTATTTTAAGACGCAAATCCCTCTATAGAGAACACAGTATTTAGATATCTAGTTTAGAATTAGTTCAGTCAGGAACTTTAAAGCTAAACTCCTCGCCTTTATATTGTCTCATTTATCCTGGCATAAAAACCTATAACAATACTTCTGTCACTCTAGAAATGTGATTGTAATATGAGCATATTTAGTTAAACATTTACTTTTAAGATGTGCATTACTGTGTTCTAAAATAAAATCAAATGTTAACTCCTGTTTTGCTTCTGAGATGGCACAGAGAAATTGCACTTAATGTCATTATTTAAAATACACAATAGTTTGGTAACAGACTATTGTCTCCCTTGGTAAACATGTGATCATGCTGGGTCTATATTTCTTCATCTGTGAAAAAGAGGACCACATATTAAATGACATCTAAGGTCTCTTCCAGTGCAAATATAATTGATGAAGGATGAACAAAAAGAGATGCCAAAAAACATTATTTGAGAAGGAGCACTGGAAAGAGAAAAATAAAAACACTGTGAACATAGAAGTGATTATATATCCAGCACTTTGCAAGGCATTTTCATATATATTAGCTCATTTAGCCTTCAATAACGCCATAAAACTGGACAGTATTATTCAAAATTTATAAATGAATAAATGAAAGACAAAAAGATAAAAATCACTTCTTCAAGGTCATACATGGAGGAAAGAATTCAAATTTTAATTTACTGGATTCCAAATCTTAGATTTCTTTTTTGCTAATCTACCAGAGAAAATGAGTCACTTGATAATGTAGTTATATTTTAAGTTTTTATTAATATTTGATTGCTTTATTTTGTTTCAGTCTTTTAGGGAATAGGCAACCCATCACATTTATGTTGCAGTGTATTTTTAGCTATATTTAAAAATAGGACATATTCTTTAAAAATATGGTTATATCCATTATGAATGTCAAATTTTTCTGATTCGCTTAATCACAGCTTACTCCTTTTTGCCCTTACTTCAAAAAATATTTATACTACTTAGTTCCTTTATGCATTTCGAGATAAAAATGATGTACAATCTAAGTATCTGGTTAGTCATATCTGTGTCTTTTATTTGGAGTTTACTAAGCTTCAAAAAATCTGAGTTTAGAATTTTCATTAAATTTAGAAAACATTCAGACATTTCTTCAAATATAATTTTCTTTCCCTTGCTCCTCTTTATGGGACTCTAATTGCATAGAATAGAACATTTTTTGTTGTTTCCTGATACTGACCAATCCTTTTTATGGTTCATTTTGGATAATTTTATTGTTATGTCTTCAAGTTCACTAATTTTTTTCCTGCCATGTCTAACCCACTAGTGTATTTTTCATCTCAAAAACTATATTATTTATTATCTCTAAACAATCTGCCTTGCCTTATCATACTCATGTTTTTCTCTATCATCTTGAACATATGGAATTTATAACATCTTTTTCAGCTTTAAATATGCTCTAATGTATTATTATTTTTACAATTCAATGACTGCCACTTTCATCAACAATGTCATTGGACATAGACATCATCTACCAATTCTGAGAAAAGTGAGTCTCATTTCCAACATGGCATCCTCACTTTTGATCATTTCTAAGTCTCACAGAAACTGCCAAACCTTAGAATAGGGATAATAAAAGTAGCCCTAGGCAAAAAAAAAAAAAAAAAAGCACAAATTCCCACTTCTTTCATACTTAAGAAGCATAAATGTTTTCTTGGGTATATATACATATATATATATATATGCCTTTGGTCAATTCCCAGAAATGCTAAAAATGTTGTTTTTATCAATCTTCTCCAGCTTTATATGCAGTAAATTTGTGCACCTCCTCACATGGGTTTAGTTGGAAGTCTTTTATAATAGTTGCTTTTAATATCTATTAATTCTATCATTGGTATCATTTGGGGATTTGTTTGAAATTGGTTGGTTTGTATATTCATCATTCACATTTTCTTTTTCTTTTGCAACCCTGGAAATTATTGAACAGATGCTATACATTGTAGGTATTACAGTGTTGGATGCTAATATTTAAAGAAATTTTAAAGCAGTTCTTGAAATATTTCTCAAATTTATTTTGAGACACTAAACAATTTGATTCTTTCAAGGCATGATTTTCAGGTATGTTAAGTAAGTTCAGAACACCCATTCATCTAAGGATAATTTAGGCCTACTATGAGGTAATACCCTTCTGGGGACTCTAGTTGATACCCTGTGTGTTAGTTAGGTAAGCTTGATGCACTGGCTAAAGGAATTGCAATGGTTCTTTGACAGCCATGTAGTTATTTTGCCTGCTACATTCTGGTATTGTTCCCTGGCTTCAGTTAGTTTTTCACATTTACGTGCTCATCAGTACCCAGTATAAAGGGACTGTTTCGCAAAACTTCAGCATTCTGTTGTGTGTGACTTTCTCTTCTCTGGTACCCTACCTCACACATTCTACCTATGTCAGCATCCTTAAACTCTAATCTCCTCTCTACTCAGAAAGCCTGCCAAGCTCCCTGTACGGTTGCATAGAAACTTCCTGTAGATAGTAGGCTGGAACAAGCCTAGCCCTTCACTGTTTCTCTTCTCACAAGGTTCACTGTCCTGTACTCCTGTTAGAAATGTCTGAAAACCACTGTATCTGGCTGACAATGGATATAAGTATTAGTTAGGATCTTGCTCAGCATGCAAGTAGACAACTTGGAGATATTTCAACTCCAACCACTCAAACTACCACATCACGTCCTTTATTACCATCGTATCATCATTACCATCAACACTTATGAAAGACTCATTGTATGACAGAGGATATACGGTCTCATTTAAGACCCATAATAACATTAACTACTATTGTAGAGAGGAGAAAACTAAGGCCAAAGAAATCAACTCGCCCACAGTTACACGGCTAGTAAAGGTGGTGGAACAGTATTTGAATAGAAATATTCTGACTTCATTACTGATCTCTGTAATAGATAAATCTCTGAGGAAAAGAAAACATGTAAGACCATTTATGGTTTTTGTTACTTTCAGCAAACTCTGCCCTCTATAATGTGTGAACTTAAAATAAGCAATAATGTTATACAGAGGAAAAGCAATGGCTATAGAGAGAAATATGAGGAATTTTAGCGATCCTAATTCTTCCAACTGACAAACTATGAGATTATTTCCAAAAGTACTTCAACAACAGGAGCTATTTTCAATTTTAAAACATTTGGTTTATGTCTTCATTTATATATTTTTACCCTCATGTATAACAAACAATCAAGTATGAGAAATGTTTCCTTTGTCATTAAGATGAAATATAGCCAAGTCAAATTACATAGAGAACTCTCTAAGAATTTGCATGTGGTCAAATGAGTAATAAAATTCAGTTGGCCCACAAAGATGGAACGGTAAAAGCAGATATACGCTAGAATTTAACCAGAGAACATCTTACTCATCCAGTAAAGTCTTGGTTTGGTGCAATTCCAGTTGGCTAACTTACTTATGAAGTGACTTTTTCATGTTAAAATATTTAATAGTAAATAGTTCAAGTCACTGATGTTTGATATACTCTAACAATTATGGTTAAACCAAGTATCTTGGTTTCAGCTGGAGTGTTCTGACTCTAATCACAAGCACAAAGTTTTGGAATGCAAAATAGCCTGTTTTCTTAAGTAATACTGTTTTATGAAATGTAAATTGCCTATTGTCATATTTCAGTATTTCTAACAGCAAAACAAAAATAAATGTTCATCTATTTTGTTGAGGACTCTAAAACAATGAATGGCATTAAATTGGTTTTGGAGGGTGGACCACTGGCAGATTATCTGTTTAATGATGTTGACTTTTTGATCTTTGATTTTTATGAGCCCATTTTTTCCCCAGACTTTATGAAATCTCGAAATTCCTACCTCAAATTTTTAGAAAATAGGACAATGCAGCAACTGTATGGTATGCAGCACTGAGTTTGGTTAGTCTCAGCTCTTTTCCTTCTGAAGATTTAATAATTACAAAAATCCCCCAAATGTGGTACTTTTACCACATCACAATGAAGTGTCTATGTTTAGCACAAGAGTCCAAGCAGGTAAGCCAACTATATAAAACAATTGTTTCTCTGAACTATTTGAATTTAGTAATTCAATATAGAAAGCAAATGTAGTCACAAAAACAAACCAATACCGTCCAGAGGTAGCAGCTGCAGCATAAAGTTGGAGTAGCTCATCAGTTTCCCTCTATTGCTCAGTACTTTCTGAATGCCCAGTTTCAAGACAGTGAAAATCAGTGGGGAAAATGAATCTTTTAATGTCTCAGCCATAACTTGGGAAAGCTTGCTCATCCTATAATCATTATATGGCATCAAAGGCATGATGAGGTAATGATACCATTCATTTCTCAGAGCTGCCTTTTATGTAACAGACCTTTATCAACAAACTGTACAAAGCCCACAATTAAATTCCTTTTTTTATCCCCTTTTGAATCTAAGAATATAAGATCCTCATTCTCTAGCGCTATACACGGTCCCCACCTATTTAAGGAACATGGAGAAAAATGTCACAAATCTATGATAAAGAGTGGCAACAAAACCATGGCCATTTATGCCAATGAACATTAAAAAATAAAAGCCAGAACCCAAAGGGAAAATTTTTGTGAGAAGTGAGTTTGCAAATTTAGGTAAAGATCTCACAATATGGCACTATTGTTATCGAAAGGAAAACACCTGTTTCTCAATGCTCAATCATGAAATGTACCAGAAAGAAGAGCATTTGGGGGACCCTTTATGTTGCCATGGTTCCTGCTGCTTATTCCCAGCATAGCCTCGTTTACTATCTTTCTTGTGAAGCTATTTTCCAAACTGTTTCCACAATCCTGCAAAGCAAATACCTTAACTTGAGTTACAGGGCTGGTCCCTCTCTTTTCATTTTTTATCCCAGTAGGTGAGACTGCCCCTGCTGTGTTCGGAGGCTGTGGAGTTGATGGCATCTTTGCTCCAGGTGACACCTGCATGTTGGCCAGCTGAGCGGCATAGAGCTGCTGCAAAACAGGGAAGACAAACATTGATCTCTTTAAATGCAGCAGAAACAGAGGTTTGAAGAGGAAAAAAAAAAAAAAACACTTACCAAATTGTTAGGTAACTATTTCTCTGGAGTCTTGAAGTTACTCTTTACTATTTTTTTTTTAAAAAATGAAAACAAAACAAACAATAACAACAAAACCCAAAAACTGAAATAATACGACAGAAAGAAAGAGCACTGATCTCTATACCTGTTCCTTTCAGCAATGAATGCTACAACCCTGGATAAAGGATTTGACCCCTGTAGAACTCAGTGTCCTTAATTCCAAACAAAAAAAAAAAAAAAAAAAAAAGGAATTTGGCTTATGTAGTCTCTAAGATTCTAGCGCCTAAATTCTCTGTGTAAAGTTCTTCAAATGTCTGGTTATAGCCACTACTCATGAAATTTTATTATTCCTAAGTAAGGAACTGACCTGACCTTTCCTAGAGATTCACGGGAGAACTACACCACTCCTGTTCAGCACTGGCTGAGCTTCCCTGGGACTCTGGTCCCTCAGGAAGATGACTGCTGTCTTCAGGACGGCAGAGGCCCAAGGGAATCCTGTTTCCTTGAGGTCCCATTTCTAGACAGCATATAAATAATATAATCTTCAACAGAATATTGTCAGATTTACAGCAATAAAAACAAGAAGTCAAGTTTCTTTTTACCAGCACAGGAGCTACCCTCTGGATTCCCAGGTTAAATGAGGTAACTAGTGTGTCTCTGGTGTCCCCATTTCCTACTTATCATGTTTTTACTGTTAGTTGGTAAACTATTAGTAAACTGTTTGCTTGCTGGCTTGTTTGCTTGTTTGTTTGTTTGAGCATATTCTCCAGGAGATACCCAAGAAAGGTGTGTGTGAGGTTAATGTTTTAGAAACTAACATTTCTAGAAATATTATTATTATATTTCTTCCACTTGATTATAGTTTGACTGGTATAGAATTTTAAATTGAAAATAATTTTCCCTCAGAATTCCAAAGACGATCATCTGTTATCTTTTTGTTCTTACTGTTAAAGAAGTTGGATGTTATTCTGATTCCTGGTCCTGTGTATGGAATCTATTTTCTTCCCCCAAAGCTTTAGTATCTTCCCTTTATACTATATATTTTGAAATTTCATAATAGGTCCACTCATGTATGCCTTATACATCTCTGTTCTGGAAACTCAGGCAGCCCTTTGAATCTGCAAGCTTGTGTCTTTCAATTCTAAGAAACTTTTCTGGAGTTTTTCATTAATAAAGCTCCTCTCCTTGTTTTCTTTCTTAAACTCATGTTAGATAAATGTTAGGCTTCTTCACTAACCCTCTCTGTTTCTTATTTTTAATTCATGCTTGCCAATCTTTGACCTGTTGTTATATTTTATGTTTTTGCAACCTTGCCTTCCAAGACTTCTATGAAAATTTCTGCTCTTATACCCCATGGGAACTCTTTTGACCAGTTTTTGTTTGTTTGTTTGTTTGTTTTTTCCTGTTCTCCATTCTGTTGGGTATCATTGGTAAGTTTGGGATTGGTTTTTGTTTTCTATTCGCTGCGGTATTGGCTTTTGTTTCTTTCAAGTTCCTTGCATTCTTTCTCTGGCATTCTTTCTCTGGTGTTCATTGACCTTTTATTAGTCTCTGAGAGTGACAAACTCAAAAGTTTACTAGTAAGTCTGAGTGCTGGGTTAGATTTATTGACCGATGATGATGCAGATAGTTGCATTTTTCTTTGGAGAATCCCAAATGTCATTATCTGTAGGTCATTTCTCTTATACCGAACCATTTTCTCAGACAGTTATCTTCGGGTCCTCTCCTTAGTTGCAGGATAGGCATGTACACCGTCATTAGGCAAGCCAAGAACTGGGAGAGCTCACTGGCTGGCCTGTTGTGTAGCTTCCTAGTGTTGAAAATACCATAATACTTCAGTATGCTCGATGATCTCAAGACAAAAAAAGAAAAAGAAAAAAAAAAACCTCTCACATTCAACTTCTCTAGAGAAAAACTTCCAGTCTGCTGGCAGGGTATGTGGTAGTGGTTGGGAGAAAGGGTGGGAATAAGGTTAGAGAGAGATCAAATTTATACCCATTTTCAACCAGTCATGTTGTCAATTCCTAAGCATTTCAAAGATTCCACTCACAAATGAGCTTGACTGGGGGAGGGGAGATTTACCTAAAACTTAGGTAGCAGCTTTTTTTTTTAATCCTACTAAAACAATTATAAGTCATCTACCCCTTTCTCATTTTCCAAAATATTCCAAAAACTTTCTCCATATCTCTCCCTATTTCTACTTGAAGGTATACATCTAAAGCCCTATATTAGGATTTACGTAAAACTAGCAATAAATGAATGTGTTAATATGTTATGCTTAAATCAGATTCCTGATGCTCCAATGCTTGAAAACTTGATTCAAATATTTTCTTTTCCTTTCATAATCAAGATTAAGCCATTACCTTGATAGGCACATTTCTATCATAATAAATAGAAAGTTTCCCAGTTCATCAACCACAGAGAAAAGAACTCTGTCATAGTAATGGGGGGGCAGGTGGTTTATTATAATTTTCAACATTACTATCATTCAGATGGACAAATAAAAAAATTTACAGTAATCAAAAACAGACCTTTCAGCACATGTAATTAAATGAAAGTTTAATAAAGCATAATTTGCAAGAGCCAGATGTGCTCATGCCAAGATTGTTGCTTTCTTTGGAACAATTTTTCTAACACAACAAGCCTCTAAAGAAATTAAACTTTCATAATTCTGTAGGCAATGACTCAGTGGCAAGAAAAATTCACAAGTGGTAAAGTCAAACTGTTAGAATTGAGGCAAAAGAAAGGCTGTCTTTGTCTTTTGGTTTCCTTTTCATTTTGTTTTATCCTTTTAAAATTCAACCAAGTGTCTTCCAAAGGGGAGTAGGTGAAACTTCTATAAGATTTTTGCTTGGGTTTAGTTAGCAAAGAAAAGTTTCATGCAGAAGGGATTTGATAGAGGTGGCTAAGAGTTGAAAAGACATTAGCTACATAGTAACTGGTATCATAACCAATATATCCTATAAATCTAATATATAATACATGTCAGCCTCCTTATATGTCTAACATTTCATGACTTGAAGAATCATGAAAAGACTTAAGAGATAGAATCCGTAGACATCATTTACCCCTTCATTTTTTCTCTGTAATTCAAATGATCAAAAGAAAGCCCATTTATTTTACTGAATTTTGAGTTGTTTGGGGAAATTTCCTAGTGAAAAAAGAAAAGTCCTTGGAAACAAATCTTTCTTTTAAAAGCTAACTGTAGCTCAGCTGCACAGTGCCTCCCTGGCAAACAAGAGGCCCTGAGTTCGATTCCCAGTACCAGAAAATAAAAAATAAAAATCTGACTCAGTTGAGTGAGCCTTCAGAATGAACAATACAGTTGCTTTTTAGAAATAGGGAAATGTTGATTGCTTTCTCTAAATCTCTGATAATTATTTACTTTATACTTTTTTCTAGTAAGTAATACATAATAGAGGCAAAATCCCACAAACCCCAAGAATAGTCAGAGTTGGTTTTTGTGAGTTGTGATTACTGATACAAAACAGGCAGAAGAAGAATAAGCACACTCCATGAAATTTACAGATCTGGATACATTGAACATTAAGATAATATGTACAATTTAGTAAAATGAGCCTTGAAATAAAAATTAGAAAATAAAAATTAGAAATGATAATGAAAAGATAGAAGGCATTCAGGATAATTAAAACAATTCTAACAAAGCATTATTGTAGTGACAAATAATATCTTTAGATTGAAGCTTTAGATTCAGTTTGGATAGTAAGAATGTCATTCATTGAATAGGCATAAATTTACAAAACAGTTTTACAGCTCACCTTCTAAGCTAACACCAATTGAATGCGTTCTATGTGCAAGGCTTTGTGCTAGGAGCTGAGGAAGATTCAAAGTCTTGGACCAAGGATATAGCCCTGGAGGAGATGTAAAATATAGATCCTTAACACTTGACTTATTCCTTTCTTGTGGTGCTTATCAAAGTTTTTATCCCGTGTTTAGTTATGCACACACATTTTACTATCCTTGACACACTGTAGACTTATTAAAGATGTGATTAATCTAATCATTTTTGAATGCCCAGCACCAATAATGGTACATTGCAAGTAACATTCACCCAATCGACCTTTTCTAAATTAACATACTACATAGAATGATTGCACATTAGGAAAGAGAGTGTGTATAGATAAGGCAACTGAAAGGATACATGATTATATTTGTTACATATGAAACGAACAATATTGTGGTGTTTAGTTTTAAAAATAAAAGAAAAATAAACTCAATTTTCATTACATTACATTGTTTTGGAAAAAATGGTTTTTTGAAGTGATTTGATAAAATATTTAATCGATAGCTACTCAGTATACGGTAGCTTCATTAACTTGTCCTAAGCTTTTCTAATTCAATTTATACCTTTCAGCAATAACTAAGGTATAATAGCAATTTTTCTCATTTCTCTAAAGGTTATTGTGGCATTTTTAAAAGAATATATTACTAATTACTGTAAACAAGTAACTTTAGTTAAGAAATTCCTTTGCAGACTAATGGTTTAGGAAGGAGAAAGATTAAACTCTGAATAGCTGTTACACGACGGTTAGCACCGCATCATTCTACATAGGATTCTCATAATTCATAACTGCAATGGTCATAACAAATATTCATTCCTAAATACAGTTGAAATGTAAAAAATAAACAACATAGTATAGTTTATAACAGGATCAGCAAAAGTCTCAAAAACATCTAAACTTTGGCAAAGATTGCTTTGTAAATACACATTTTTTCCATTTCAACTTTGAAAAGTACTCAATGACTGGGATGTTGAATTGTTTCTTTACCTAAGATATGTAAGAGGTACATGATACATACAGGTGAAATTGAATCCAGCTAAATATTGTTTTCAAAATCATTCATTTTATAGGAAGAAATGCTTTTACTTCATGGTTAAAATATTCCATCTTCTTTAGTGAATATTTAACTAAGTAGCTACTATTAAAAATTTGGTAAGCAGAAGAAGAATATACTTACAACATGAAAACTCTGCCTTCACATGTTATTGAAGCTAGTTTGACTTCATTCTACTGATGGGGGTTGGTAAGCCAAGGTAGGTTTCTCAAGATCATATCATCAGTTTTGGAGCTAGAAGTACTTTCTAGCTTTTACTCCATTGCCAGAGTATCATTTAAAGTTCAAATAAATATATAGTAAATCTTTACATCTTTCAAGCACATTTGCAGCATTAATTGGCTCATTAACAAATCTTTATTAAATATTTGTTAATTAAACTTTGTGCTAAATTCTGGAGGTACATTAAAAACAAACCAAGAAATGGTGCCTTTTTAAAGGCACTAAATGAGGGACAGACATTAAATGTTTAGACAATACCTATTAAATTAGGGTTAGTGTAACTGCTGAGAAAGCATAAAAGTCAAAAGATCATCAAATGCAAGTAATCAATGTAGTCTGGAGGATCAGAATGGCTTCTCCAAAAAAGTCACATCTTATTTAAAACCTTCCTAGGTGAAAAAATTGATAAAGTTCTAGAAAGAAGAAACACCAACTATTATGGTTCTGAGGAAAAAAAGAGAGGCAAGTTTTTGAGGAACTTAAAGACTAATAGGACAGGAATGCTGAGTAAAGTAAAATGGTAAGAGCAGAGGCTGCAGGCTGGGATGAAGTGGTAGGCTTTTGTAGGCTTAGCCATTTGGGGATGCTACAAAAAAAAAATACCATAAACTAGGTGGCTAAGAAACCACAGAAATTTATTTTTTATAGTTCTGAAGGCTGGTATATGTAAGATCAAAGCACCAAAAGATTCAGAGTCTGGTGAGGGCCTACTTTCTCAGAGTTGGTTATCTTCTCTCTAACCTTACCTGACGGTGCAAAGGCTAAGGGCTCTCTTGGAACTCTTTCATAAATTAATTCATGAAGATTCTACACCCATGAATAATCATCTCATGAAGGCCCACCTCCTAGTACTCTTACTGTTAGGATTAAGAGTTCAACATATGATTTTGTGAATGTTCAAAGTATTTTAATTAATTATAATAAAAGATACATTAATATGAGTCCCCCTCAAAAAACTCCCCCTCACTCTGAACCCACTTGTCCCATCACCCATGCTACTTTCTGAAGCAGTTCTGGAAGTCTTCTTTCATGAGTCTTCAGTAACATGGTTGTGGCTACTCTGATGTCCAAAATTCCTGATGTCCTGAATGTCCTGAGTTATACGGTACCAAATCCAGTGAATAGGGCTGCTGAGGACACACTCTAGCATTTTCACCAGACTGCCTTTCAGTGGATGACACTCTGCAATAGCATTCACTGTAGTTTTTATCACACTTTTTCAAGACATTCACAGAAAAGCACTTCTAAAACTGCTTCAGAAAATGTTAAGAACAAAGAGACAAGCAATGGGGAATATTTTGAGGGGATTCATGGCAATATGTCTTTTGCTGTAATAAGTTCACTGTATACTCTGATTACATGTCACATGAACTTCTAACAATGTTTCCAAGAGTTCTGAGTACTAATACCAGCCTTAGTCAGTCTTTCTTGCATCTGGATTCTAGTAACACTTTAATAACCATCCCTACTTAGATTCAACACAAAGCAGTAGGTTCCACCAATCAAACTCAGCCTTACGGAGAAATTTTTGAGTGTCTGCCAGGACACAACTGGCTTATCTACTGTGCTGGAGTCATGTTATACTATTGTTATATTTAGGAAGAGAAGCATGATTTGTCCCCAAACAGCCAAACTGTTGTCGAATTATAACAGGTGGTGTCACAATGTATCCATATCTACCATAATGTGAAAAATGTATTTTATGCTTGCTTTCTATGATAATATAATGTAAGATCTCCAACAGAGAATGCCATGGAGAAAAGGTACACTTTCTTCTTTATAATCATGATTTTCACGTAACCACATAGCCAGTCACCCAATCATCACCCCCCTTCATTCATGAATTCAATAAATACATATTGAATAGTAAGCCGGGCACTGCTCTGAGTATTTTAATTTATTATTGTAGTTATGGAAGACAGGAATAATTATTCATTTTAGAGTCAGTCTCACTTTTAAGACCATGTTCTTTCTGCCTTTAAGTGATTTTAAGTAAACTATACAGTAAATCACAGTAAAATCTATTTCCTTGACCTAGCTATCAGAAAAAGTTTATTGTCCAAAAAGAGAGATTCTGATGTGATTCTACTACTTTGAACTCTCAAACACCAAACTGCATTTCCAGATGTCTTTCAGTCACTGTTTCAAAAATGGCATTTCATAATTCTCAAATGAATAAAATGGTGTTACCATCAGCTATCATGAAGGAGCAATAGTTTTGCTCTTGATAAATCTCTTCTCCAATCAAGCTTTAAGTCATAGTAGAAGGCAACTTTAAAAATCCTAATTTAATAGAGTGATAGGGTAAAAATAATTATATGCAAGGTATGGGTAGACATAAGAAAACTGACAGAATACACATTAACAGGATTTAAACTGTCACTTCTTAAACTGTTATGCTTCAATATATGGAAACTAATAGTATAAAAGTAGGCACAACTTTATATACCAAATGCTTTCTAAGTAGATTATTGTATGTTTTTAAATTTCTATTAGTGAGAAGATTAAAAGGTACCCTGTCAGAATCAGGCCCAGAGAGAAAAAGAAAAAAAAATCTCCCTCAAATATAACCTGCTATTGGTGGAGAATAAACAAAGGAAGAGAAGGAAATATATTTAACAAAAATAGATTCCACAGGTGCTACTTAAAGACATCAACTTACTCCCATTTACTATGGTCTAACTTAACATTTGAGAACTAGATCAGCTACCCAGGTTGAAATTCCCAATCTTTGTATACCATAAACTGATAGTAAAACAATAAAATCAGAGGTAACAAGTAGTAGATTGTAGGGAGACATCCTTAAGGAAATGCCATTATTTATGTGATTGATAGGATTTTGCTATCCTTTCAAAATGACACTGTTGACCATTCCTTTGCCTAAGTAAGATCTGACATAAATCTGGACAAATTCATCTGTGAGAAGATAGTAACAGAGACAGGGATAATTAGGCAGTTTAATTTAGATCTTGTTTAGCACAGAAAACAAAGTATTTCAGTTAACAAGATATTGCAGACAAAAAGGGTAGGGAGAGAGCTTTAAAATAATAATTTGAAATAGTTTACAGATACTTCTCATAAACTGTTAACTTCATCTTGCCTCTAATATTCTTGGAATTGCTATCATTTTTGCCTACATTGTTTTTTATTTTATCTTCCCTCAAAAGTATCTTTCCTCTCCAAAAGCATATCCAAAAGTGAAGATGATTCCTCTTCATTTCTGTTTTCCTGACACGAAGCATGAGAATTCATCACATAATACACCTATTTTCTTGCAAATACCAAATACTACCATGTTAGAAGAGGAAATAATTGTGAATAAACATCTTTCTTTCTATCCGTCTGTCTGCTTCGTTCTTTCTTTCTTTCTTGGCTTGTACAGATGAAGAAAGCTCAAGCTTACAGAAGTCAAGTAATTTACATAAAAGTATTAGTGGGTGAGAAGTAGGTAGAGTGAAACCTAGAGCCCAGGTTCCCTTATGTACTCATGTCTTCTCTTAAGGAACCAACTAAAAAGATAATTTGTACATCATATCAGACCTTTTAGTTCAAGTTACAGAAAAGATTTTTTTTTCTGGCACTCTTCCTGGGTTACAGAGAAATTTATCCTAACTGCACTTGAAAATAATCCATGGCTACCCAGTGATGATTTGCATTGTAGCATTTTATTTTAATATTTGTTTTAAAATGTACATATTTAAAAGGGCAGCCACAGTAATTAGGTTGCAGTAATTATAATCATGTTAAGGTGTTTTCAGATTTTTAAAATTAAAGTTTATGCAAATACACATAAAGGGCCAAAAATGAGTCTCAGGTAAGAGCAGACCTATTTTCACCCCCGTTTGAGAATCCTGCCAATAGCCTTTTCCAAAACAGCTTTAAAAAATAGGACGAGCATTGGCTGTAAACCGCTGAGAACCAGGACCTATTTAATTCATTTCATTATTCCCTGCAGCCAGCTCAAGAATGTCAAGTAAAGGAAAATGAATTGAAAGAGTTTCCCTGGCTCAAGGTCCTCTTGCCTGTGTTCCCAAGCACTGGATAGTTTACTCCTCTGACATAACTCACTGTACTAATAAGGTAGGGATGCGTTGGGTTTGGAGGAAAACATAAGCTATAAAAAGGGAAAGAGAGCAGAAGAGAGGCTCAGATCAAAGGTCTCATCCTTACATTAAGATACCTTTTTAAAGAATCAGAATCCATCACATAACATGACACCAATCCTCTACTATAAAAAAAAAAGTCAATTGGAATTGACTGTACCAATAATACCGGAATCCATTCAGTAGAGTATTTTCTTATGAAACATAGTTAGAACATGCAATAAGAATTAAAAGCAACTCCTTATTATTTTAAGAAAAAAAATAACCTCTCCTTGCTTCTTCCAAAGATTTTCTCTTTGAGGGTGTGAAATAAAATATGTAAACATATAATACTTGATTTATAGAAATAAAAGTTCACTCACTGAAACAACTAGTAATTTAGTTCTTAAAGCAAGATATTCAAAGAGGTGATAATCAGGGCAGTTGGAAATAAGTATTATGGGAAGGAAGCTGTTTTCCTTCTGTTTCCAAGAGCTGAGCAGGCAAGAGTGAAGAGATCCAGGTCTCTGAAAGTGCTCCAAGTGGGGCAGCCTGCATTCATAATGTTTCTTTAATTCTCTTGTCACAAAGGGTAGTTTATCACGTAGACCTTAAGCAAGTGAAGTTTGACTTTACTAACAGGATGAAAAACTCATTAATGAGTCCAGAATTTGGATTTGAAAACTAAGAATTACTTCTCACAAAATAAAGAGCCATGGGAAAGTTTTCGATGGGTATATATATTTTAAGTGCATGTGCTGAGTTACACTTTCAGTAAATGAGTATATGTCAACTTCCTGGTATTTGAAAGCATTGTTTCTTTGTAACAAAAAGGCAAATCATGCATTCTTTCATCCACTCATTCCAAAAACTATTTACTGACTGTCTACTATGACCCAGACACTACTGTACCCAGGTTTTAGAAAAATGCAAGTGAGTGGTGAACTTGGGGGAGAGAGCAGAGAAAACTTTCTACTTATTTCTGCCAAATGCTATGAAACACTAAGTATTTGGGTAGGGGGGTAGAGGGTAAGGTTTAAGGCTTAAATGTAAAGATCAGTAAAACTCAGAGAAGGAACATTTGAATAGAAGCATGCATGAAGCCATGTAACTATTTGAAGATAGCACTCAGGTAGGGGCAAAATATAGATGAAAGTCCTCTGACAAAGGTATTTTTGTGCTTGGAAGGTTTGGAAAACAGCAAGAATGCAGTGTAGCTGGAACAGAGTGTACAAGGAAAAGAGTATTATGTCAGGTGTCAGAAAGATAGCCAAGGGGCCAAATCATGGAGGCCTATTATGCTATAACATGGACTTCAGATTCTATTCTGGATTTCAGGGTTTCTAGGAAACACCATTAAAACAACATGGCAGACCTGGAAATCCCTCAGCAAGACGCACATGGGAAACTGGAGGTATGCCAGGGCTGCCTTGCCTTGGCCCATGATAACTGCCAAGGAGCCAGATGCTGTTGCTTGAAAAATATTCTATAACTGCCCAGCTTCTATGCCCTTCGAATTCCATCCATAATAATGCTTCCAAAACAACAGAGAAGGAAGACAAATTTGGACAACTATGTAACTTTCAAAAGGTTTTATTTAAATTGTTTAAAATGTAAGTTCAGGAAAACAGAATTTTATGAAAGGAAAGTATATATATATATATATTTTTTTTTCCTAAATACTTTCTTTTTTACTTTAATCATTGCACAGAACAAATGTTGCATTTTGGAAGTGAATGTTTACTAGAGAATTTTTCTTACTGTTTTTAAACTGAACTTGGCTTTAGTTTCTCAGCAGACTTTGGAAGATATAACACAATAATCATGGTAACAAACGATTTATACCTATGATGAAATTTATAGACTTATTAAAATTAAATTTCATGTTAATACTAAAGTAAAATTTGCATTTGTTATAAATATTTAAGTAAAATGGGAAATATTTTGAATTCATTTTAAAGTGATCAGGTGGACTAGGCAAGGAATAATGAAAAATATACTTTTCTTAATTTTCTCTTATTTTTCCTATATTTTTAAAAATTCAAATAAATGTTTTACTGTTTCTCAGGGCCAATTCCATTAACTGTCACTTTTTAAACAGCAAATTATTACTATTGCCAACTGGAGAACCTCAGCATATTTTGCAGTATGTAAATATGCCATCTGTATCATACAGTAATACCCATGGCTTACTCTCTAATTAGCAGAAAGGAATGATACCTTGTATACGGCAACCATAGTAAAAATCATTCAAATAGTGAGTAATAAGCATACAACGTGCTGTCTTGTCACTAGATATGATACTGATACATTGCTCAATAACCCGCCATAAAAATTTTCTGTAGCAGATAAAGCAGGCAATGGTTATATAAAGGACTAAAGGAGAAATTTATAACAATAAAGTCTTATAAGATGCTATGAAAAGCAAAATAGCACAGTGATTAAGAGTGCACATTCTTTAGGCAAAACCACTGCTCACCCTGTGATCTTAAGCAAGCTGTTTAATTTCCCTAGACCTTAAATTCTCACAGCTGTAAAATAAAGATAATAAGAAACTACTCCAAAAGATTGTTTTATGGAGCAAATGAGTTAACACACCTGACACACTTAAAACAGAGGCACGCTACAAAGACTTACACTTGTGTGCTCTTCTTATGAGCACTTCTTATGAGCTCTTCTTCTGTTTAACAGAAGTTGTTCCAAAAGCTTATTCAGAAAAACAAGTATTTATTGCTGTTTTTGTATAATTTAACAAAAATGTATTAGGGATACAAATGTGAAGATCAGACACGGCCAGAACAGCAAGGATAGGAAGGATGGAGGGGGAAAACATAACATGTTAATTACTTACAAGTTACTACTGAAACACCTTCACTGAGAACAATTAATTTGGGCTAAAGGCAATTTGGTGGGCTTTTCTCACAGTGAAGCTCCAGAAAGAGGATCCTTTGTCAGCTAAAGGTTTAAAAATACCATGAATGAAATAGACACCAAACCCTGTAACATGGGAAGTGCTGAGACTAATGGAGTTTCTGTTGTGCATTTAGTGATGTCTCCCCCGCTAGACTACTCTCTGGAGCTGGTATCCAAAGGCTATGTGGCACTGAACTATAATGTTTATACTAAGAGCAAATGTGGCTTTAAAAAAGGCTTAAGATTTATAAAATGTACCAGTTCTGTGGAAAAAAAGAAAAAAGAAACCACCCTTGGCAGGTCACTTAGGAAATAGAAACTTTGTTTTGTTCCTGTTGTCATCGTCCATTATTGGACAGAGAAAACTCTTTGAGCATTCAAAGGCCTAATTTAGGGAGAATTTCTCTATACTTCACTATCTCTTGTAAGACTACCGTAATACCCCTAGACTACTCTTTACATCATGCAGAATCACAGCTTTAATCTGTTAAGAGAGCATAATTCCAAGTGGACCATGGAATATTTATGTCTCTATGCAACTCTTTGAAGGAACAATCTTATGTTTTTGTGCCTGTTGTGGGTCAGAGGTTCACATCAGCACTTCTTTCTGTCACTCCTCATATGTTTTACAATAATTTATAGCTCAGCAAGATAAATCATAGAAGTGTCTATTTTATTTCAGTAACTGATTCTAGTTAATCAAAGATTTCCAGTCCAACAACCCAACATGAAACTCTGCATGCAAAATATGAGAAGAACAAAGTATTTTGTCAAATAGCACATCTCATAATGTAAACGCATGTCTTTTAAAGGAAATTTTATCATTTCCACATTATCGGCACACAAAAGGAGCATTCTTGTCACAGACCCGGTGCGACTGTGGAGTCATCATCACTGGAAACAAGAGCCTGATTAGGTTCCCACACAGATATGAATAGACTTTCCTTTTCTAGTGAAGTAGCGGCCTTTATTCCTTTTTAAATCAGACCGGTGATTGTCACCCCAAAAACACGGAATTGTACTCAAGCAACATTTGTTTCTGCTCTTTTAACTCATCTTTTTAGAATCAGCCAATAACATTACTGTCCCTTCTGGTTGGTCCTCTTCTAGAAAGTCTCAGTTAATCCACAGCTGTGTGAATGTGAAAAAGGTACTCAGCAGGCTAAGTCTGTTAGGTCTCTTGTCTGCTAATAAAGTGCACAGTATGCAGGACAGATGTTAGGAGGATCTGTTAAATAAGTCAGTGGCAGAGATCCTGACCTCTGCCAAGGAACATTTTATTATGCTGCAAACGGGCATAATTACAAGGCATTAACAATTAGAAGAATCATAGCTTTTCTTTATAGATTTTTTTTTTACTTCTTGTTTCATCATTTGGTTGGAATATATAGCACCAAGACCCATTCACTAAAAGCAATGTGCTAAATATGATTGGGTTTAGTACCAACTGCAGATTACATGATTTCCCCAAATCCCCAGGAAATGGTTGGGCCTTGGCTTTGCTTCAATCTTAAACAGTTTTGTTTATTCAGCGTGTATCATTACACTATTTGTACAGTCTCACTTACCACAGGGTACCATTGTACTACAGGGACTATCAATCTTACTAAACATAGCTCTCTAACTATTAAATCTAGTATAATGGGAACTGTAAACTAGAGATCAAATTAATAGAGGAATATCACACTATAAAGTTGTTCACTATACCTTATACCACTTTACCATTTATGGTGTGGGTAAAATCATGTCTACCACATGCATTGCACATTCCCTAGAGTGGCATAAAAGGGGCTCTGCAATCTGACCCCTGCTTACCATTCCGACCTCACCTACTAGTGCTCCTGTACCCTCAGCCTGGGTCAACTGTTTCTGAACACGCCATGCTGTCCATCACTGCCACACCTGCAGGCAGGCTGTTCTCTTTGTCTAGAGAACTTCTCTTCTGCATCTCTGTCATTCTGCATAATTCCCTACAAACTTAGTGAATACATGTGCTCCTTTCAAGATTCAATTTTATTTCACCTCATCTGTGAAGGTCACTAGTCCTTCGCTAGGCTGCAAAAACACTTCTTCCTCCCACAGCATTTTCACTCTGGTGAAATCTATTTCACCAATTATCACATTGCCTACTAGACTGCGGGCCCCCTGAGGGCAAGAGTCAAGTTTTATTGATTTTAGTAGGCCCAAACAGACAAAAGTACCTACTGTGTTAAATGTTTAATAAATATTTGGGGAACTTAATGCATGAGTGAACTAATTAAATAATTAATCCTTTTAGCATGTTAATACAGTATAAGTTTAGATTCCATCCTTGACATAACTACCAATGACAGGGTCTTATTTTTATTGAATATTCATTAGGTTTACACATTCTATTGCATATATATTATATATATTAAATCCCATGTCCCACCCACCTCTACCTAAAATAGACGGGAGCATGTAATATACTACTCTCTTGGCCATCTATTTCTACTCAATTCAATTTCACCAAAATATATGCATAAAAATTAGACTGAGATCTTTACACTGTGGCCTCACAATTCTGTACACATTAACTCAAGCCATTGATTGGCTATGTAACTTTAGCCAAGTTAACTTGTGCTCTGGGCCTCAGTCTCTCCAAGTAGAAAATCAAAAGATTTACATGGTGCTTGAGAGTATGCAAAGTACTTTTCACAGGCATGTTCTTGAGCACCTTCAGAACTGCCCTATGGGGCTATTATTCCTAACTCTACTTAACAGTATGTGAGTATCAAGAAGATTAACTTGCTAAAACTCCTGGGACCAGGAATAGAGTTAGTACTTGAGCATCAAGGTCTCCAGACGTTTTCAAGTTCTAGAAATCTATGGAATTTTACAAGCTCATTGTCTGTTTATGAAAGGTTTTCTTTCAGTATCGTGGTATTTTTCTCTTGATTGTAGGAAGTCCAATACACAGTATCTTAATAACCAACTGGTTGTCATTTCTTTCTAGGAAGCACCAAAAGCATGAGCTACCAAAGCTCATGCTTCTGGAAATTGGGAGCAGTCATCAGACATAGACCTTATGACAAAAATATTTCAAAGTCCCTAAGTACAACCAGCTTGGTTAACTAATAAATGAGTCTATTTATATGCCTGTATGTCAAGTGAATATTCCTGTACTAACCATTTCTATCTCTTTGAAGTGTTGCTTATCTCATCAATTTCTGCCCTAGTCTATAAGAACAGAAACTTGCTTTGCTTGTTTAGCAGGTATATGATACATAATTTAACATATTTTTAAATTAATACATGAGTAAGAGATTATAGTATAAGGCTATAGAAAGAAATTATATTTATTGAGCATCTATCATCCAGCAGACATACTGTTTGTATTATCTCATTTAATTTTATTTCAAAACAACCCTCTAGGAGATGTTATTATCTCCATTTCACAGATGAGGAGAGTGAGGTTCACAAAAAATTAGCTCATAGTCATTTAGTTCTTTTAACTGCAAAGGTCATGTGGAAACAGAAAACATTGCTTTCTTGAAATCAAAAATGTCACTAATGTGTAAATAAAAATCACAAAAGAGAGCAACCTAGATGCTATCGAAATGATAGCACATCGTTTCAATAAGTGGTCATATGGACTAATGGTCACATAAACTAATATGAAATGTAGTCTTCTTCCTATTCCATAGTGAGGTATGCCTCTGTGAGGTGAAAATATTTCACAATCAAGAAATGATTGTGCCAAGCTAGGAGGGCATGATTTAACATCAGTGAATTACAGATGCGAATCTGGTTCCGCAACAAAACAACACCATTGACAGATGAGTAGAAAAGCAAAACATTCCCATCCAAATCAGTCACATCTAGGCACATCTACTATGTCAGTAAAGCTTCTTTCTTTTTTCTCATGATCTTTCTCTCTTGTTTTATCTATTGTGCTATGTCTGAGCCAATGACATAACTACACATCATTCAAGGGCGCCCCTTGGGACACGGAGCAAACACTACTGTGGACATGAGGAGGATGTGCTGAACAGAGGAACAGCAATGCTAGCAGGGGGAGTATCTTTTCCTGTGTGCTGCACGTGAAGATGCTCCTCAACTCCAGAGGGTCCTATCGGAGGTGGGAGAACATGCCATTCCTTTCAGCGATAGTGCTTCTTTTCTTAAAATTTATCTTTATTAATTTGCTTTCCTTTCCAAGAAGACAGACGGATAATCTATTGGGAGTGTAATGCTAAACCACTTTTCCTGTAGTTTTTACACTGGGCCTCTGAGCAGGCATTCGATACAATTCAATGGTTGAAGTAATACCTTTGTCCACTTGAGCATTAAATGGCCTGTTGAAATACAGCTTAGTTAGAGGGAATTTAGAAAACAGTACTGATTTTTTTTTTCTTTTCTTCTTCTTCTCTTTTCTTTCTTTCTTTCTTTTTTTTTAAATTTGCCTCCTGGCTGACTACAGCAGAGCTTAGAAAATGCAGTTCAATCACTTTCCACAGCACTTCAGGTCATTTTCTCACCAGCATTAATTAAATATAACCCCCTTAGACTATCAGCAGTTAAGAGGGCAGCATAGTGTTCTTCCAATATATTACTGTAAGCACAAACGGTCATAATCTGTTCATAAGAAGACTTCAAGCACAGAGGTCTCACTAATGAAAACTTAGAAAAGTCAAAGTAACATAATGTGACAACTGTCCATCCCTGGATACATTTAAAACTATCCATTTCCACATCTACTGTGCTTAAATAAAATACACCATAAAGGAAATCTGCACAGCAGATGGTTTCAGCTTTGGGCAGCAAATGCAGACCAGTTTTTGGTATGATAAACTGAAATAGTAAAATCCAGTATCTAACTCATTTGGTCTCTTATCTAAAACACAGCTTTCCTCTCAGGTTAGAGAACACTTCCCTAGAAGGCACAAGTATCAATGTATTTTCTATTTTTGTCAGACACTGTCTTTTGGAGCACAACTTGACCAAACTCTAAAACTGGACACGTGCTGAAATAATGTTCCTGTTAGCCATTTTAAGTTCAAAAAGTCTCTAAAGAGTTTCATACACGGTCCAGATCTATTTGTAAATTAAATCATTTAAAATAAAGCTCTTTAACACTGTATAATTTGTCTTGTCTCCCTGAACATGACTTTACTGTAAATATTCCTTCCTGACTCTCTTATTGTCCCAAGATTTCTGAGAAGAAAGCAACCAAGCGACAATTCAACATTATTGCTGCTTCAGTGCACGAGTCACTTAAAGAGCAGCAGCGGCTCCACTCTCTGCCCCACAGCTCCTGCAGCCTCCTGGCCTAAGGCATCCCCTGACCCAGCCCCGTCCAGATGTCGAGAGGAATACCCAGCTCCTGATGCAGCAGGCGCTCCATTCCAGTATGGTCAAACATCTGCTTCCTCTGCTGGCAGGACACCTGCCGACCACGCTCAGAGGGCTGCCCAGCCTAGGAATGGCCAAGGACACAGTCCCCAGCTACTCCAGGAGACTCATCAAAACTTCGAAATTCTAAGACATCCCTAGAAGCTCTCCAAAGAATAGTGCTCCTGCAGACCCGGAAGAATTCTCAGCATTTTCCTCCAAAGAAAACTACAGAGGACAATTTTCATTGCTGTTGCTGTTAGTTTTTTTTTTTTTAATCACAGTAATTCTTATCCTTTTTAAATTCTATTAGACTTGAAGTTTCTTCTATCTAGCAGGAAATTTGAAAAATATTTAAATTCTGGGATCCTGAGAATGTCATGTTGACTTTGAAATTTCCCTTTTTCATTTAATTAAATTGCTTTTAATCCATTTAAATTTTCCTGTAAGAAAAGAACAAGGTATGCAAGAAATCTTCTAAATGTCTGGGCTTCTTACCAGTCATCAGAGTTTAAATCAAAGAATTCTGGCTGAGAAGTAAAATTTAAAATACATTTAAGGCATGTACTATAGTCCTATTGCTAGTTGAGTATTCTAGTTCAAGACACTTAACTCATCTGAGCTTCAATTTCTTCCTTGAAAATATGGAGAAAATATCAGAACACATTTATTATAAAGGCTAAATATAGACTGCTTTTTAAACTGTAAAATAAGTATCATATACATATGTATATGTGCATCCAGGTGTATATACATAATATTTACACTACACTTGTATTCAGCTTTTGCCTTGCTTTCATAAGAAATTTAGGTTTCTATGTAATATACAATTTATACGTCTAGTGTATGATCTCTGCCCAAATTGATTTCATATATCTTACAGGATCTCAAGAAACAGCATTCTATAAAAGCTAATGAACAGCTCCCAGGTCTTCATGAAATTTCATAAGTGTCTTTCATACTCTGAAAGATAGATTTATTTATTATTAACATCAAAAATAATATCCCTTTTTTAAAAACCCAAAGGCTTGGAGTGCGGCATACATGAAGGCCCAGATTTGATCCCCAACCTATTGTGTCAGAAGTGATTGGGTAGAATGAACGTTTTTATTTGGAAGGTCAAAGGGAAGCAAAAAACTTAGGATAAATAATCAAGTGATGGCTGTACTTTGGGATTTGACTCCTAGGCCCTGCTTTCTCTGTCTGATTACACTACAATTTAAGATTTTGTGCAAACACTCATTGAACACTATTCATATCATCATAACACTTAATACACCCTGTGTATGTATTTCTCATGGAAGACTCAAACGCTCTTTCAAGTGTTATTTTGTTTGATCTTTGCAACAGAAATTGACTCTCAATATGACATAAATACTTCTTTTTTACAGATTAAGAAATTGAGGTGCAAAGTAATACATCAACCAAGACTCTGTAACACTTATGGTGTAGGAATAGGGGATCTTTTTACTTCTAATTATGCTCTCTCCTAAGTAATATTCTAACTTACATGAAGTTATATGGGAGCCACTTTTGTTTTGGAAGCTAAGCATGGCCAGTTAAAGGCAGTAGATAAGATGTTTGTAGATCTTATGTGCTACTGCCACTATGTTTGGGGGTCCTGGAATTCTGAGCTTTTCTTCTAGAAATGTTTTCTAAGTCCTTTCTGTCCTAAACAAAGAACTGGTCAATGAATGCAAAAGGTAGTGATTTTGCATTTCTTAAAGTTAGGAAAAGAAACATTCTGTGGAGCAAGCAGACCAGCTTGAAGTAAGAAAATCAGTGCACTCCCTGGGGCAGGAGTGAACCACTATGAAAGGGAGAATGCAGAGGGCTTGATGGCAGCCATCTTCCATATCTCCCACAACTTAGGCTAATGTCAGATCTAGGCCGTCCTATCAAAAACCTGCTTGAGTTCTCACAAGAAGAACTGAAGATACCGTTCCCTGGTTGGTCCCAGGGGCAGGGCTTTGGGAACTGTTTTTCTGGGCATTTCTTGGATCTCTATTATTGACAGGTCACAGCTATTTGCTCAGCCAGTTTACCACATCCTAATTTCCTTCCTTACTACCTTCAAGGAGGAAATGTAAAGTAAATGAGTGGACATATATTGAATAGGATGAGCTATCTTTTAATATCCTTTATTCCTTTTTCTATCTCTGATATCTTAATAGCCAAAACAAAATTTGGAATGAAAATAGTCACATTATTAAGATAAGAGGAAGTGGAAGTGGTACATTTTCCTCCTATCTGATTTGCGATACTAGAATTCTAGAGTAGAAAGAGGATCATCCATGTTTTAGATTTAGGAATACAATATTTCTGCTAGACCAGAGAAGGCAGAATAATACAAGCAGCAAGCTACAGAGTGAGACAGAAGCATCCCTGTCACTGTCTACCCTATGATAAGTTGCTTAATTTCCCTTAACTACAGTTTTTGAATCTACATATAGATACTGGTCAAAATAAATATACTCAGAAGGGTATACAAATTGGTGCTTAAGCAGGAAAAGTTTTATTCTAAAGGATGAGTTAACTTGTTGAGTTTCCAAATTTTCATGGACACATGTAACAACAATAATTGCAATTAAACATAGTGTGACCTTGCAAAAAAAATCAAGTAGGTATTAGTTTTTAAAAATCTGCTTATCTGGATTCAGACAGGCAGACTGGTAGGTTAAGATATTTCTAATAAATAAGATTTTCAAAAGCAATTATTTATTATGTATTCCTTTCCCTATTTTCTCTTTTCTTACAAGAATATAAGGGTGCCTTATTTCTTGATATTTCTCCACTATATATAAGAGGTTTTATCAACCTCTGCTCTAGTGACATGTCAAACTAGAATATTCCTCACTGTAGATGGCTGTTCAAGGCATTATAGAGTGTTCAACAGTATGTTCCTGGCCTCCTACTCATTACATATCCATTGTAATCTCCTTAACCAACTTCAATTTGATTAGAATGTTAAAAAGACATTACCAGACATTGTCAATCAAACCTTTGGAGGCAAAAATTGCCTTCAGTTGAGGGCTGCTACTTAAAAGAGTGCCTAGCACATACTAGATACTAAATAAATATATATTGAATAACAGTGATTAAATGTATGTTTGGATTTAATTGCAAACTTTAAAAAAAAAAAACCCTACTTTTAGAGTAGTGTTAGTTTCACTGCAAAAGTAAGAAGGGGGTACAGGTACAGCAATAATGTATCCCCCCAACCCTGTACCTGTAGAATCTAACTTTGTCACAACTGATGAGCTTTTTTTAACATAACCATCCAAAGTCCATAGTTTAAACTAGTATTTGCTGCTGGTGTTGTACATTCTATGTATGTGGATAAATGTATAATGACAAATTTCTACCATTATAGTCTCATGCAGAATATTTTTACAACCATAAAATACCTCTGGATTGTTCCTAATCATCTTTTCCCCCACCCCAACCCCAGCAACCAATGTCTCCATATAATGTTGCCCTTTCCAGAACGTCACAGATCTGCAATCATAGAGCATACAGAGATTTTTTTTTAAAATTTCTTGCCCATGATCACTTATAAACTCTTAAAGACAGATATTGATGCAATTTTGATGATACAGTAGCATTATGGTTTTTGGCTTGTTTGTTTGGTGTGTGTGTGTGTGCGTGTGGTATTAAGGACTAAGCTCAGGGTTTTGTGAAATCTAGGCAAGCACTCTACCACTGAGCTACATTCCCAAGTCATCGTTATGTTATTTCAACAATCACATTCAAAGGTAACAAGTGTGATTTCAAATGAGAATTTTAAAAGTATATAACATTTTATTCTTTCTTTAAATGAGTAGGCGAATTAGAATAAAAACTTGATAGATATCACAAAAAGGAGTATCTAGGTGGAAAGCATTTGTTTCAAATGTGCTTCAAATGAGCACCATATACTTGCATTTCGTAGAGTTTGATGTAGACAAAGATATAGAAGTGTTTTAAGTAATAAGATTTTCATACGTGTCTTTCACTTACTTTGATTTGGCTCATACTGCTCAAGGTCAACAGCTTTTATGAAAACATTGGCAGGTACCAAGGACCATGGTCTAGACTAATTTATGAAATATCAATCAAAAATATTTTAAAACACATTTGGTGAAACAAGAACAGGAATCTCCATACATCTTGTGAGCAGTTTATTGAAATGTAAGTGCAGTCAACTCTCAGTATTGATGGGAGATTGCTTCCAGAACCCCCTAATAGATATCAACATTTGTGGATGCTCCCACTTCCTTATATAAAATGTATGGTATGTATGTAAAACCTACCCATATCCTCATGATATATTTTAAACCATCTCTAGATTATTTATAATATCTATTACAATATAAATGCTATGAAAGAAGTTGTTATTTTGTATTTTCTGGGGAACAATGACAATAAAAAATAATCTGTGCAGGTTTGGTACACATGCACAATTTTTTCCTCAGTATTTTTGATCTGTGGTTGGATGAATCCCTGAATGCAGACCCCAAAGGTAATGAAGAGCAGACTATATCACATACTGGCAACTTCCTATTGAGTGGATTAGGAGGGTTGGAGCTAAATGACTTTGGTAGAAATCTTGCATTAAAAGAGAGGGGACTGTGAAGGTTTTATAATTCCAGGGTCCAGAGTTCTTACTGAACCATCTCTCAAAATATAAACAAATATCCTACTAATCAGATAACTTAAACACAGTGAATAACAGGGCTTATGTAAGAAGAGCCAACTTCTAGGTATTACCTTAAACCCAAATGAAAATCAAATTTCCAAAAGAAAATTGAGTGTATTCAGTGTTCTAATTTGTGGGTAAATATAAACAACTTCTGCTCCCTTGACTGAAATGATGTCAGATATCCAAAAGCTAGGGTTGTTTTCCTAATTTGCATCTTTTTCTAATACGCTTGCATTTTTTTAGCCTCCAACAGGGCCCACTTGGAAACTGCAAGTTTTCCTAAGATGCCTATATAGAAATGAGAGGCTGTTTATGTGGAATAATGTTTCTTAAAGCCAGAAGAACTGATCAGTCATTAAAGTTTTCAAAGAAGCTTAGGTCCTAGGTAGCCACCAAAGGTGAAATTTACTCATTCATTTTACCAAACACAGTACCAATCAACGTTGGGGATTTTATGATGAAAAATCCCTGAATTCAATGATTTCCACCCTGATATATTAGATTCACCCCTACAATTTTTTTTTATCTACTCTGATGATGATTTGGCTGATATTTTTGGAAATCTAGTATTCACTTCTTTATCCTATTGCTATTTTCAATGATCCTGAGAATATGTGCACCACTCCTTTTACAATGAAAGAGCTGAAGAAAAAGAAGATATTTTGAAAACAGTGTAAAACAACATGACAAGAAAGTGAAACTCTAGCCCAAGATTCTGATTCCATAGTAGAGCTCATTCCATTAGTCCAAAGCTTATCTAATTCTAGCTACAATGGTTCTGTCAAGTTCTACCTCACTATTTAAAGTCAAGAAAAGCATCAGAGGGGGTGAGTGATGCTGATTAAGAAAAAAGTAAGCATTTCCCCTCAAAGCACAGCCCCATGATTGCTATCCTCAAAACAAGCTTTGGAATCAGCACATTCCCCTTTCTCCATTGGGTAGCCAGTAATTGGTCACTCTAATCAACTCTTTATTCAATCCTCGGCTCTATTAGAAATCACAATCTCCCAAACCTGCCAAGCAAAGTTAACTCACCCTCCCATTCCTCTGTAGCACTGAGGCATGTTTACAAAAGTAAATAAAACTAGGTATAAGCCAGTGAATACAATATCATAAAGATTCAAGCTGGAACTAAAATATAGTCCCTGTGTTGATAGGCAATTCTTCATTTTCTAGTGGTAACATGAAAATTGACAATATCATTTAAATAAAATATGTGTCTGTATTCAGCTTTGCAAAAATTCCAATTGTTTCCTCCTATCTTTGCAAACTTGCATGGATTTATTTCACTTAAGAATAACTTTTAACTTAGGTTGATAGGTTTCCTCAGTGCTTAAAGCTTTTAATTATATTCCTTTCCTCAAAACTTCTCCACACTACACAGAATGCCCATCAAACAGAGATGAAAATGTATTCACATTGATTTTTTTGAATTTTCATATGCAACTCCTTCATTTGGGTTACCACCCATACTATCATTTAAGAACTAGTCTGCTAAAATATGGTCCAACTAAAGCTTGGTGGGCCTTGAATGCTCGATAAAAATCATTCTCTGGAGCTAATGAAGACAGAAACTCTGCCTGTAACAATATTAAGTTTGTTTTCTCTGGTGATTCAGAGAAGTGAGCAATCTGTCAGTAATACATTGAGTGAAATTACTTGTCTTGTAGGAATAACTGCTGACAGTCACTTTATCTTAGGGTTGACCCAAACATCTCCCTGCTGACAAACAAATTACTATGTCTAACCTTGAAAAGGTAACTAGCTTGTTTTAATTTTGACTGGTCTTTCATAATCCCTTATACAAATATTCAGTCCCATCTTTCATTGGACATAGTTTTTTAAAAAGGTAAACAAGAAGTGATGGGGGAGGGAGGACACATTTAAATTAATAAATAAAGGGAAAAAACAAAGAAAATCCTTATACTTGGAGCTAAGAAAAAGAACAGTTAAGCTTCTTTCCACAACTGCTATGTGGGTGGAAGTAAGAAGTGTGTCTACCCAACATTAAGACTGGCAGTGCCGCCGGTGACTGACTGGGTGAGCGAACACGTTACCCAGACAGTATTGTAGGAATTAATTTTCTTCAATAAAGTGATTTTTAAGGCTCATATATTTCACAATCTAAACATATGTCACTGTTTCATAAACAAAATAAATGGATTAAAATAATACATTACCAATATGCTGACACATGGAGATATTTTAATTAGAAATTCTTAAGCTGTGTGATATTTAACTGCTGTATGTGCTGAAGAGAAGCATGCATCATTTAATAAGAAACTATGAGGCAGGTGTATCACTTTGCATGTGGCACCAGCTTCATTTAATATAAGTTAAAACTATGAGACTTTACCCCAATTAAAAACAAAACAAAATTACTTTAAGGATCTATCATATTAAAAGTAATCACATAAAATGAATCAATACACTGAAACCATTTTTTTCATTAAAAGGAGTCATTCAGAGCTTAGTGCTGAGACCGTGTTTCTTCAGACACAATCTAACGTCATAGCTATTTCAAGGCCATATTCATATGACTACTTCATTATACTGTCTCCTTTCTTTAGCGCTCTTCTTGACTTAGTTAAGGACCAATGTTAACATAGCTGAGGAAAGCAAATGGCAACTGGTCTTGAAATTTATATGGGTGGGAGAATTGAAATAAGTAGCTACGTAATATATTGTTTACTGTAGCAAGTGCCCTCTGTTCTTTAAAGGTCAAATGCTTTATAACCTTAGAGTTATAGCTTCTGATTGTTCCCAGGGTTAAATACATTATTGAAATTAATGGTTCAAGCCCCTCAACATTCAGATATATGGGTATTCATGCCTCCATCTGCTGAACTGTTCAACTAAAAACAGCATTCTTTGGTCTTCTCTCTTCTAATATTGTGCCCCTGAGGCAAAGAAAACCATGCCCTAGATCAGCACAGTAGTATATAAAATGGCCTTTTTGTGTCTTGCTTATTTTAAAGAAAGAACTAACTAAAATGTGCTAATGCAAAGAGGATCTTACATCTTAAATATCTTGATACAAAATTTCAGGCTTCTAAGATATTCCTATAAATGCTAAGATTTATGCAGGCTTGTTAATATTAGACATGACAACCTTTGAAATACAAATTAACTGTAATATTATAGATAGAAAAGCCCAGCTCTGAGCAATGTCTTGTGGGGTTTTCCTCCTAAGAATCTCTGTTTCTAAATAAAATCATTTAACATAATTTTAATTCTTCCTTAGTATCAATAGTTTGTCTTGATCATCATGTTGACAGAGCTGTGACATTTTAGCTTGTCACAGAAGAGAAAACTCAACTAGAAAAGAAAGCAGAGTTTTAATATCAATAAGGCAAAGTAGTATTAAAATGTCCTTCTGCTTTTCCTCAAAATTTAAAACGGCACAGTGTAGCGGATAGATACAAGGGTCTACTGCACTGTGCGTAGACATATCAAAGGACTTGCTTCATTTGTATCAGGAAAGTTGGGAAACCTGCCCTTCAAACAAGGTCGATTTTTTCTCATCAGTGTACCAGCCAAACATTCAAAGGTTTTCTGAAATGCAGGGAAAATGTAAAAAACAAAACAAAACAAAAACAAAAACAAAACACAAAAAGGCAAGAGAACAGATCAAAAGTAAGCAAAAATCCATAAAATTCTCAAGCCAGCCAAACAAACTGCAAAGTTAAAAGGTGCTTGTATCCGTGGGTTCTCTATTTCACCTATTAAAGTGACAAAGATGTGGCACCTACTATGCTTCTGCATCAGTGCCACTCCCACATTGTGCACATCTTAAATATCTTGATACAAATTTCAGGCTTCTAAGATATTCCTATAAATGCTAGTACCCAAGTATGACATCATGGTTTCCATAAATCGATAGAAGCCAGGTTTGATACACCAGGGGTTCAGTGATTACAGGAGGTAAAGGAAACACTAAGGGTTAGTCTAAAGACTTAGGTGCAAAATTAGACAAAGACACGGGGTAGAAACTTGAGTACAGGAAAGATGATAGGATAAAAAAGAATACCTCAGAGCACAGAAGGCAAAGAGGGGAGTCTTGAGTTTGAGGCCAGGCCACCTGCTTTCATAATCTTCTAAGCACTTAAAAGTTCCTCAAACTGACTTTCAGTAGTGAGTAGGCTGACTAACTGTCATCATATAGAAGAGTCTGTTCTTATGTCCAGTGAATCTCTTTTCGTGGCTCTGCTAGGCATAGATTTCAAAATGCCAGAAACATGGCACTCTTTCTACAGCTAAGAGAGAGCCTTTAAAGGCGATCTCTACTAGCTGTGTAGAAGACAGCCAATACTGTGTCAGTACGTGTGTAGTCATGTCCAAGTGGAAACCCCCTGTCTACCACTTACATCAAAGCAAAAGGAAAAAGAGAGGCAGGCAATAAGCTCTGGAACACTTCCCTAGGCTACTTCCAAGCTGCCCTTTGATCTTGCCTTTTTCCTTCTTAGGAGTGATCACTCCATCACTTCCCAAAAGGACAAGGTTCAAAAGCAGTAGAAAAGATAATGTCAAAGTAAAAATAATTATTACCATTCTTAGGTTAGAATATAAAATTTAGCATTATATCTCATTAGAAAATTAAAGTGAACTTCAGTCTTAGTAACTTGTCTCCATTCTTTTTCTTTTTTAATTCAACAGATAGCTGGCAACCCTCCAATATATGATAGTCTCAGAGAGGGACTCCAATAGTACAGGAAAGGAACTAAGTATGAAGTTGGAGAGGCAGACAGGGTCTTTGCAGCAGAAAGACACTGGGTTTTCAAAGAGCCACATATACCATCATTTTCCAGGGAGTAAGGATACCCCATAAAACTGAGCTTTACTGGAAAGTCAAGTATGATATATCATTTATTTGTGGTCTAATATCTGGAACAACTATTGCAATATTAGCAGAAGGATCAGGAATGCACACACAACATTTAGTTTTAACAATTGCACAAAATGATATTACAGAACTTTATGGGAATAGAACTAAAAGCCAAGCTCAGACACCCAATTTCTGCCTGAAAAAACTACACTAGGAAACTTGAACTTGGCAGAATTAGAAAGCCTGGGCAAACACACTGAATAATAGGTACCCTGATTAAAACATTAGACCTCTGTAAACCTCAACTCAGTCAATTTCTCTTGTCTCTGTCTCATCTCTGTCTCTGTCTCTCTCTGTCTCTCTATGTGAATTATATTTTATCAAGTTTACAGCAGCTATGTGGTCAAATGAAAAATTTTAAATGTTTAAGTATTTATTAAACACTACACAAATATGGTACAAGTATAAGGGAAAGAAAGATGGTTTTAAAGACTCAATTCACCTGAAAAAAATACTGCATTTATGGCAATAAACAACCTATTTCCTAATTCAAGGACATTGGACAAAGTTGCTTTTTTCTTTAAAAGAAAAGAAGCAAAGAAAAAGCCGCTTTAGAAGCAAGAAAATGGGAAAGAATAGGTTCAGTGGTTAGGCTCTTTGCCACTTTTTTTAAAAGTCTAGAATATGATTGAACAATCCAGTCCCCCACCCAAAGAAGCAAAGCACCAAGGGAAGCATTCATACCTCAATCTGTTGGTGGTTGTAAGAGTGGCCACCACCATGTTCAAAGGTGTCCAAATTCCTGCCAAAACGGTCACTTAGGCCCTTTAGCCTTGGGTTAATTTGTGGGTGAGAGACATGACCTTTCTGTTTAGTAACATATTCAGAAAGAAAAAAGACAAAACATACTGTCAGAACTCATGAAACAACACATGCTACTAAATCCATGGTATTGACCATATCAGAGAATGGAAAGTGGGAGATATAAGACCCAGCCTCTCTGTTTTACAAACACTTGGTTATAGGGTCAAACAGCGGCACTGCTTTCTTATTTCTGTCTCTGAAAGACGAGGACACTCCATAGCTCCGCTACAAAAAAGGGAAACTAAGTAAGGTTTACCACTAGGGAGGGTCCCTTTTAGTTTCTAACTAGCAGCTATTGAGTTCCGAAGTTAGAGTGTAAAAGGTGAAGATTTGCAAGAGAGGCAGGGTTATTGTTCCTGTTTGACTAGAGAGAGCCCATAGTAGGGAATGTCTTTATGCTTCCTGAATGAGGGTTATGATGAAAACTTCTCAAGTGCTGCAAAAATTCTTTATTTACACACCCAGTTGACAGTGTTGAAAGAGATGACTTTGCATGGTACAGTAGCAACACCCTTTTCAGGGTCAAGTCAAATAGAGAATAGCAACATAGAAATAAAATCCCCAGCCAGATGTTTCCTAGATTATTTAAGAAAATCTGAGAGTATCCACAGTAAATCTGAAGCATGAAAACTATCTTTAATGAAGTTTCTGTTGTATTAACTATTATTTTCATGATCTTATGTTTTTGTTTATTAAATACAATATGTATTTAAGGTCGATTTCCCATTCAAATGATAGTGTTAAAAGAGTCTAAAGAATACCTAGTCCTATTCCACACTACTCATTTTACTGTGAAGAATATATGGTGCAAATGTATTTTGCATTCAGTTTCCAAACTTTCTCCCCAAGGTTAGCTTTAAAACATAGACTTCTAACACAGAATTTGGTCTGAGACCATGACCAGACCCTTGGCCCTTGGAAGAATGAGACTATGTATATTTAGGAGCAAAATGTTCACATTTCACCAAATAATTATCAAGTGATTTGTGAATAATATTATTCTATGATCCCCCAAGAAACGTCCAACATCATTCTCTAATTTGATGCTTATATATAAAAGCTAATCTAGATATCATTTAAACAGAGATGAAAAGTTTATAAGAAAAAAGCTCACAGTTGGCAATTTAAAAAAAACAATAACACTAACTTATCTGACAGAATACATAGCACTAAATTATAATGTCATTTTTCCTTTAAAAACGATAGAGCTGGCAATTTTCTTTTTGACTTGCAGTATGATAAGTACATAAGGTGTTAATCCCTCTGAGTTATGCTTTAAAAATTATTTAACATTCAGGCCATTATTTAGCATACAGCTGGTTAGCAGTTTTCCACTAAAATACTGGCTCACATCCCACATTTTTTTCTGGCACTTACCTGGAGCTGTAAAGGGCTGAGTCCAGAAGCAGCAGCAGCTGCCATTGTTGATGGAATGAACTGTACGGGGTAGTTATCACCTGTCGGAAAGAACAATGCATACAGGTTTAGACAATGCACAGGGAATCGCAGCAGGCAAGTACAAACACGGTCCTTGGATTGCTTGAGCTTTACGACATTGCTCTAAGCCCAAACATCTGCAGAAACAAAAGGCTTAGTTGGGCACAGACTTGCAGTGCTGCCTTGGAACTTTTTGTTAACAGATAGCTGGTAGGCAAACTGGCAAAACATGAATGTGATGGTAAAAAAAATTAAATGTGCAATTCAAGCATGTTCACTCCATTACAAATCTTGTAATACATCATTTTTTAAGAGTAAAAAAATATCTTAAAGCCAGGTTGACACTCAATACAATATAAAAGCACTGAGGCTTTTCTCTTAAACAACAAAACTTTTAGCTTGCTAGGCAAGACAGAGTATTACCAGTTCAAAGAAGATTATCAGCTGTGGACTGCCCATACATTTTAAACTATATTTTAAAAAAATAAAGAAAGCATTTTAAAAATACAATCTCTTTAATATATAGTGTTTAAAGAGCAGCTAATCTTATCTGCCAGCATTGTATGAACTACCTGGTATCTATGAGAGTAGAAACCATTTTTCTAAATTAACCTCTAAGAGTATCATACTATCAGAACCTAGTACATAATCGTGCACACTAGGCACTGATCAAACATTCTCTGATGATTATTTGATTAAATAACTACATATTATACATGGGATATGGGTCCTAAAAGCCTGGTATTATAGAGCACAGTTTAGCAGAGGTCAGTGTTACATCTTAATGGGTTTCTAACTCCAGCCCACTTCTAAACAGGAGACTGAAGTACCTCCTATGACCTTTGAACATAGTCTCTGGTCAGAGGCTCAAAGTACCAAGAAGTGAGGAGGAACATATTTTCATAGTGGTAACTGAACTAAAAATTAATATTTGTGGATAAATTACACAGTATCAATGATTTAATGTAGTGTCACTTTGGCTTCAGCTACTCATTTAAAGTCAGTGTTATGTACTTTCTCTAGGCTATATTTTAATAGGCTGTTTCTCCACACATTTTTGACATTTATAATAATCATGCTGTTTTGCATGAACTTTTTCTACATTGGGAGCTGAATGTAATAATGAAGAGACATTGTAGAAAGAATCACAGTAAAAGGTAGTTAACTGGAAAGTAATAAAATCTTTTTCTTTTTTTTTTTCCTGCCCGGACACTACTACCTAGAGTCTGATGCCCGACTCCTTGGAACTCATCCGCTTGCTACATGAAGTGCTACTCAGCTGGCCCAATGTAAATGTTAAGTTGCTTTCACTTTTAACAAATTGTTAGCTTCTAATCTACACGGTCTCTTTGCATCATATCCATAATACCTCATCAGACCATTGAGCACAGTGTGGGCTTGTACACAGCCCAGTAACAATTGGCTTCTGATTGCATATGGAGTGCTGCTACAATGCGTTCACTAACGCTATATTGTGCTGAGCTCCTATGGAGTAATGTTCAAAATATCTGATCTTGTTTTTTCCCTTCCATGAGTTTGCTTTTAGTTTGAAGCAATATACAAGCTTTTAAAAAAGATAAGCAGTCCAAATTATTTTTTATAGTAAATCACTATCAATTTATGCCTAAATAATTCTACTGATCTTCATGATTTGTAAACTAACTTATTTGGAGAAAGAATATCCTAATCTAAGCCAAACACTATTCTTCGATTTCTATCTTATCAGTTTAAAAAAATCACAAAATGATGCTGAATTAATGATGTTTCAAAAATAGGGGGAAATCATCCATTACAACCATCAGCATGGACTGCCTCCTGGAACATTTTAGAGTTAGCTGTTCTTTCTTTAAATATCATGCATTATTCATACTAACTCTAAACCACAACGCCCCTCCCTGTAAGTTTAATACCAGTTGCTTTATTTGTACTAAAACATTTTTCATGTCAAACATATTTTAAAAAATCAAACTCTAAAAGAATTCCCTGGGGCACTCCTTTTTTTTTTTCATAGCTGTCATGCTTCTCTGCTATGAAATAGCTGATTTTTTTAAATATAGTTTTGGCCTGCCAGTTAATTTATTACTATCTCTACCACACCCTGTAGTACTCTCCAGCTCACCTGCTAGCTACAAACAGTTTTCTTCCCACTGTTGACAAGCATATTTTTAAAATGTTTTTAACCTTTCCATGGGTTTCAATCTGTATATCTGAATATATCTTTAGAAACCTATTTCACCAGAACACATCACTGTATCAATTCTAAAAGTAAGAATGAATATATTAGAGCTACAGATTATATCACAGAGAATGATTAGAAGACAGAGAAAGGAAAGGCAGCCGAGTAAGAAGATGTGGGTTAAATGTAGAAGGGAAAATTATAACAGGGAGAGGGATTTAAGGGTAACATGAAGTTTAGTTTGTTGATAATAAGAGTTAGATGCTTCTTTCCTACCACCTCTAATTTTCTCTGTGGATGAGTTGATCAAGTGAAGTTCTTAGTGGCTCACTTGGCAAAGAATCAGTCAACATGTTACAGCAATTTTTTTCAAATTTGTCTCTGGGCTTGAAATGCTTGCGTGAGGACCTATTCTTTTAAAATTTGTACAAAGGATGATGAAGCCTGTTAAAACAGGTTGGCTTTAGGCACTACAATAATCTGGCCCTTGCCAGACAACCTCCAAAAACAAACTTGTGAAATAATGCTCATTGTGTAAATCCATCTTTCCAGCCTTCTAAATATTCCAACTGACTATTTTTATCTGGATTTACAGAATAAATACAAGATTTAAAATCTGTGGGAAATTTGCTTGATATTAGTTTCACTTATAAGAATAGGTAACAGTCTTTTGGAATCAAAGAAGCTCGACAGAGAGACTCCCTAAGTAAGAAAAAGTAAATTTTTAAATTTCAGAGAAACTTAAATGATGCCAAAACTTAGTAGGACTTAATCACAGGAGAAAGAGTTTATACCAAGAGCCTAGGATTCATTAGATTCATGCTGCTTGTACAAGAAGATTCTTAATGGGTAATTCAAACATACATTCTCTGTTTTTTTAAAGGAGTCAAAACTTTCATGGATAAAATTCTTCCCATTTACTTTCATTCTTCAGAAAAAGACATAGCATCCTGAGATATTAACTTCAGATATTAACACACTGCAGAAGTCATTTACAGAGATGGAGTACAGTAGAAGAGAAAAAACAGAAGACAGAACTCATTAATTCATTATCTTTCCTCAAATGGGAATTTAGTGTCATACCTCACTTTCCACCCTTCAAAATAGGAGACAATTATGCTACACATACATCCTTTACTATCTGACAAATTTTAGTGGTTGCATTAAAGATGATAGTAAGTTACCAAACGACCTATAGACTCCATCTTTACAAATTATTGTCTTTCTTGCTACACTATGGAAACATCTGAATCATAGTCACTAACACAAACTTAGACATACTGTAAGTATGGGGCTTGCCTGGATAGACTACTCAGAATAATACTCTATATTCTGAGAGAATATTGTAAGACTGAATTTATATTTGTTCACCATTACACTATAGCAGAAGCAAGAACTATGTAATACATTTAGAATTCTAAAAGTAAAATAAATTCTTCAATTTTTTACAAGGACATATGGATCAAAAAATTAGAAAAAAGTATGATACATATTGCTGAGATCACTATGCTTTTACTCTCCTGCTAAACTTTTCCTTCTCTATTCATCAAAGATCAATGAGGAGATTTCTCTACTTCAGGATTTTTTTCTAAGATTATCTGCATTGTTTTTCATACCTTTAAAGAAGATAAACATCAAGTTTTAATCTTAATGCCTTCAATTATTTCATAGCTTCATCCAGATCCTTTGCAAGTCATTTGGAAAACCAGGAAATTTGTCACAACGACAATTAAGTGAGTATGAATGAACTGACATAAATCCATCCCCATTATAAGAAATCAATTTTTTAAAAAGCTCATGCTTTAGTGATAATTATCAATGTTGTAGCCTTCATATATGAAGACAAAATTAAATCACTCTTGACAGAAATAAAACTGAATTAATTTACACAGCTAAAAATATCTTCTTCCTAATCTCAACATTCCCAATTAAAACTAGGATTGTAATTCAGGCATTGTAGAAGTGCTTTATTTCCTTCTAGATGAATTTAACTGATCAAGTATTCCAATATTGGTTGCTTCTGCCTTGAAATATTCTGGGAGAGAGAAATAGTTGCCTTTATAAGATGTTATTTGGATAACTTTACACATATTTTTTTCACAGCAAAAAAGTCAGATAAGAATTTTCTTAAAATCACACATACATAGTCCATGCCCACAAGTGTGAACATCAAACCAGAGAACTTTAGTCTGAATGCTATCTTCACTATTGTCTACAGATAAAGCCCTTGGAAACGTTAATTAACAATAATTAACATTTTAGTTTTATTTTCTTTTAATAAAGTAGAGATACTACTATTTATTACTCCTTATATCTTGTTATACAATTTGAGACTATTCATATACATATGGGAGTTTCTTGAAGCAAATCAATGGTGCTCAAAAAAAAGAAACAGTAGATAACAATTGTAACAACTGTATATAAGCCAATTAAACCACTTGGGACAGAAAAATTATTTGAAGCACAGACAAATTACTTAAATGACTCAGCCAAAATAGAAAATCCTACAGATCTATAGCAAGTAAAGAAACTGAATCAGTAATCTAAACCCTACCAACAAAGAAAAGCCCTGGACTAGATGGCTTCACCGAGAATTCTACCAAACATTTAAAGAAGAATTAACACTAATCCTTCTCAAACTTTTTCAAAAAACAGAAGAGAAAAAATATTTTCTTACGTGTTCTATGAGGCCAAGATTATCTCAATACCAGATAAACATATCATAGGAAAACAAAATTAAAGACCACAATTTTTTATGAATGTAAATTGCAAAATCCTGCACAAAATGTTATTGAGTAAAATACAATAGCATAGTAAAAGTGTTAATCATCATAACAAAGCAGGATTTATTCAGGAATGCACAAGTGGTTCACCATAAATAAATTAATGTAATGTATCATATTATTAGAACAAAGGCAGAAAAACCACATGACTATCTCAATTCACACAGAAAAGGTTTTTGACAAAAATTCAATATTTTTCCATGATGAAAAGCCACTAGGACTACAAGAAACTACAAGAAAATTTCTTAGCATGATCAAGTATTAAAATTCACAGCTAACATCGTACTCAATGGTGCAAAACTAAAAACTCTCTCCGAGATTAGAAAGAAGACAATGCTACTTAACATTCACTGCTGCTATTCAACTTTGTATTAGACATTCTAGCCAATTCTATTAGACAAGAAAAAGAAATAAAATGCACAGAAGTGGTAACAAAGTAGTAAAACCACTGTTCTTTGCAGACAATATAATTCTGTATACAGAAAATCTCTCCCAAAAATCCATGAGAAATATAGAGATAATAAATTCAATAAAGTAGCAGAGTAAGAGATTGATAAACACAATCAGTGGTATTTCTATATACCAGCAATAACCCAACAGGAAATGGAGAAATAAATTTCATTTACAACAGCATCTAAAACAATTAAATACTTAGGAATGAATCTAACAAAAGAAATGGAAGATTTGTACACTAAAACTAAATAAAATGCTAAAAGAAATAAATAACACATGAAATAACCTGTCTGCTATTTGATGAATGGGATAAACAAACTTTGGTGCTTAGTCATAAAAGGATGAAATTTTGTCACTTGCAACAACATTATGAAGTCATTACATTAAGTGAAATGAGCCAGACAAAGAAAAACAAGTACTGTGTGATCTGATATGTAGAATCTGAAAAAGTTGACCTCACGCAAGGTAGGGATAGAACTGTGGTTACCAGAATTTGGGGAAGGCAAGGGAGAAACAGGGACAGGGAATAGATTCATCAATAGGTACCAAATCATACTTAGGAAAAATAAGAGTTGGTGTTCTCTTACACAGAAGAGGGACCAATGATAATGATAATGTACTCTATATTTCAAAAAGGTTAGAAACTAGGATTTTGAACATTTTAATCATGACAAATGTTTGAGCAGAGAGATATATTTAGCTGAATTTGAACATAAGCATACAATGCATACTTATGTCAAAATATCACAAGATACCTCATAAATATGTAAAGTTTTATTTCTCGATCTAATTTTATTTTTATGAAAGGAATTAAATAAGACAGAAAGAAATGGAAAGGGGCATCTGTTTTCATGAATTGGAAGGCAATAACCTTTTCTGTAGAAACAGTCATTTCACATGTTCATAGGGAATTGCAAGGGATCCCAAGACCTGAAACAATATTGATTTTAAAAAAGAATAAAATGTTATGACTCATACTCCCACACTTCAGAATTTACTGCAAAGGCACAGGATGGCACCAACATAAGTTCAGATATACAGACCAAAGAAAAGGAATAGATATCCCAGAAATAAACTCTCACATCCTCATTTTTAAAAAGATGCCAAAACTATAAAGTGGGGAAAGGATATTTTTTTCAAGAAACTGTGTAAATAAAACTGGATATATCACTTTACAAAAGATGTGCATGAAAAAGATACAGATATTCAGTTTTTATATTTTGTATTTGGTTTATCTTACACCCTGTATAAATAGTAATTCAAATGTAACAAATACGTAAATTTAGGTGCTAATACTATAAAACCCTTAGAAGACAATGAATAAATTTTCATGACATTGAATTTGGCAATGATTTAATTAATACCAAACACCTACAGAATGAGATAAAATGTTTGCAGTTTATATATCTAGAATGAATATTTCTCCAAAAATGACATACAAACGTCTAATAAAGAATTGGACAGATGTTCAACACTTAAATCATTGAGAAATGCAACTCCAAACCACAATGAGATGGTACTTCACATCTAGTATGATGATTACATTAAACTTTTTTAAAAAACAGAAACAAGGTAGCAACAAGTATTGGCAACAAGGTAGAGAAATTAGAACACTTTTATATTCCTAGTAGAATGTAAAAGGGCATAATTGCTATGGAAAATGGTTTGATAGTTTCTCAAAAGATGAAACATAAAACTGCCATATGACTCATAGGTTGCACTCCTACGCATATATGCAAAAGAACTGAAAGCAAGGACTTCACCAAGCACCTGTATATCAATGTTCATAGAAAGGCCATCATTACTAGCTAAAAGGAAGAAACAGCTCGTGTGCCCACTAACAAATGCATAGACAAACAAAATAATTATATATACACAATGAAATTTAAAAAAGAATTACATTTTGATGTAAGCTACAATATGGGTGGACCTCAACAAAACTATGCTTATAGAAATAAATCAGAGAGAGAAAAAAATATGGTGTAATTCCATTTATATAAGGATTTATAATAGACAGATTCATGAAGATAGTAAAATAGAGTTTATCAGAAGCTAGAGTAACAGGGAATGTTAGCATTTCTTGGCTATGATATTTGGCAGAGGTTGATTTGGAAAAAGGTTTGGATATAGCCAGAGGTAATGGTTATAAGACATTGCAAATGTATTAAAATAGTATGTTGTATATTTTACTACAGTTAAAAGGAAGCATTACACATACTTGTTAAATTGTTTTTAGTTGCTGAACAGTGGAATAATATGACTATCTAAAGCTCAAATCTTGGACCACTTTTCTAATGGGCAGTGATGTAGATAACAATAAAATTTACTTAGTTTCAAAGTCAGATTTTACTCCAGGATGAGTGGTTCATAATTTTCAAAGACTCATTTATTTTAATAAATTTAACTTTCATACCTATACTGAATAGTGCACAAATCATGATGTAGTTTTTAAACGATAAAAAAGTGAGGTTTAACAAGGTTACAGGAATGTTCAAAACTAAAAATGAAATAACATAATCCATGTGAAATACTTAGAAGAGTGTTTAGCACAGTCATTATTCAGTAAGCTGTTATTCAGTAATCATTCAGTAAGTTATTATCATATGACAACCTGTGAATAACTGCAGTATCCAGGAGCAAGCAGACATCCTACACCCTATTTCCTAGTATCTCCCGGGAAGCTTCAAGGGTGCCGCCCAACCGCAATAATTTTAAAAACACAAGCACAAAAAGCAATGGGTCAGTTGCATCATTTCTGGAGCACAAAAGAAGCTATTCATGGTTTTTATTTTTCAGGCAAGTTGACCTTGATCTGATATACACATTGGCAACTGTGAAAGGAGCTTTATCTTTTAATTTTCTCAAACATTGATGCTCCAAAGTGTTTATCTTATCCTTGATTGCTGCATCTCTCAGTATCACAATGTAAAAGAGCAAAGCAACAGTCTATGGTTTATATTTTGGGCTCCGATGATGAGTTCCTGTCTACAGGGAAAGCTCTAATTATAGAATGAATATAAGAATAAAAATTTAGAAATTAAAGCTCAATAAAGCACTTTCAAGAGACACCAATAGGAAAGATGCTTTCCTGAAGCTAGGCCGTGCCTTGAGGCAGCATGCCTCTCAGCCCTGCACAAAGGGGAGAGTTGGCTTGAAGATCACTGAACACTGGGACCCTGAATTCCCACAGCTCAGGTCACATTATCTGGAGAGAAGTGAAGGCATGGGGCCCCAAATGTACTTCTCTACAATGTCCTACCCTAGGATCAGAAATAGCCAATTTATCAAATAGCAAATGTCACCCTGAAGGAGTCATCGTTCTTAGAAATCAAGACAACTATTCAATCTGCTGAATCCATCTATTTCCTATAGAATTATGGAAAGTTCTGGGAAAGTAGAGAAGTGGGTGGGGGGAGAGGTTTAAATTTATGTGGACCAAGATAACATCTGCTCATCCCTTTGGCTTAAGGGGCCAAAATATAAATTTACGCTATCATCTCCAGGCTTTTATATATGTGACCGAGCTACCCTCTTTTACAGTTCAGTCATTGCTGCATACCTGAGTATCTATTTCAAAAGAAGTTATCACAGCTTGGTTTGAGGTAACAATGTTTGCTTGCTCAGACTCCAGTCCAATAGTTCTCTCCTCCCCAAACTCAGATGAGTAATAAAAATTCTGCATAAGACTAAGTCTCCTGAGTTTCTAATTTCTATATCCATAATATAAGAATGTATACTTTGGCCATTTCAAGCATAATTGCTTATATATGATAAAGCATAAATTAACCAAAATATAAAAAGATACAGCATTCTGGCTAAACTCTATACTATAATGTAGGGGTTACTAGAAAATACCTTATTACTAGCCTTGCCTATGATGAGGAGTCTGTCTACATATCCAAAACCATTGTTCTGCCTTACTCAACAGGTTTAGCCAACATAATCAAACACAGCCTGCTATCCCAAGACACTACTCTGACATACACTTTGTTCAATGTAACTTTCAACTAATTCCTGCATAATATTTTCCCAATCTCCATAGTCTTCTCAGTCATGTATTTCCAGACCATTAATGCTGTTTAAGACTTTCTAAAATGGTACAAATTCACTGAATAACAGTATCTTCTCCCATGAAAAAATGGCACCACTATTTTTACAAAATTAAGTAAGTTAACACAGTTATAAGACATTTTCAGGGAGCAGAAAATATGGCTCATGCCTGATTTTGAAATGTGAACAACTTTAACTTTAGTGTCGAAATCAAGTAGACAGTTTAAATATATAAGTTTACTTAAAACTCCAGGTTTGGTACAGGGAAGTGGTGCAACTCAGATGTAGGCAAAAACAATAAGTATATTTTATATCATGTTCGAAAGAAAATTGAGATGAAGAGAGAATTCAGAATTTACCTGTATCACTGAAGGATTGGACTAGTGACAAAACATAATCCCACTCTTAATATAAATGCCAATTTCATTAGGGCTGTACCTTGCTATGACATGTTTTGCTATAGAAAAATCAATCTTTAACAATTTTTGAATATCACAATTTTCTTTCACTCAGATACCCTAAAACTTTCTGGGAATATAGCTAAGTATTCTTTATATTAGGTGTTTGGAAGCATAAGCGCTACCAATTTGGGTTTTTTTTTCTTCAGACTTTGGAATATTTACACAGACTTTACTGGTTGGAAATCCTTAATCTGAAAAATCCAACACCTGAGATGCTTCAAAATCTGAGTGTTATCTTGGCACCTAAAAAGTTTCAGATTTAAGAGTGCTTTGGATTTTGGATTTTCACATTAGGAAAACTCAACCTGTATTAGCATTTACTCATCTGTATTTGAAGACTTTTCCAGTCAGCCCTTAAAGCAGCCAGTCCCAGGGCTGGACATGTAACTCAATGGTAGGGCACTTGCACAGGTCACTGAGAAACTGGGTTTGATGCTCTGCATGGCAAAGAAAAAAAGTCCATCTCCTGACATTTCTATTTCTTGAATCATTTGAAATTTGCCATAGACATGCTATATTTTCTTATAAGGAAGGTATTTTTCTACCAAATGCAAAAAACTAATCAATAGTAACAAGACAACAAAAATAGATATTAAAGCCCAATAGGTTTGGTTTTGTGTTAGTATTTAGTAAGCTTTTTTAACTCAGAATTTAGTAAAGTGAGTTGTATTTTACTGCTGAAAGCATATTAAAATGCCTTTGTTCACTTTAGCCACATATATAAAGAAACAGCTGCACTTAGATTTGTTGCACTCCGATTGGTGGTTAATATAATCAGGTTAATACGTTAAAAAGAACTTGACACAGAAATTATTAATGAGTAGAACAAGGTCAATACTTCTGAGCTGAGGTCACTTACAAAGAATGCACAAACGAAATTAAGGTTGACTTTTATTTACTTGACTATCTTCTTACATTGGATTCCTTTGGCAACATATCTTTAAACATTTAAAGCCCTGTTTACAAGGAGGCTCTGAAAGAACCTTCAAACCATTATGCCCCTAATTGAATTCCCCAGGAGTCCAGTAAACTCAGAGGAATAAAGAAAAATCATAACATTTGCTAAATCATCTCAAAACATATTTCACTGCAAGGTTATGTGACCTGTTTTTTGAGGTTCAAAGATAAATAAAAATATTACTGAACACTTCATTATTTAGATTGAAATCAAAAAGAATTTTATCTATTAGTGGTAAGCTAATTAAATCATCCCACTTTGAACTTTTTTTCCAAGAGAAACTTGTCAACAAACAATAACAATATTGTATACTGTATGGGACCAGTTTCCCAGAGTATGAAAGCTCTCAGGAGGAAAAAAGATCATTAACCAAATACAATTATTCACTGTAAAGGTATAAAGAGAACTGACAAAACTTTTGGAGTCCCCAGGGAAAGTAGAATTTTATCTGTGAATTCAGAACAGATAAAATGGAGAAAGAGAAAGAAAAGTTTTAGCAAACAATGTATTACAATGCCTTGTCTTCCATTTCTAATTTTACTTTAAAATATGCTTTGATGATCTTTTTATTCACGGTTCCATGTATGCTCCTGTGACTACTGAGCAAAAACATGTGGATCTGAGCGTTTCCAAAAGAATGTGAAATCTCTCTCTACTTACCTGGTTTGTATGTTATTCCAGGGGGGAAGAGGAATCCCTGTTGGGCAGCAGCAGCTGCTGCCAGGGTCCGCTGGTCATGTGGAAAAATTGGGATCATGAGCGGAGGCATGTGACCCTGAACCTGCTAAACAGAAGAGAGCCTATGATCAGACAGACAGCAAATGCATGCCAAGAAGTATTTGTTTTTCACTCCTGGCGGTGCACTGGTACCTACACAGTCACCCACCCCTCACCTCATTCCAGATCTGCAAGCTGAAAAAATTCAGGGAAAACCCTCCAAATCCCTCTTCTTAGATGTCACTAGTACACCACGGACATAATTTCATTGTAAGACTGCCTCATCCTTGCATCTACCAAACTGCTGTTAATGGTTTTCTTTCCTCCTGATTTATTTTCGTTTTATTTTCTTTCTTGTAAACAAAGAACTAAAAGAAATAAGTTCCCTTCTTTTCTTACCGTACAGTATTGACAGGTGTTGCCCTTTTGCCTGCTTTGTATTTTGTGCTTTATTTTGAGAACAATATTTAGTAATCCTGATCAGAAAATACCATTAATTGTCATATGTTCCAAGAACTGTATCTCTCTAGTTAAGGTATCTTATTTCAAAGCCTCACTCCATTATATTAAGCATATAGCTCTTCAGATTTAAGGCTACTACATCTTGGCTCCCAATTAAACTAATATTCTTTGCCATACACACCTCGACATAACATATAAATTGCTTGTCTGGCTAAGCAGTTTTACAGCTTTATGCACTACCATGTAGCTCAGTAATTATGGAGTTGTATTCAGAGAACATTTCATAATAAATCCTACTATATCAAATTTCATTTGACCTCAATAAATGTATCAAAGAGCACAAAAATGCAAAATGGGAAATCTTCACTCTATATCAGTATTTGTATTCCATATAAAAAAATAAGAGCTATGACAGAATCATGCTGGCAAAAATTACATTTTAATTTCCTAGCTCCCTTCTTTACTCTCTGATTATTGCTTGACTCCAGGATAGCATGACAAGAAGGTTTCGTCCTAGCATTTAGGACACAATTTTATAGGCTGAATTACAGGACTTTTCTCATTTAAAGATCAAAATCAAGATGTACCAAAAGAAGTGATCTTTTAGTGCAGTTAAGGCCTTTGTCATGAAAGGGCTACATTAAAATCTATATAAGATATAAACCTTAATCACCAAACCCTCTCCCTGCCTAAACTCCTAAACCTTCTCTTTGAGCAAAATTCCACATATGAGCTGATGACCCTGTTTAAATAGCACCTACTTGCCTTATCCTGTCCCTTATTCCACCACAGCCAGGGACATACTGCAAAAAATGCTTCTGTGTGGGCCTGAGAGGTTTCATTTACCAAGGGTTTTTCTCTAGGGACAGCCCTAAGATGTGGGTTAATAAAGGGCAAGCAAAAAATAAACACTTTACAGTATTTTTCTAAATTCATTTCTCAGGAAAATCAACTTATAATAAAAAGGTCTTTGTGCAATTACTACCTTGCCAGTGGGGCGTGAAAGAAACTAGCTTTGAGCAGCTATTTCTTCCATTTTAGCTGAGGTAAGCCCAAGTTTTGTACATTAGAGTACAAACTTAGCCTACTTAAATTGGAGCTGATCCCCTAGTGCCCAGGTCTTGCCTTTAACCCTGGAGAAAAGTACTGTTCAACTGCAGCTTGCTGTGACCTGATGCAAACCTGAGATGCCAAAGACGATAGCACTGTTCTATGCCAGAAAATAAGACACAGATGCTCAATGAATGATCATTGGTCAGTGCAAGAGCACATCAAAGGAAATCATTTCCTTGTCCTCTAGAAATATGGTTCTAGTACTTAGGAAACAGTGCAGAGGCTTCACACTCTAGAGGACAGGAACAAGGGAGAAGTGAGGAGTCTGAATGTCTTATTTTTATTCTTTTCTTCTTTCATTCAATAAACTTTTATTAAGTTGCTGTTATCTCTCGAGATCTTGAGAAGCAGCTGAAGAAATTGAGGATATTAAACTCAGAACAGGTATCAGTCTATCTTCAAATATTTGAATGGATGATTTGTGAAAGAAGAATCAAGATTAAGACCAACTTGTTACAGAGGAGAGAACGACGCTCAGAAATAGATTTTAGGAAAGCTTAATACAAAGAAGAATTTTCTAACAATAAGTTATCAGACAGTCATTCTGATTAATGGAAGCGTGTGCCTTTTCTTCAAGATGGCCAAGGAAACCTGTAGACCTTCATGTATATGACATGTTTACGCATGATAGATAACTACAAATTAGGTAACATACTGTAGGTAGAGTCTTTTCAACTTTATAATTCTATGATGGCATTAAGGTCAACATCAAACAGATCAGCGTGACTGCAGTCATTCCTTTATTCATTCGTTCAACACATATTTATTAAGAACGCACGACGTCTTCACTAACAAACAAATCTGACATCAAATCGATACACTGGCATTTCATTGACTGTGTGATCTTCAACAGTTATTTAACCATTCTGAGCCTATTCTTGTAAAATCTGAAGCTGCTTAAACTGCTTACATGATTTTTGTAAAGATTAAATAAGTAAAGCTGTGGTATCATGCCTAACATAATAGTAATGTCTCAGTGAATGCTATGTCTTTGCTTTTTCCTATAGTTTTCATATTTGGTAACAGAGAATTATCAATTACTGATTTTAAAAAACAGTGAATCTTACCCATAACTCTACTTCATGAAAGAAAATATGAGCCAACTAAATAATCCAATTTGGCAGGCAGAGGCTTGTTATGTTCTTAGCAGACACTGTGCCTCACAGAACATTATCCTATCCCTAGTGTCTAGGAAACTATGAAAAAAGAAGAGGTGGAAGTAAAGGGTCATTTGAGTATGTAATTTGGGGTGTTCCATGTTACTCACTACACGGCATCTTAGAATGAAAACAAATATATTTTTCCATTGGTTATCAAAATTCTTTGGATGATAAAACAATGTAAGGTGATAAATGGCAATTAGGAACCAGAATTTAATTCTTGAATCTAGATATCTGCCTGAAGGTACTTCCTAAGTAACTGCACCTGTTTATGAGATAACTGTCTAGGGTCATTTTAATGGCAAAGAGCTGTAAGTATTTCATGTTAACAAACTATAGGATTTTAGGAAGGTTTGTTTCTATCATACTCTACAAGGTATGGTATGTTAAAAACTTTAAATGCTATTACACAGAGGTTATTTCAATACACTGGGCAAGGCACAAGTGAAAAAAGAGAGACAAAAGACATGGTGAAAGCAATGACAATGGCAAAACCATAGAGTTGGAACAAAGCTTATACATGATCTAACCTAGTAGTTCTTAAAGTGTAGTCCCTGATTAGTGGCATCAGCAACCATGGGAAATTTTATAAAAAAGCAAATTAGCAGGATTGGGTGCAAGAATTGAAATTGAAGTTCAAAATTTAACTAGAGTAGCGATTCTCAAATTTAGAATCTACCAGTGGGCAGATAAAAAACAAAACAAAACATGATTTGTTTGGCTCCACCCTCAAAGACTTTGAGCAAATCTGAGCTGAGACCCAATGCACACAGTCCTAGTGGGTTCTTGTGAAAGCTGCTCCTGGTGACCCATGCACCACTCTTTGAGAATCACTAATCTAGCCTAAATCTCACAGTTTACAAACTGGAAACAGATGGCTAGCGAAGGCAAAAGACAGAGGTTTAAGGTTGCACCACTTGTAATACAACTGGAACTACAATTCAGAATTGTAAATTACCCTACCCAGTGTTTTCCTCTTTGTATCATGTGGGCTTTGGTAACAGAAAAGAGAGAAATTAGTTGTGTATACTGTTTTATCACAGAAAACGTCTCTAGCTGAAATCAATTTGTATGTCAAAGCTATATTGTTGGAGGTGATTCTAGAGCTGAATATCGACCAATTTTAAATAAAATCCTTCCTCGCTTTCTCTTATTTTTACCCAGAACATAGTTATTTTCAATATCTACTGAAACGTCAAAATGCCTTTTTATTAAAAACAAGCCCAAATATCCAGTAACTAGGTAGAACCTCATTTGAATGCAAATGATGAAATGCTCTTCTTTTAGCTCTAATTACAGAAAATCATAATAGCAAAAATGGTGATAAGAATAACCACCACAGCTAATATTTTTAGTTGTTTCCTATATGATCAGCCCTGGGAAAAAATCCTCAAAACACCATGAAATATGAAATTCATCCAGTAAGAAAGACAAAGCCATAGTTACTTAACTTCATCAACTAAAAGGTTGTGGGTTCAGTATTAAAGTCAAGATCAAGACCAAAATTTGTATTTTTGTCAGGGTCAGAGTCTGTATTTTTAGGAGTCTGACAGGGCTAGGTCCTCCAAGGAGTTAAGTGTGGAAGGCAAGATATCTTGCAGCCTTGGAGGAGGCAGACACCTCCTATGAGCCAGATCTCAAGACAAAAGATAAAACAAATGCACTCAGCTCCCAAGGATAAACCTCAGGGATTGACATTCTAAATAGGTATCACATGGATACCTTGAGCACTTGAGGAAACCAGAAGAAGCCACTAATTCAACCCCTACAGCAAAGGCCCTGTTCTGTATTCATTCCCACTTGCTATAGTACTCGCTTCCCCACTGGCTCTCAATTTAATCAATTTTACCTGAGCAATTACACTTATAACCTTATTGGCTGACCATAGTTCTGTCCCACCTCATGCCTGCCTGCCTTGTGAATTCCCATTTTTTTCCTACCTTAGACTTGCCTCAGCTGGTGATTTTTGTTCTATAAAAATCCCTGGAAGAGACAGAGTCTTTGGCAACCCACTCAGGACCACTTTTGTCTCTCTCTTGGAAAGAAGTTTTCTTTCTCTCAATAAATATATTCTGCTTTTTTAAAAAAGTTTGTATTTTTAAGCATCATATTAGACATGAAATATTCTTTTTGCTAAATAGATCCAATTGAGATAAGGAATGCAATTCTTACTGACAATTATTTGACTTAACACTTTTACAAATAAAATTGTATATTTATACCTAGTTGTAAAAAGCAATAAAGTGAAATCACATACACTATTCACCCAGTTTCCCCAATAGCAACATCTTGCAAAACTATACTGCAATGTCACAACCAGGATATTGACATTGATATAATCATATTCCTCCAGTGTATTAAAGAGATTATGTCCTAAAAAATTAACAAGGATAATGAGGCACTATGAATACTTCCACTACTGTCCTCCATAAAATGCACAGCGATATGATGTGATACAAGTGACATGAGTGGAAAGTATGAATTAAAACTATTTTCCCTATCATAACTTTGCATTTATTGTGCTTACTGGAAAACTATTGATCAAATATGGGACAGAAATAAAAGGAGAGAGCTAGGAAAGAAGAAAAGATGATCAGAGAGTGGTTTATATCAGAATCATATAAACATCCAAAATATTTCTCTCTTATTGAAGTTGTGAATTAAGCTCACTGCCCTCAGTACCAGGGGTTAGGGAAGAAAACGAATTTTGAAGACACAAGAAACTGCCTTGTCCTGAAGAAGATAATCTATTCTTTCCTTCTTCTCATCATCCTATTTTCCCATCTGGTAATGTGCCAAGAAAGGTAGTCATTTTGGAAAAAGCAGCCCACCAAAATATTTTACTAAAGAATGAAAAATAATAGAATTCCCCTCACTCCATCCAAGAGTAACCAGTCTCCACATGTCTTTTTCAAGAAGTTATGAAAATTTCAAGTAGCATCTTTTTTTCTTGAAAGTGTAACTTTCTCTAAGCACAAATACAAATTCTTTAATTATCCTAAAGAAAAATATGTAGAGCAGATATTGTCAGTAAAAAGAGTAAAATGTGATGTGGTCATATTATCTCTCAGTGTGAAAACTGCATCTTTTTTTTTTTTTTTTTTTTTTTTTTTTTTTGCTTTGGAAGGAAGCATTAATTGGTTGGGTATGGAATTACTAGTGAGAAACCAGGAACCCCCTTATGGGTGAACCTTAGTGCATTGTGAAAGAATACACTGTCTAACTCAAAGCACAACTGTCCATTAATTCTCAACTTCTACAACCCCTAACAAAAGCATTTCTTTTTTGGAGAGGGTGGGGAACACATTCTTGATCGAACAGGCTCCATGCCCAGAAATTTTAATTGCTAGGGTATTCCTCGCCTATTTCAGAGAATCAAGACAGCAGCAGATGTGTGCGAAACACTTAGGTTCTGTCTCTCTCAATTCGTAAAACAGCATTGTTGCATCAACACTTATCCCCTTTGTTTTCTCTGCTAAGTTGATGATGCCATTTTTTGCCATCTGCCCCAGAGCTTCATTAAAGATACATGAATGGGCTAACTGACCTGATATCTTGTGAGGAACAGGTGCTATTGTTTGTCCCTGAAGACTTGCACTAAAGATATGACTCAGAATACTTGAGAAAGAGCATCTGCAGCAGTCAGTCAGAGAGAAACTTGGCAGAGACCTAGCTGCCTGCTAATATGCAAACCGAGTGACACTCAGGGGGGCTCATTTTCTCTTCCATGAAGATAATTTAACTTCTCTTAGTGATTGGCAATAAGAATTTGTATTGAAAATTGTGTGCATATTAATGTCTATTACTGAGTTAAAGACAATGGACAAGTGAGAATTTTTTAAATGCTTTATTTCTGGAAAATCATACCTCATGTAGTTTAATTGGAGAAAGCTTCTTTAAAATGTCAGAAGAAATGTTTTCAATGGGTACACCACGACAGAAAGAAAGAGACAGAAAATACAAAGATCAAAACAGAACAATTGAGAAAGGGGGAGGATACATGCCATATAGAGAGACGGAAACAGGAAAGGATCAGTTTCCTTAATGATGGTATTTTGATTGCCAAGAATAGCTGAACTATTTGCATAAAGTACTATCACCTAGAACACAAGAAATAAAGGCTACAGAAACCTCACATGAAAAGCTTTCAAAGTCAAAAAGTGCCTTTCTTCTTCCAAAAAGTATATGTCAAGCCACAGTGCCTGAGACTCAGTTAATTCTGGAGAGCTAGGAGGGAAAGGGGCTCATTTGATAGCATAAATTTATGCCTTAGAAACCCTCTTCTAAGAGGGTAGAAACCCTCTTCATTTCAGACATTTTGTAGTTTTTAAGTCAAAAATGTCAAAAATGTTGACTCTGCTCCACCCTTCCTTAGAAAACTCAACACAGTAGCCAACATTCCAAACTTCTCTTGGTTGACAATAGCCTGAATTATACCAAGAAACCTTAGCTAGCATGCTGCCTACCTGGTCATTCACTAATTGCCTTGATTCCTTAATCATCTCTTACCACGTAAACCAAGTGTTCTGAATGGGTTATACATTTATATTTCTATCTGCTCCACTGCCCTTATCATAAGAACACAAATATAAGAGGCATTTTGTATTAAATGACCAGTGGCTGAAAAGCAACCATCAGAGAGACCTTATGGTTGGTCTTCTAACTACAAATTTCTAAGAAGTTGTATTGTTAATATAACTACAGAAACTATTGAACTGTGATAGATCTCATTCCAGAAGAGAACTTAACAATGGCTTCATTACATCTTGATATAACTTTGCTTGCTTTTCATTTAGCAAACCTCTGCTTAGTAGATGTAATGAAGTATAATGAATCCTGTTTCTAGAGAATCTAGCTGGCTCCAAAAGAATAATAAAACTGGAATTCTATTGGGCGCAAGTCTAGGACACATATTTTCTAGAGAATTTCAGAACATAGTCCCATCTTTCCAGGCATTTTCCCACCAATGTTCAATAGCTACACATTGCATGAATAATGTCACCACACTCAAAAAGGAGGCTTTGTTTCTATTTATTAGTAAGCTATTCTCTCTTCCTGTCTTCCTTATTTTAACCTCTATTCTCTTCCTTCACTTTTTTCCTTTTTTTCCCTGTTCTCTCCTTTCTTAGGTGCCACAAGGCACTCAATATAAGTGATTTTTTACCATTATTAATATTTAATATAGTACAATGTCTTCTAGAACTGTGCATCCTGCTATAACACTCTTCAAATTTCACACTAAAAGGTCAAGAAGAGGCCTATAAAGGTAGAACAAATGCACTCTATTATCATTTTAAAGCATCCTTTTAAAAACTCGGGCTTTGGTCCTTCAAAGTTATTAGCTTTAGTGAGAACATTAATGATGAGCTAACTTTACGTTTATATGTGTACTTCTCTGTATATTACACTTCAATAAAAAGTTAATTTAAATGAAAAAAAGATAAAATAGCTGCAGTAGTTTACTTCTCTTTACTAATTTAGGCCATTAAATATGTTCCATAAAATATTCAGAGAAGAAATGGAAAAGATACATCTTGCCTCTAGCTTCATGATGTCCCCACTCCCATTACCAAGAGTAGAACATCAAAGCAAATCTGTATGTTGTTTGACTGTTAAGATAGCTATTTTAAATCCTCTTAATAGTCTAGCACTATGCAGCTCCCTACCTTGGTTACACAGAATAGAAATGATCTTTGAGAGTAAGAGCACAATTGTCCTATTCAGTCAGTGACACATGTGCTTAAAAACCTTCTTTAGGGGGACAGCCAGAAAGAAATGTCAGCCACAAAAGAGTCAATCCTGCCCTTTTTGGTAACACTTCTTTTATATTCTCACCCTACTACATATACTTGTTCTATTTGCATTATTTAAATGGGCAAAATCTCATCAATTTACCAAAATCATCAGTAGTCAAGTAGCAGTACTTTATCTTTCATTGATAGTACATCTTCTGTGTAAATATTGAATTTTCCAAAAAAGATGGATTAATACTAATGTAATAGTAATTCTTACCATATCTTACTTCTTTGCCCTTTATTCCATGAAATGAAGAGCTTAATATATACAATGTCCTCTTAGATTCTTGGTACTTCCTAAAAGAAGCTAGCAAGGCTTGTCCTGTTCAACTCTTTGAAAGCCATTTATTGAGACTCTATTGCTATATGCCTGGCATTATGCTAGGGTACTAGAAATATAAAGATGCCTTGGATATGTCCATAGGCTTATTTTATCAGATAAAGGTAGTAGGTCTGTTTTCAGTGACATACTGTATATAATTCATCCACTTTGTAGGCTTAATTTGAAATAAGGTTAATAGAAAAAGGAAAGATTTACCTAAAAGGAAAAAATCACACTAGACAAAAATTCCACTAGGTATCATTACATGGTCTTTCTGGGGTCTATACCCTATAAAATTTTTGAGAGTATTTATGAAGACAGAAGTCAGATTACTTTTTTAAAAAGATGATAAATGTTAATTAAATGCATTTAAATTTTCTTACTATGTTTAAAGGAACTCTCACCAGGAGGGAAATAGAATATCCTGGCCATAAAGAAATTAATAAAACATGCTATGCAAAAGTAAAATTTATGATTCATTTGGAATTAGATATCTACCACCTTTTCAATCCATACAAATGCATAATCTTGTCAATTAAATATTATTGTTAAGGCCTAGTAGTATGTTAAAATCACTTTAAAGTGCAACTAAGGAAAATTCATGTGTGTTTATTACTCCTTAAGGATCTATTAGTGGGTATTTTATTCAGATTTGTGCTGTAAAATCTGCATAAACTCAGCATATTGTTATCCCCATGTGTGCATTTGTTTGGTTAAAGCAGAACAGCAAATCTCAATTTTTGCAACTTCTGGAAAAGTCAAGAGAACTAAAACAGTCTTAATTTTAATCAGATACAAACAGTTATCACTACAGAAGTGAAGAGTTGACTATTATGCAAATAGTCACAGTTAGTGGTCACCAGGCCATCACAGAAGACTGAGCTAGTCAATTATTTTGGATATTTCCAAAGACTAGTGAAGATGAATGTTTCTTATTCCGCTCTGTCTTATTTCCTGAGAAGTATGAAACATATTAGAGACTAATGATTGTTTTTCTTAAATGGAAAGCCCATTAAATACACAATGATCAAAGTGTTTTGCCAAGATAAAAATTAATTTTTTCAAATTTTGTATAAATTCCACATAAGCACGTTAATATTTGTTAAGAATGTAGCATTCCTTTCTTTGTAACAACCAAATCCAGATATAAACCTTTCATAAACTTTTGACCTGTAATGAAGGCAATCTGGCTTTTACCGCTGAAGTATTTTACACAAGCTTATTCTGTTAGCAATGACCAGAGTTCAATTATTAAATTCCTCATCCAGAAATGCAGGTTTACATTTTAAACTGCAGGACTTGTTAAAATTATGCACAAGCAACTTAAACTCAGGGACTTTGTATCTCCCTAGAGCTCACTAAAAGCCCTTGCACAGAGTAGGGTCTCAACAAGCATCTATTGTATAAATGCATTAAAGAATTTTTATTCTATGTAATTTAAAAATTCAGCTACAACAATTCAAATGATTTTTTTAAACTAGTGAAAGTACTTTCATCACTTACAAGCTTCAAATCAAGGCAAGACAAATATAAATCTACTCTAAACATATTTCATTACAGTGCTCTTTTCTTTTGGCTATACCAAAGTCTACTTTGATGTCTGACAGTTGGTTAAAAAATTTAAAGATTCACTTCATTTATTTCAAGATTCTTTCAATGACTGCACTCCTATTCTGTTAAAACACTGCCATAGTACAGCATACCATAATATAATATAGTATAGTATAGTACAGTACAGTTCAGTGTAGTTTAGTTCAGACATGGCCCTAAGCTTCTTTAATTTCTCTAAGCTTCTTTAATAATTTTAAAATCATTAATTATACTGAAAGAAATGATAAAATGATCTCACTAGAAGAGCTAGGAACTTAATATTCCAAAGTGATAAGAAAATGTCTTGTTATAGCACAGTTCTGCGTCAGTTATGTAATACAGAATGAATGGCAGAACCACGCTGAAGCATCGTGGAGAGCAGAAGCGGTTTTATCTTAAGCAGGGAGGCCTAAAACACACCATGGGAACTGCAAAGACAACATGAAGATGTCTAACTTATCAACAGCTGGGCTCAGCCATGGCAAATGGACCCTTTGGAGGAATGTGTGAGAGATGGTGCCCATATATGTGACTGAGGGAAGAGTGATCTTCATAAAAAAAAAAAAATGGATACGGTGTAAAAGCATCAACAATAGCTGTATCACCAGGTCAAACAGTCTTCAGGTTTTCATTTGTTATCACATTTGTGTCTTTTGACCAAAAAGTTCGTGACAGTACTGTAATGTCATGTTGTAGCATAACCTGAAATCCCGGCTCCATCCCCAGCATGCACATCACACACACACACACACACACACACACATACACACAGTTACACACAACTTCCTCACTCTCCTACAGACTCCTCTATCTCCTACCTGAATTCAGTGAACAAGTCAACAATGATAATAATAAACATGTTGACTTTAAAAAGTGATTGTCTTTATCTTACGATTTAGTATATTTGTGATAGTTTAGAATAAAGTAAATATTTGCAAAATGAAATTGCAACTTGCAATATAATGTCAGATGCTGCTATAATTTCTCTCTTAGATACTCTCCTATTACAAAATAACAACAGGCCAGTAGCATTGTTAAGGGCTGATTGTCAATAACTCAATGCAATTAATAACTCAACAACTCAATACAATAACAGCTGAAAAGAAATAGAAACTGAGTCTCACAAAGTGAAAAGATACTGGTTCAGTTGGGTCAAGAGAAAAAAATAACTAGAATTACAATGGAAAATTAATATATTGAATTTTTCACATGTTCTTAAATGTAAGAAATCAGTAAAAATGTTTAAGATTCTTTTATTCTTTATTTTAATAATTTTTTACTTTAAATTATCAACATCAAATGCACAATGCTGCATTACCCTTCATGACAATTTTTAATGATGTGTAAATAAAGAAGGAAACATTGCATGTCTTAGATTTAAAACTAGACCCAAATATAAAATTTTCATCAACCCTTTGTACCATCAAACAACAAAAGTATTCCTAAACAAGTTTTCATAGTCACAGATATTAAGAAACAAAAAGAAAAGGAAAATATGAAAGGAAAACTAAAGAAAGTTAAATGAGAGCAAAAGCAAACAAGCAAGAATATTATGGGATTTTTTAAAAGACATTGTTTTATCTACAATTTTTATTACTTATCATTCTGTCCTTTTTTCAGCAAATGTAAATCCTAAAATTCATTGTTATATTTACCTTCCAAATATTATTAAGGATCAAAATGATACCTAAAATGTTCCTTCTAAAGTGTTATAATGAATGAAAACCTGAAGACTGCTTGACCTGGGGATATAGCTATTGCTGATGCTTTCACAGTATCCATTTTTTTAAATGAAGATCACTCTGCCCTCAGTCACATATATGGGCTTTTATTACTATAAAACTTTAATTAAAATTTTAACTATAAAATTTTTAATTAAGATCACACATTATTCTTAAATTTGAAAACTCAGGACTACAATTGAAATTCAAACAAAATGGGAAAGCTGTGGATTTATACTGCTAGCCGACTTAGCATAAACACAAGGACCAATCTACAAGTCACCAACCATTAGTTGCTATTAGTTATTCCTCGCTTAGGAAGGGGTTAACAATACATAATAAACTATAGGTGTAGACATTTTCCCAACACCAACTCTATCAATTTTGAAAAAAGTCAATCTAACTTTATAAATCTCTATGATTAAAAAAGTGAAGCAAAGAGAGAAAGGGACTCCAAGGCCCTCCCCCTTTCCACACATACATAAAAGTAGAAAACAGAAAAGATGTTTATTTGAGTGAAGTTTTTTAAATCTTGATTTCATTATCCTCTACCCACCAATTCTCCAATTGTTAGAGTATCACCTTAGTTTTTAATTGAAAATTAGAATGTAGGAGAAAAAGTATAGAAGCATATTTGTGGGTATTATAGATGTATAATATTAGGTCTATTTCAGAATATTCAGAATTCAAAGTTATAGTACTTTTGATATATGAGACACATGATTGAAATTGATCCACAGTTTGAAATTTTTACTGTGGGTAATTTGTGTCATAACTCGAATTCCTAGATATGTAGTTGCTTACTTGTGAACAGGTATTTTCCATATCTGTATCATCACATCCACAATAATCTAGAATTGTGATCATCAAATCTACAGTCATCTTTTTTAGACCCATGTGAAATTCCCAAAAATGAATGAAACAAAACCCCTCTTTAACTCTTATTGACTTACTATTTAAAAACTTTAACTTTTCTTGATTTAACAATAAAAAGTCCGTGCTAGTTCCTAATAATGCACTATGTCTATAGTTCCCATGGTAAAATAAGGAGTTGAATCTACACAGAAATTATCAGCCAATAACAATAGGTCTTTGTCCAGCTGTGACTACTTCACTCCTCTACAACCAGTCCTTATCTGGCTCAGGAAATGCCTGTTTTAACTGACAGGTAGGAGATTAAATCTACAGCTGCTGAAACACAATCTCAGCTCTGTTAGATAGGCTTTCATTGAAAAGCACTACAAACACATAATTTGTTTATGTTGTACCAGCAATCTCTGACAAAGCAGACTGTCTAGCTGAGACAAATGTGGTTAAACCCATTTATTGTATTATTTCTGCTACACAGAACAAGCTCTTAAAACACAGAAACTAGACAAGGCACAAAGCTCTAGCTGTCTAAAGAAATCAAGAATAGACGACTTCTTGTTACACTAGCCCCTTTTACGCAGAAAGCATGTTCTCCCCTAGAAAGCATCTATTCCAGTTTCTCTAAGTGGTGGTTCAATTATTTTTGTACTTTCAGTTTTTTAAGTTTCTTTTATTGCTGCCAGCTCAAGCAGTTATAAAACAAATAATCACTGAATATCTCTAGATTTAAGAACATGATAAATATTTATATCAAATGCTTATATTACCCCTTCAATAATACCCATAATGAAAAATTCTGATGACTATCGCCCTTTCCACATTTCTTACAAATTCTGATAGTGATATTTGATTTCTTTATTTCACCTGGTAAAATAACTTTCTAACTCAAAGAATAAGAATAGCAGTTTCTTTAAAACTAAGGAAACACACACAAAATACCTTATGATATAAAATGCTAAGTGTAGTAATTTTAACAACAATAACAATGAAGGCTGCTAGACAAGTGAGCATGAATTTACTGCTGAAAATTAATATAACTAGAAATATAAAGTTTTGTTTTATATGTAAAGTTTATTCTTCAGGTGCACTTATTCAGCTTTAACTAGTATTCTGAATATAATATGTAAAATAAACTGTAAAATTAGGAATAACTAAAGGTTAAAGTCTTTACCTATGTATTATATCCTAAGAGTATAATCAATGATAATGAAACAACAGATGGTGCACAATATGGCTTTAAAAATAAGAAAACAGATGCTATAATTCAAACTTGTCAAAAAATTTTAGGAAGAGTGGCATAATAAACATAAATACTGTAAAACTATATTTGAAACATAGCCAAAAGGATTACAGTTAACCACTCTCAAACATGTCACCATTCCCTAAAATCTTATTTTATTTTTCATTCATCATCATCATAAAACATGAAAGTGAGAAAATAATCTTCCAAGTTAGAACATATGTTCCACTAGGAACTCTGAATTAGTCTTAAAATACAGAAGTATGCAATAAACTAGCTGAATCCATAGGGTCTCCCTCAAACAGCATGGATAATGAGGGAATCCATAACAGACATAAACAAACCCAGAAAGATGTCTAGACCCCACATCATTATATATGATATATACCCAAGATATATAGACATACATTTGAATGTTCAAGTTCAAACTTGGCTTCTATTAGACTGATTCAGTCACAGCATGGGGTTTCCTTAATAAACAAACCTTAGTGTTAGAAAATACTGGGGACTCAAATCATGTATTATGCCCCAGCTAGTTAACTATGTGGTGATCTAATGTCCTGTATCCCTTGAAGCTCTCCTATAACAGACTGTAAATAATAAAAAAAATCCTTGAAACACATATAGAAGTCTTAGATTTTTTACATTACAAATTGGGAGCAGAAATAACAATGCTAGCATTTCAACACATGTTCCAGAGAAAATGTGTATTTCTCATTAAAATTAGAAATAGTTTTAATAATATGGGCCTTAATTTATGATTTCCATCATTCTTAAAGATGCTGAATACACACACACACACACACACACACATATATATATGTATGTATATATAAAGATGTGACCATAATTATCTCACTACAATAAGTTCTTTGCCATGTTTGACATATACACGTATGTATAATGTTAAAAGATTTAGCTCACCTTAGATTTGATAAACTAGAATAGTTTTAGAAAGATATTTTCCAAACCTTCATTTTAAATGTATATATAAGACCCAGATAGAAGCAACTTGCCAATATTACAAAACTTGAGAATGGTAAGGCCAAAACTGAAAAATAAGGTTTTTGTCTCTATGTTTATTAATTGCACAAAACAATGAAATCAGATTATCAGGGATGGAAAAGATTTAGAGACTACATAGCTCAGTGATTCTCACCTGGCCAAGGAGTTCTTATGAGCTTTTGTAGAAATACATACGCCTTCTCCTTCCTTGCCTAGAGCTACCACAGTATCCAGGGCTACACACTCCACCTGACTGAGAATAAACAAACCTGAGGCATAGGGGGCTGGGGATTTAGCTCAGTGGCTTAAGCACCTGCCTGGCAAGCACGAGGTTGTGAGATCGATCCCCGGTATACACACACACACACACACACACACAAAACTTGAGGCACAGAAGGATAGTATGTGACTTTCCAGTGGCAACCTGACTAAAATCAGTTAAACTAAAACTAGATCTGCTAATTCCAAGTTCAAAATTTTTCATTTTTATTTCCTAGCTTTCCTTTCATCCTTTTAGATGTAGAACTTAAATACAAACATACCCTTTCTTCTCACAACTTCAGACTAAGTATGTTTTCTTAAACAAAACTCCACATCATGGGGGGAAGATGAAGGTGAATTCACTTCTACAAAGACATTCTGGTAATATTGGTACAGTGTAAAAGATAATTGCCTTTTTTCCTCTTTTTCCCCATTTATCCCACCACCAAATTTGTATACCTGTGACATGCATTAAAATCAATCACATGGTATCATTTTTTTAAATGCTTGAAACTACGAATTCAGAAAAAGAATCATAATTTCTCCCCTCATATTTCTCACAATGTACAGAGCTTTATAAAAACACTTTTAAGAAAAATGTAGAATGTACTAATTTCCCAAAGATCAAGATCCTAGGTTTGAAAAGCATAAAAGTAGCTGACATATTAGAATCTGACCATATATAAAAAGGACTGTTCATTATAACCAAGAGGGGTTTATTCTTGGAATGCAAGGTTGGTTTAATATTTGAAAATAAATCAATATATTTTACTATAATAACAATAAAAAAGCAAAACTCATCATAATAGACATAGAAGGAACATTTAGAAAAAACCTAAAACTTATTCATGATAAAAATAAGTTTCAGAAAATATGAATGGAAGAGAAATACCTCAACCTAATTAAGGGTATATTCAAAACAAAAACCCTATCCATTGGTGGTGGCAAACCTACCACACACCTGCCACAGCAGGCTCTCTGTAGCACTGAAAGCTCTCGAAGGGTTGTCATCACTATGTTAATATCAGAATCAAGAGTGAGAGGCTCCTTGCTTTATGGGTATGATGAAAACAGGCAAGAACACCACTTGCATCACTTTTGTTCAATTTTGTACTCCTAGCCAGTGCAATAAATAAAGCAAAGGAAATAAAATATACAGTGTGGAAAGAATTCAATTGCTTTTATCTGCAGAAAACATAACCACAGAAAACCTTAGGGAATTTTTAAAAATGAAGCAACCAGAACTAATAAGCAAACTCATAAAATATAAAGTCACTAACAAAAATCCATTGTTTTTCTACATGATAATAACATACAACTAAAAAAAGACATTTTTGAAAACTCCATTTACATTAGTACAAAATATTTAGAAAAAAATTTTAACCAAAATACACAAGGCGTCCATACTGAAAGCTTTAAAAACATTGCAAGAATAGTGTATGGCATGAAAACTATAATTAATAATAGTGTATTGTAAACTAAAAATCTGCTAATAGAATGGAATTTAGCACACTAATCACCTACAAAGCATAATTATGGGATGTGACAGTTAACTTGCTTACATGTAAAAACCATTTCAATTTATATATATGCATATTTAATTTTTTTATTTTATTTAAAGAGAAGAAAGAAAAAAAACAAAACAAAGCAGAATAAAGGGTAGCAACAATTCAGAATTCCAAGGAAAAAAGGAAAAGAACAACAACAAAAAAACCTAAGAAATTATTACTTGACAAATCACATACTGAATACATCTTGGAAATAGTTGTTCAAATTATGAAGTTAAAACATGTAAAGTAGACATTCAAACAGTCAGTCTGTTAACAGTTCTATTCCACGATCTGACAAAAAAACAGCCATATGGTCATCCATCTTACCCACTCAAATATACATTAAATTATATCAAAAGGGTAAAATTAAACACAACAAAACAGAACAAAGTGGATCACAAGAAAGCAATGTAAGGGACATAAATTCCAAAACTAGACAATTGGAGATGTTCACTCTCTATCATATTGACTCTTGTTTTCTTCCAAATAGTTGTCCATATTGTCACATACAGGGAATTCACATGAAACAACATAGTATGGAATTGATCTGAGCAGGACGAGGAGGGTGTTTCAGGTCTTCAAGACCAGACAATAGAGAAGCCGAGAATGGCTGTCATACTGTCTCTCATTTTCCTAAAAACAGCTGTTTATACCTTCATGTGTGTTGAACTTAAACAAAACAAAACAAGCTAAAATCACGTTGAACAAAGAATGATAATTTTGCTGGATTACACATCATGACATTATGGAATCAGCACTGGGTACTGTAGTATCTTTTTCTTCAAAGTAGTTGTTCATTTCAACATGTGTTATATAGTTGGTTCTTGTAAACTGTTTATAAGCTCTACACATGCATGAGTCTCTAAATGTATATCTATCCTTTCTGCATTAGAGATAAAACAAAGAAAGATAAAACAAAACAATTCCTAGAAAAGCATGAGGCAAAAAAGTCACATAAAACCGCAATACTAGGTGATCTACAATGGTTACCATGATGTCTCAGCAGTATATAACAACATTAATAAAAACAAAGCATTGGAGACATTATAAAACTTCAAAAGCAAATAACAATCAAACCAGAGAGGGTATCTTAATGAATC